>KN837147.1:513080-532602 GCA_000827215.1 Sphaerobolus stellatus SS14 | reverse complement strand
CAGAATTCTTAGAGTACTACGGAAGAGATTTAAGACTGAGCAAACACCCACCCCAGCAGTCGATCGTAGTTCTCCGTTGAAATCATGAGTGGATAATAACACGGAATGATATAAGAGTATCCAGAGCTACGACACAGAGGTGCAGTCTGGTGCCTAAGAATTCGAAAGTAAATTCGCTGAGGAGGACGCAAGACGTTTCGACAGAATGTCGGTTCCATGAAAATTTACTGCGATCAGATACAAAACCCATGAAGACATAACTTCAACAGTAAACGCGCAGTGAATACTTAGACCAATACACTGCTCTTGTATTAAGCAAAGCTCGACCCCAGTAATCGATCCCAGTTTCCCTATGAAGTTATGCACATGAGATTTGAGACCTTGAAGCTACTTAAAGTAGAGGTTTTTTTCTGCTCGATGGAAATCCGACGAAATTCAAGAAGAACTTGAACACGGGACGCGCTTCGGAAGAATACAGGATTTTTTAAATTATATGTAACAGGCATTTTAGGCGTTTCTTCAAACCGAGCTTAGGCGATGTCGATGGTTCCTTGGACAGTCAGTGTTACTTCGTAAATA
This sequence comes from Sphaerobolus stellatus SS14, assembly GCA_000827215.1. Lineage (NCBI taxonomy): Eukaryota > Fungi > Basidiomycota > Agaricomycetes > Geastrales > Sphaerobolaceae > Sphaerobolus > Sphaerobolus stellatus. The sequence continues at coordinate 532,023 of KN837147.1, read as the reverse complement.
TTTCCTTCATCACTTTTACCTGACATCTTCTTTACAAGGTAAGCATTCCGTATAAGGCTGGAAATTTATGTTCATTTAAATTGCATGTTCTTTCAATCTGACAACAGCGCTGTCCCTAGAACAGCAGACGGAAGGTTTCAGTTGAGTAGCCGAAGACCGAGGCAGTGTGTGGGCGGCTATGAACGCGTCATCGCATGCTCACCGCCGACGACTACCCACGACGCCATCCACACGACCTGTTGCACTACACCTGCATAAATGGTCATCCATGCAGACATTAATCGTAGTTTATGCACTTTTCGATGTAGAATTCATCTATTATTAATTACCGGATGGTCGGATAATGCCTAAAGGTCAGTATCTCTCCACATGCTCTCCACCCGCCCGTCCTGGCCTCAGCCTTCAGATGGCTTTCGACCCGTTATTAGAGTAACTCTTCATCATTTTCAGGACGGCCCTGATAATCAGATTCGATCTGGACTCTTTTATCATAGGATTCGATGGAGATCAGATGATGATGAAGTGACTAGGGTGCTGATTCTTCGGTACGTTCCGTCCACTACCCGTCGATCTTTATTGTCGAACTGACTGGTCTTTTCAGTACTATCATGAACTCTCTCCGTCATCCTTTCATTCATCGTCCGTCTCTAGGTGTCCCAACGGCGTTTCCACGCCAACTCGTACTCCGTTGAAGCATCGACTTCGACCTCGTTTTAGCTGATTTCGGGAGGCGCAGCAAGCCCGTATTCGCTACCCCTGTACATAATATCAATTATAATTCACTTATGATCAATTTCTATATGGGCCGATGAGACCTAGACGTAAGATTATCTCCACACACTCTCGATTGTGCCTGTATTGACCCCACCCTTCAGGCAACCCACGATGTGTCCTTGAGTTAGCCATACGCCGGTCGTAGCATGGAGGTGATGTTGAGATCGCATGCGAATTATATAATCAGATTCCTGGGTGACGAGAAGTCCACGATGATGCCGCTAGTACGCCTGGTCGTTTGGTACGTTCCGTTCACCATATCTCAACATTTCTTGCACATCTAATCTTTCTTTTAAGTACTCCTATGGGCCTTCTCTGCCACACTATCTTTTATCGTCCACCACGATGTCGTCCAACTCCATCTCTCACCACCTCAATTGCAAGCCGTAGGCTCACGTACCGAAGCGCAGACCTAGGATCAACAAACTGGACGACACCAGTGCGGATTATTGGAGCATTTTGGGGCGATAATCGATCGTATGAACGCAGAATAGCTTCTTGATTGAGGACAGTCCGCTAGGACGCCTGATCGTTTGGTACGTCTTGTCTGTCATTTCTCGCTCTCATTACATATCTGACTGTCATTTCAGCTTGTATAGATGCACTTTACCACACATCTCCTTATCATCCAGCCTGATATCGTCCAACCCTGGTTCCTCGCCAACTCAATCCACGAGTCCTAGTTTCAAATGCTGAAGCGTCGACCTCCATGCACCCGTCTCTGGACGATAGACCTGCCGCGTGTCCAAACATCAATGTCGTTAATCAACCATATGAATCAAGCTCAGTTCAAAGTACCTCATGGTCAGGACACGCAGGCCTCAGGATCGTCAATACTCGCTCCATTGTGTGCTTTGTAGTGACAATGGAAGCCAGCGAGATATCTGATCATTTGGTACGTTCTGTTCATCATGTTTCGATCTCCATGGCACATCTAACTTATCATTACAGTGCTCTTATAGATGCTCTCTATCATACCTCACGTTATCGTCTACCCATCTGTTTTCCACTCTCGGTTCACCGCCCGCTGAAGCATCGGCATCGCGGTTATGCGAAGTCCAGCGTGCGTGCGTGGAGTATCCTCCTAGTTGAGGACACATAGATCTACCACCGGAACGTATCTAGCGACGATCTCAGCAACTGGAGAGCCAACCTTCTGTCATATCGATACAATCTCTATCGTGTTTATGATACAGGCAATGCGTAGCGTTATCAGAGTACGACGCCACCGAGTCGAAAGCCTGTAAAGAAGCATGGAGGTGTTCAGTCATAGCGAAGGCAACTTGAACAGGAGAAAGCGACATACTTGAAGGAATAGCACATCGCGCAGAACGTATTTGGCTCAGTATGGGCACTCAACCCGTCTTCCACGAGTGAGGATCTGGTACTCAAAGACTTCGCTCTTCATAGTCGATGACCCACAGCATCTACGTTCGTGTAGCCACCAGGACATATCGGTCGGACGTCGTCCAAGTTTCATTGAAGATTCTACCGCATATAGCAGAACGTCTCTGACTCAGGATGAGTATCCAATCCGTCTTCAACAAGCGAGGATCTGAAGCTCAAAGACGCGGCTCCTCATTGTCGATGAACCACAGTAGCACTATCGTTCTTGCATCCACCAGGAGAATGTCAGCCGGCCCACCTCCTAGCTCCGTAGAATATTCATTGAGAAAGAGGCGTTAGCACCGAAGCTAGCGATGAGAGGGACAACCTGAGTTGAGATTTGTCGTGATGCAGATCTTGCAGGTCGCAGTCGTCGTCCAGACTTGAAATGAAGATCAAGCTCGTTATCAGCCGCTACTGTAGTGTCAACAACGTGCTAGAAAGAGAGAAGCGTTGCTACGAACAGAATTCGCCAAAATCCGTCAAGATCTTCCGCGCGTGGACGACTCGATACAGGGCCATGCTGGCACTTGGGCGGCGAACAGGTTATGCTTCGTTGAGGAAGGAAACTTCCCGTGTCCAATGGATATCGAAGAATAGGACTGTAGATCATCACAGAGGGTACAATTGCTTTCGTTCAACGACTTTAGCCGCTCGCTGGCAAGATACGGCACCCGTTACGCCCACAATCGCCCAGATTACTATCGCGAGTTTCCTGCAGCCATGAAACGCTACTGGGCACATTTGCCACTTGTCCATGGCAGAAATGGGCTGAATTAGGCAGAGTATGTGACCGATCTCATCTAATGCTATAGCTGATGGCGTAGTTGTGTTTGCCGCTACCAACGGATGAAGAGATGCAATGAATAAATTATACCGCGTCCTTGAATATTGGCACATGATGGCTGGAAGCAGGATGTAGAATATACTCCTACTGTTCGATAATGGATTGGATGGGAATACTACGCCTGTACGCCCACGCACGGATGCTGACCCAACAAACTAGCGGGAGCAGCAAAATGAACATTATCTTTTCACATTTTAGCGATCTCCGTGTCTTTCTCTTGACAAATCTAGAAGGATGATGATATTTACCTAAGTCATCGCCGCAATTGGCACATTAATGGACGTTCACAGCCTAACTCAATCTGGCACTTATTTTCAGTACACATTCCCAATTACTTATTTTTGATAACATGTACAATCGTGCTTGAGATAATTGGACATACTTCAACAACATACTATCATACGATCGTTCATCCAAATAGGCTCCGCCTTCACAAGTATCCATTTTCAGCCATCAGCCGTCTTCACCCGCCTTTACAGGCGAACGGTCTGCCAATCGATTTATATAAATTGCATGACTACCAATATCTTCTACAACCAGACAACATGGCCTCCGTCGTCCCAAACCACATTAATGTCTGTTTAATCCGTGCCAATGATCGCAAGATGGTCTGGCAATATTCCTGGTTGGGAGACGACCCCACCAAATGGACCGGCTTGCACGAGAACGACAGCAAAGGCCATACCTGGTTCCACAGCCCAGTCTCAATTGCAACTACGGCAGAACACTACAGTCTTTTCCTCGTCGCAGAAGACAAGTGCCTCTACCAAGCTAACTTTGATCTCAACGATACGGGAGATTACTCTCCCTGGGTCAAAGTCGCGGGCACGATGGCTGCACCGCCTGCGGTAGCCTATGACAACGGCGTGGTTCACATTGTCTTTGTGGGGATCGATGGAGGACTCCATTACAAGACGTGGACTTTCAAGGGTGGTGTTTATAATCCTACGGGAGACGTTTCCTCCAAACTAGCCGACGGATTCGACGGGGCGATCTCCCCTGCAGTGGTTATTACTGGAGGAAAGATCTCTGTTTTTGCCGTCCACAAGCATGAGCAGTCCCTTCATGTTCACGATGTCGGTAAACAACATAATTCTCACCACAGCAATGCACTTCCTGGCAGGTGGACCGGTGGGTTGAAGGCCGTTTCGCTCAAGCCCGGAGAATGGGATGTCTGTGGAATAAGTCCCGAAGGACACATCAACCATCTCCGTTGTCGTATGTTCATGTCCCACGTCGCAATAATATTATACTTATGTAGACTGCTAGGCACCGGTGGACGCATCCAATTGGAGGAAATGCGTGAAGTTCAGGTCATAGGAACCGACGCCATACTCTCCAAGGATGGAAAGATAGAACTTTTCGCTACCACTCGCACTCACGAAGTTCGCCATCGTACTCTTCAGAATGACAAATGGAACCCTTGGGATATTGTTGGAGGAACTATCGTCACACTTCCTCGGGCTGTAGCTCATACAGCGGGTTCTCTGGCTGTCTTCGGGTTGGGGGGTAATGCGGTCGCATACGGTAATGTCCGCAATCGAGCCACTGGAAAGTGGTCGGGATGGTTCGCATTGCCGCAGGCGACAGGTTTGACTGAGTGTGTTGGCTAAGTGCAATTATGACTACCAATAGGCTGTAGTACATATTTCTTGAGACCGTATTTCTTGACTACTTGAAAATCATTTTGAAAATCCCGTTGATCTGTCCAGTTTATGAGTGAGAAATTAATATCTGAGATGCAGATGCCATTTTTAACGCATAAGGTTCTTCCCAAGACAGCGAACTCAATACGACGAGTAATCCTGCGACTGCTAGTCAATATTTTTTTTGAAAGGGTCTTTACGAAGATCTAATGGCAGAAATATCATTCATAAGGAAATTTTGGACAGGACGAATCAAATATTAAACATACCATTATCAGTAAAGTCATGCCGTTGAGATGATGGATATGAGACGAGGATGTTCAGCTTGGAGAATAAGCAAACCCTCTAGCGTATCTTGGTTGAGGAATGAACATTGATTCAGCGTGATTGATTGAGCCTGCTGCACAGCCAAAATTGGGGTGAGATACCATCGCGAGACATCCGTTGACAAATGATCCTAGGAAGAACTGCGCCACGCAAGTCAACGCATTTCAAGGTTATGTTTCGCAATAAAGGGCAATGATACGGGGACTGTGAATCTTCAGGAGCGAGCAGTGATTCGAGGAAACCGCAAAAATCCATATATTCCAAGTAAATGCCCTCCAGATGACGTAGATTGAGGAGCAAGTCGGTCCTTGCACCTAAAACCTGCCCATAAGTATAACTCAAAATCTTCTTTTCGCGGGATATTTGCAAACAGAGCTCGTGAACTTTTGCCTTGTCCAACGCGCAGGTAATAGTTGGATTATCAATTTCCGTAAATCAGGTAGATAGAGTGAGCGTAGGACGAAGAGCGTTGGTGGTGATAAATTCTATTCAATATGAACTTCCTTGAGGTGACGGAGTCCAACTCGTTTAGCAGGCCAACGGGGCATAATATTCCGGCTGTATCCGTAAGGAGAATCCATGGATAGGTATTCCAAACTCTTGAAGCGGGATAAAATATCCAGTAAATTTGAGGTTTTATTTGGGTGCAGCGATATCCTAAGCACTGTCAGGTGTGTAGTTGAGTCGTTTAGGATATGAAGTACCCTTCCGTTAATATCGGCTTTTGCAAGCTTGTGAAATCTCGGGATGCTGAGAGTTCTTTTAACGTCATGATTGGTATGCAAGATGAAGTTTTCCACAATTGGGTACTCAGCTGGGGATGCGGGCGGGGCTGGGAATAACATATCCAACCTTTGTTGATAATTACAACATATAACGCACAGCGTTCGAATGCGGGTGGCACTCCGCTTAATAGTTTTTTTGTATCGCCGACGATAAGTATATATCCCATAGTAGGATAAATACTTCAAGATCTTTAGATCCTGAGTATCGGAGGCAATGCTGCAGTTGCCTCTTGACATGTCGAGAATTTTCCGCGATCAAAACTGTCCTCCACAGATCCTCAGTGGAAAATGCAAGTTTTCACCAATATCAACAGATCCCACTGATGGAATTTCGAGGGAAAGGGATGCTTGTATAAGGAATTTGCGGGAAACCTGCGTCGTCGGTCGTGATATCGAGGAAGTAGTAAAGGAATTAAATGAATCATTCGAGGCACCTAGTCAGCAAGGCTGGTTTATTGATCATTGATACAAATTGTGGATATGCATCCCGAACGGAGATTAAACCTTCTGATGCCTCTTGGTCGAGGATTGCGCATTGGTCCAGCGTGACGGATTTCGGGATACTAGTTTCGTGATGGATTGCCGTGATCGTTTCAAAACATTCTTTGACTGTTGGTGATCCTTGTCCCCTGATAACAGTGTCAGGATCTCGCCGTTTTTATAGACATGCAATACACTCACTCATTACTTGATGTTGGTAAGCCCTTTCTAATTGAGCCCTTTCAAACTTCTGAGATACCAATTTGGCCCAAATCTGTGACTTCAATACATTTGAGTTGACTCGGTGACGGAGGAACTCGTTGCCTTTCAACAATTCAAGCTTTTGCCTCACAGTCACACCAAGTTCTTTCTCCTTGTTCTGCAGACATTTCTTCAGCATTTCGTAGCCCTCCTTCTCAGCCTGCAACTCTTCCAACAGCACTGTTTCGTGTTCAGAATCCATATCTATTCCATCCCGAAGCACCTTCTCCAGTTGTTTGACACGCTCAAAGCACTCAGAACGAGACAACCGGAGCTCCAATATGCGCTGAATTGAAATGTCTGCTGCAGATTTTGATTAGCCTAAGAGAATGTTCAGTCTACAAGCCCCGTGTATGTATCAATGATGATGCACTTACGTTTCAAGGGAGCAATTTGGTATTCTACCTGATCCTTCCATTCCTTTCATTGTGTCTCAGTATCCACAGAAAATCTACTTAGGATCTTCTTTGCACTCATTTCACGTTTTAGGCATGCCTTCGACTTGCGCTTAAGCCAGGAGCCCAGATTGTGGAGTGTATCCCGTTTATGATGGTGGATCTGGCGGTCAATCATCCATCATCGACGATGGCACTAACTCTCAATCAATACATTGTGAGATCGTAAAGAGTATCCGCTTACCCCTGAAACACGTAAAGATGGAATCAGCCGCTTGAGTGAGCTCCAGAGCCTTTTGCAACCCTCCCCATCACTGAGGCCATAGCCAACGATTTTGCGTGGGTGATAGTTAAGTTGACAGGCCCAATCATGCCCATAAGTATGAAATACAGAAACAGCAAAACATAGTCGATGGTAGAACTCGGCTAAGATCCCATGCTAGCGCCATGACTGTCAGCCAGTGTTCATGATAACTAAGACAGATAACAGCTTACCTTCAGCATACTCCACTCAACTTGACATGCTATATCATACAGTAGGCCAACATTCCAATCAGCAGGGAGGTGTGCCAACAGTTGCCTCAAAAGTGTATATGTGTAGTATTGACGTTCTCCAGCTGTTGTCATATTTATGACCCATAACAGATGATCATGTCTGCACACCAGAGCAACAAGACCAGTGTCGACATACACTGCTGTTGATGTTTTGGCCTGTGTTTCGTCAGCAGCCACAAATTGTTGTTCACATTCCATCAATATGTCCTCTGGAAGACGCTCGAGTACTGATATGTTCTTCTTCGCAGGCTTGGAGCGCATAGCTTCAACATAGGCTGCCACTTCATTGACCTCCCTTTCTGGTATGAAATGTGGATGTGGATGTCCAAAGGTGATGTCTTCATACTGCCCTTTCTGGCACTTCTGAGCAAAGTTTGCATCCAGAGCAACAATACAATGGGCGCTGAGAACCTTCCTTCAGTCATATCTCTGGTTAATAGAATACATACTTACTGAGATGTCATCAACGATGGCTTCGGTCCACCAAAGCAAAGTGGGCAACAACTCCTAAGATATGCAGAAGGGCATTTGAATGATGCTGACATTGGGATATCATGGTTATTGTTAGCCATACGTCGTCGTTTCAGAGGCGGCTGCAAGTTACTACCGCCATTATTGGAAGGTAGTGCTGTCGATATTGAGGATGGAGACAGCAGTATGGGCAATGATGGCACATTTGGTGGGGACGGAGGAGAAGACACAGTAGGCTGCTGTGCAGATTGGGCGGTCAAGACTTCCACTGGTAAAACAGCAGCTGGAGTATCTAGCGCAGCTGCAGGAGAGATAATGATCGAATGCCTCCATATGGCATCATCCACTGCCGCTCTGCTTTGGTCTTTGAGTACATTATACCATTGAAACGCAGCACTGAATCTGCGCTTCAAATAGTCCTTAATAATAAGCTGTCAGTACTGGATGGACATACTGTTGTGTATGTATTGCACCTACCCTAGGCCCAAGCGTGTACCCACACTCTTTCCAGAACCATTCCAAACTCAGTGCCCACCCAGAGATGTTGAGAGCAATGTATGACATTGTGATTGAAACCAGCTCAAGAAGGTTGATGTCAAAGACCATGCTAGCACCAGTGGTGTCTATATTTTCTGTAGAATCCCTGTCACAAACGGGACGCGTCCTACAGGGCGGTATGTGAGGAAACCCTCGGAAATTCAGTCCGCTGCATGTGAGGCATCTGTAGGACGGTAAATAGCCATATTTCCGACATATCTACAGGACAGGTAATGGGTGAACTCTTTCGATACACAGCGGACACCTGCGATGGATCTGTAGGACTTGTCAGACCTGTTGGTTGCAGATAATCCTACAGGCCCATGCATAGTTTCAACACTATATGGACATTTGATAATTATAATATAATATATCTATCCCACAGTGAAACACTGCCCTCTAAAATAATCGGCCTCACCTAACAATAAACCTGTATTTATCTATATTCAGCGAGAGAAAACCACCGCCAGAACCACTCACCGAACCAACCACGGAGTATCTCCAAACATGGAATCAATGATAGATCCTGTAGATCCTGCAGTGAGTCACGAAGCGGAAACACGCAGCACGACTCGCCACGCCCCGGTATATCTGAAGAGGAGGAATCATACGGTCGTGTCATACAGATCCTGCCGTCAACCACAGATTGCAAAATACCAAGAATGACTCACAATTCCACGGCAGCTCTGCAGACGAGGAATCGGATGCCGCCCTGTAGAATATGCCGTCCGCGAGCAACTGAAAGAAACACGCCTGTAGATTCGGCCGTGAGTCACGCAATTGAAAAAAGCACAGAATGACTCATCACGCCACAGCATATCTTAACACTGGTAATTGTATGCCGCCGTCCTGTAGGATATGCCGTCCGCTAGCAGCGGAAAGAAACACGCTTGTAGACCCCGCCGGGGGTCACGAACCAGAAAAAAGCCCAGAACGACTCACCACGCACCGGCAGACCTGCAGACCAGGAACTGTATACCGCCATCCTGTAGAATGTGCCGTCTGCGATCAATTGAACGAAAAATCGAAACGTCAGGTAGAAAATGTAAATGAGACAGATAGCCAACTCTAAAATCAGCCTCACCTAACAACGCTATCTATCTATATTCAGCGAGAGAAAATCACCCCCAGAACCACTCACCGACCCAACCACGGAATATCTACACACGTAATTCCATGATGGAGCCCTGTAAATCTCGCCTTGAGTCACGAACCGAAAAATACACAGCACGACCCACCAGGCCGCGGGATATCTGCAGACCTGAATGGCACCGTCCTGTAGAATGTGCCGTCAGCTGCCCAATGAAAGAGGCAGCCTGTAGATGCTGCCGTAAGTCACGAACAGACAAATAGAAAAAGAACGACTCACCACGCTGCGGTATATCTGCAGATCTGGACTTGTATATCGCCGTCCTGTAGAATGTGCCGTCAGCTGCCCAGTGAAAGAGGCAGCCTGTAGATGCTGCCGTAAGTCACGAACGGACAAATAGAAAAAGAAAAACTCACCATGCTGCGGTATATCTGCAGATCCGGACTTGTATATCGCCGTCCTGTAGAATGTGCCATCAGCTGCCAGTAGAAGACACCAGCCTTTAGATGCTGCCGCAAGTCACGAACACACAAAAAGAAAAAGACCGACTCAGCACACCGCGGTATATTTCCAGATTTCGAATTGTATGGCTCCATCCTGTAGAATGTGCGGTAAGCTGCCCAGTAAAAGAGCCCAGCCTGTAGATGCTGCCGCGAGTCGCGAACAAAAAAAAAACAGAAAAAGACCGACTCGCCACGCCGCAGCATATCTGCAGGGCTGAAATTGTATGCGGCCGTCCTGTACATTGTGCTGTCAGCTGCCCAGTAAAAGAGCCCAGCCTGCAGATGCTGCCGCGAGTCGTGAACAGAAAAACAGAAAAGACCGAGTATGGCGCCGTTTCTCCAGACCATGCCGTCTGCCAACAAGTGCAAGAGACCAGCCTGTAGGTCCTGCCCTGATTCACGAACGAAAGAAAAGAAAAGGACTCACCACGTCACGACATATCTGCAGACCCGAAGTCGTATCGCGCCGTCCTGTAGTTTTGGCCGTCAGCTGCTCAGGAAAAATGACCCGCCTGTAGACGCCGCCGTGAGCCACGCACAGAAAAAAGAAAACAATGACTCACCACGCTGCGGCATATCTACAGAGACGCAAATGCCGTCGCAGCCTCCCCACGAATGGTACAACAAAACATCCACCACGCCTTAAATTGTTATAATAATAGATTAGATGTGTATATTGGTATCGCTCCTCATTGTTATAATAATAGAATAGTATTGGGTATCCGCTGTCGATGTACATTGAGATAATAATAGAATAATGAAGATGTATGAAGTGTAGTTAATGAGGAAACAAGCTCTAGGTCATCCGCTGGTGCTATTAGATGGACTGCCAGAGGTACAGGATATTCCGTGATGTGCAGCAATACACCGTGTTCGGTAATGATCTTACTGGAAAGCAACTATGCGTTTTTTTAACATGCTCGATGCAGACACCGAACCTGTCCGCTTGGCTTCTCGAACCAGGTGAAGATATTTCTCTTGAAAATAGGCATCCCAGTTAGGCATCCCTTTTGCATCGAATAAACCATCCCAAATAGCATCGAATTCATGTGTGAGGTTGGTCCCGCAGCAAAAGAGTATCGGAGGAGTAATTGTGCACTTGGCCCCATCGTAACCCAGCTTCGAGTCCAAGGAAGTCGAAGTAGGCCCTGATATCTTTCCAACAAATTTTTCCACCTTCTTACACCTTTCAGTTCTCCTGACTGCCTTTCGAGCCTCTTTCAAAGCATTTTCATGGGCTCTGGCAACGACAATCTGGGTGCGTAGTCGGGACTTTAGTCTCTCCTCGAGGTTTCTGTGAAGGAAAAGCAGAAACTTGAGCATTGGACATCAGATTTATAATATTGAAATAACTTTTTTATTAGAAGACAGACCAATTGCTCCCACACGAGTGAATAATCACTGAGTCTGAGAGAGGGATCGAGAATACGAAATCTCTATTTACGGACATTAAATGACTAACATCTCTCTGTAAGCTTTTTTGGAAGCTAATCTGGCAACCCTAGCTTCTTCAGGAGTGTTATATTTCACAGGCCTACCTCTCGGCATTGGATGTGTAGATATTTGGTTGACAAAGGTGGTAGTATGGGGTAAAGCTAGGATGTCACAACGTAAGAAATGTTTGCTTTTGAAGATTTTGAGTGACCTACGGGACATCAACTCACCCACTGCCCCCACGTCCTCCAAAATTTTTAAGAACATGTATTTGAATATTGGCACTATTAGAATGAACTCACTATAATTTATTTTTGCCTGGGAGAGGTTGCGGGGAATGTCCGAGACTCCCGCCATGCCCGAGATTCCGGCGCTAAGCCCATGGGAACGAGAAATTAGGTTGCAAAAACTGGGTGGGATGATGCTCAGAAAGACAATTTTTACAGATTAAGTTTGTAATCTGATAATATGGATGATATTTTAGAGTTATATAACATTTGGCTATCTAAACATGATGACCGAGGGGGAGTACATTGTGATGTTGACTTCGATGTCATCAGGGACTGGGACATCGGCGTGAAGCTTGAACTTGCAATTGTCCAGAGACAGGCATAACAAAGAAAATTGGAGATAGGGAGTGGGGGTTCTGAAAGTGCCACCCAAACCAAGGATTTTGAGTTTCGAGCCGAAATTGCTCCATGATTCCGGGAGGTAAGGATCTTGACTGTTGGAAGCGGTGCAGATAAAATAACATAGCACTGGAAGCTGCCAAAACCGCGCCACCTGTAAGGGAATGCAGAGACTGGGGGCTTTGATGGAACGATATTGCAGACTGGGGAACAACAAGCAGGGTGGGGCTGCCAATGACTCCGGAGTGTCTGAGAAAAGGTATTGGATGCTAAGTTCCTGCAAAGCAACCAAAACATCCGCTACCTCATAGAAATCCTTCATTCGTGCGACGTAGGCATGTCGAGTGTGCCACGAATAATGTGCTAGTCGATATATCTCTAGCTCCTCCGACTTCTCGGCAGGCTTTGCGATTCGTATTGAATGGCTCCACGCACAGGCGAGCATGGAGCGTTTTGATGAGGAAGTGAGACTGCTCGAGGCCGAGAGTGAGCGTATTCCTCGTACGTTCGCATACTTGGAAGACAGGTGGGCGGATAGAGCAAGGAAATGGGGGGTGGGAGATGGTATCGGAAACACCGCAGGCGGCCAAGAATTGGGAGTTGAATCTAGGAACAGCCGAAGAGCTATAGCGTATGCACGGAGATCCGTGATGACCTTTCGGCAGCTGGGCATCAATTAATATGTAATAATATTTGAGTTGTGTGTTCAATGAATTTTGCATAAATTTGGATGATAGCTTGGATGGATTGGCTTGATTTTTATAGGAATTATCGATTCATTCTTTATACTCTAGATTACAATGCACGTCTGACGCTAACATAAGTCCTTGCCAGTGGACTCGCCAACGTACATCATACTTGACCATGCCAACACACTCCCAAGCACAGTCAATGAAGTGAGGATACAATAAGAGTGAAAAATACTCGACTCACATTGCGGAACTGCAGAGCCGAAAGCCGACCGACATCAACAGGGCCAGGATTGACTCTTGAGTCGCCGATCCTCCTCATCAACCCAGACCCAAAGCACAGTCCATTCATACAGACTGTGGCTGAGAATGTATATCATTGAAATAACCATAAGAAAAAGCTTCACCAAATGGGCCTCACAGTGCGAAAGCGCAGGGTCGACCGACGTGAGCGAGCAGGGTCCAGAGTGTATTCGAACTCGGACCATAATCCTGGGTAAGTGATCCCAAAGCTTTCGAGCTCCGGCCGCTGAACACCGAAGCTCCCTCGTTGAGCTCCGCTGCACCAATTGAGCACCGTGGTCATCTAAAAGTCGACGTCAATATATTAACTTACGTAGTCAACACTGTTTGTTCAAGAAGATACGTCGAAAGCAACTTAAACAACGATGGCCCTGCAGGCAGTAGTTGTGTAGGACGATCAGAAATATGTCGAAATCGACGTCAAAGACCGCCAATCCTGCGGGACAGGCTGCAGGAAAATACATTGACGATTGCGAGTGGATGTGTAGGACAATTCAAGGTATGTTGAAACCTCGTCAAGCAGCAACGGTTGTTGAGGGCAGGTCGAAGCATCCCCGAACCGCGGGTGTTCTGCAGGACCCATGGTAAGAGTATAATAGTTCAAATCCGCACCATTCTATAGGACGCGGAGCGAGCAGCTTTCGCGGCGTGGATTTTGTAGGGAGAATAAGAGATCTAAATAAAAGTTCAAATAAAAATTAAATAAGAGCGATAGTAAACATAGCGTCGTTCGTAACCAGTACAAGAGGAGAGTGCAAGGTTATCCAAATGAAATTAATTCTGTAGGATCTACATCTGCTGGCTGAAGCGCAGTCCTCTGTAAAGCCTACGTCCATCACAAAACTATCGACCTCAATCTGTAGAACTACCGTCCACATGTGAAATTGTGCAGGAGGAGGACAGCTAATAGAAATATACTAACGCACAGTACATCTGTAGACCGCCATTAAAGCGATACACCAGTCTACAGATTCTGCTGCGGGGAGGCGTCGACGGAACAACTTTGAACAAACGTGAAGCCTGTAGGCCGGTCTATAGGCATACAACCAGAACTGCTTCTGTTTCATAAACAATAAATATAATAAAAGTAACAATAAAATAAAAAATGCTAGTAAACATAACATCATTCGCAACCAGTGCAAGAGGAGAGTGCAAGGCTACTCAAACGGAACTGGTTTTGTAGGATCTACGTCTGCTGGCTAAGGTGCAGTCCTCTGTAGAGCCTACGTCCATCGCAGGGCTATCGGCCTCAATCTGTAGAACTACCGTCCCCATGTGAAATTGTGCAGGAGGACGGCTGATAGCAATATGCTAATACACGGTACGTCTGTAGACCGCCATAAACTGATACGCCTGTCTACAAATTACCCCGTAAGGAGACATAGACGGATCGATCTCGAATAAACGTGAAGCCTGTAGGCTGGTCTATACACATACATCTCACCACACTCCGTGTAGGACGAGACACGCTTGTCACGACATTTCTGTAAAATATATATATGCTAAGGCTCATGCTAGGTTGCATGGGAACAAATCGAAGCAGCCCTCGGTGCATGAGCTGTTTGGAGGCCGGTTTGCACTTGCATATTGTGAGCTTAAGATTATCCAATCCTGTGAGATTGAGTATTAATGCGATGTCATCAGGAAACACTAATGATATGCACGATTCCAATATGCAACAACCACACCATGCTGCCTGCCTCTCTGCCCACATGAACATGGTTGATCTACAATCTCTGCAATAGTATCCTGAGACAATTCAACATGTCCTGAGTCAGTTTGTCATAGCCAACATTGGTATAACGAAATAAGAGAAGGTATAATGTCCTCCAACCACCGACGATGCTGGCTCTGCTTCTTGCGGTGATAACAGGCCTTATACTGCTGGCGGTGTTCTTCTTTCTTCAGTGTAGCTTCATATTCTTCAATTGCTGGGAGATTAAGGCCCCAATCATCATCGCCACTGCCTGTCACAGGTCCTGGAGAGAACGGGGGTGAAGGGGAGCGGGCAGTGTCTGTATGTCGCAATCTTCTGCCAAGGTGTCCCATTCCAGCCTGAGATGATTTTAGTGGGATGTTGCGAGGGTGAATATAACCCTCTTCGAAGGGCATTGCAATAAGAGTACCCTTGTGTGGTGTGGGAGGGACAGGAACCCCATTACAAGTTTGGTGTGCAGGTTCAACGGCATCATCGGGTTTGAGGGAATGATCAGCATCTTGTGAAGCTTTACTACATTGTTTCTTGCAAGCTTTACTCTGGCGGCACAAGCCAGCCAGAGGCCAGCTTGACATCGTGGGTTGACAGTTGTAGTACGGACTAGCTGGATGAGATGACTAAGCCACATGACCTGCTTTGCACTTCGACATCGAGGCTGAACTTCCTTTAATGCACTTTCTCTAATGTTTGACAAATATCATATAAGTTAGAATATATTTAGATGACCACATTGAATAAGTAAGATTGTTCCATGGTAAATATCAACCATTAAACTTCTGTGTGTCTGACCATCTGTTCCCCTGCCCATTTGAATTACTAGAAGTCTGTATCCTCTATTTTTTTATTTATATAAAATTGGATATGTATTGTTACCAGTTAATAAAAGTATTTCTGGTGGTTTCAGCCCTGTTTTGCAGTCTGTGTTTCTGGATAACCAGTCAGCTTGGGCCATGTTCCCTAACATTACTGTAACAGATATAGTCTGTTATATCAATATATATATATATGTATATATGCTATATAATGTATATAATGAATAACTAATACATATATTAGTTATAAGCACTACATCAGAGATGTAGCTATTCTTAGTGTGAACACCATAAGTGTCCACACCGGCCTGTATTTAGCATGCCGGCGCATTAGGCGCCTTAGGCGCCGGCATATATCTTTTTTAACTTTCTCCCGAAAGTTCGGTATTCAACGGACAACATAGTTGTACGGTAGTACTTGGTATTCAACGGGCAATTAATTGCACGGAAGTACCATGGGTTAAAACTATCAAAACTGAAAGTTCTAATATTTATCACACAACCCGTTGTGTGATTTATATTTGGTATTCAATGTGCCAGACAGCACGGCAGTACCACGGATTTGAACTAGAAGTCAAAACCATCATTTATTTGTAGTTCTACAAATAAATACACAGATTGCGATGAGTCACAATCGCGGTCACCGAAGAGCGCGGGCAGAGGAGCTGTCCGTGGCCAATATTGAAGACAGCGAGCTCACTACGGGGGATTTGTCAAATTCCCTGTTTCCCTCTGTTGACCCCCAACAGAGCCCGCGAATGCTCCCTTCGGAGCACCCGGAAGATCCACATGCGACTGCACATGGATCACAGACTGCACTCAGCAGGGAGCAGTCGCCTAGCAGAGTAGGTGTGCGTCCCCGCACTGCCGCTCAGGGACTGAGTCCCAGCCGATTGGCTGGAGCATCAGGGACTGCCCACCGGGGCAGTCATACCCCACCGAAAGTGGCTTCTATCACAGCCACTCAGGGACGTTATTCCCTGCAGGGAATAACCCATAGATCAGAGTTGCGAAGCGACTCTGGACAAGTATCTCCTACTGGAGGAGATACTGATGACGACTTCATTATCAAAGCTAGTGAAGTTGTAGTACTCCATCAGGAGTACTCAGAGTTTATAACTCTAAAGGACAATGCTGAGATTGTCCTAGCCGAAGCCATGGAGGCTACGGAACGGCTTAATACGGTATTCAGCTGAGTCAGGGCATCCATGAGAAGGATGTCCCCGAGAATGAAGGAACTATTCTCAGTTCCTTCCAATCAAGCGTCTGGAAAGACGCGTGAGCCTGGTAATAACCGGGCCCATGACCGAGCAGCTGCTCAGGCAGCTACTCAGCGTATCATAGACCAAACGTCTATGGCAGACCCTACTCCTGGATCAGGAGCTGAGGAACGCGCGAGAACTACGCGTTCTCGCGTCCCTGGTGATCGGTATCCCGGGCACCCCTTTCCCGGAATATCCCCGAGGATATTCCCCACACTGCTCGCGATGAGCAGGGTGAGGACTCACAGCCGAGACGCAGTTGTGAGGCGCATACAGTGTATGCGCGAGACACACCTGAAGCACGGGTGAGTGACCCATCATGTGCACATTTTGCACGTGACATACGTTTGACAGAACGCATGCGCGTGAACTCAACAGAGTCCACGCAACTGAGACGCGATGCGTCTCCCATTAACACTCGGCACGAGCCGGTGAGTGTTAATATGCGTGACAGACCTAGTCTGTCAGCAAATCAGGTAATTCGGGGAATACCTGATTTAATTGAACGTTCCCGGTGTTCAATAACCGATCCACAAAGCATTGATATGAATGCTTTGAGAGAAGAGATCAAGGCAACAATCTCTGCAACTATCAAAGAGAAGTTGCATTCTGATGCAGACAGTGTGACCACTGTCTCTCAATCAATGCAGGCACTGGACTCCAATGCCCAGTACTGGAGCGACCTTAGTAATAAGGCCGCGAGATGTAGCCATCGAGCCCTTGAGCTACAACTCAAGCTGGTTGAAGAAAAGGTGAATAATCTTTTACATGAGGAAGCACCTGAAGAGGCGCTTCCGGAGGCTGCTCAGGAAGCGCGTACCATACACTTCCAATTAGACCAGAACTCGTGCTTGCGTGAAGCTGGTTTAATGCCTGAACAACAAGTACGGTTCAGTGCAAATACTGGAAGGATTGCACCAAGTCCATCCAGGAATTATGGGGTAAACCCCATAAGGGAGTTGCCTACACCTCGGCCTGAGGATAATGCGATGTTTGGAAGACAAGGCACTCCTGCCTTGTCTATCTCTGCACAATTAGATGGTGCAGTGGTCGATATGACATCTGAATACAGTGGTATTCAGCAGATGGTAAGGCAGGCGTTACAGAATGCCTCACTGGAGGATGAGCCAGAAAAATCCTTTCTGGCAAAAGCCGATGTTAAGATGGGGACCCCACCCACTTACGGCGGTGAGCGCAACCTAGAGAAGTTTGAGAACTGGGTTGCTAGTCTACTTCGATTTATGTTGATGTACAACTTGCTCGGGCCTCGAGCAAGTAAAATTCAGCTTCAGCTCTTAGGTCAATGTTTGACTGATGAAGCTCAAGAGTGGTTCTAACGGCAGGTAGAAAGGTTTGATCGAGAGATCAAACACTGGGACCTGGAGTCTGTTCTAATGGGACTCCAGAAGTGGTTCATGCCAACCTTGTCACTGAACAAAGTGGCAGTTGGTTATGACCACCTCATGCAAGGTTCTATGAATGTGCAGCAACTGCATCAGCAGTTGACTAAACTGGCAAAGCAGATGGTGGAGTTGCCAGATGCGTATTCATACCGGAGACAGTTTATGAATGCATTGAAACCTAGCATCAGGGAAGAAGTCCTTGGTAAAGGTTTCACTGCTGAGTTCAGCAAGATTGATGAACTCGTGGAACAAGCTGTAATTGTTGACAATGCGAAATGTTACACTTCCGGTTACAACAGTAACCAAAGCAGTGCTTATGCCAATAAACCTGCTACTGTTGATTACAAGCATGTTCAACAATCAACTACTCTCAATAGGAGTAGTAATGTAAATGCTGGGTCTTCCAACCAGCATAGACCTGGAAATAATAATTTCCAGAACAGGTCGACACCTCAATCGATGTCGGCAGGGGGGGGGAAATGTGAGAAATAATAATCCCACATATAGTAGAAACCCAGTTAAACCGGGTAATACTGTAAATAAACCCACCCAGAGCAATCCTGTTAGGACTGCTCCCAAAGCAAACAATCCAGTTGTATGCTTTAACTGCAATCAACCAGGTCATATTCGACCTAAT
>KN837147.1:403290-509950 GCA_000827215.1 Sphaerobolus stellatus SS14 | reverse complement strand
GTTTACATGGACTACCAGAGTCAATCGTAACTGATCGTGACTCTAAGTTCACTTCTATATTTTGGAGTGAATTACAGCGATTAATAGGTACTAAACTATTAATGTCCACATCGTTCCATCCTCAAACTGATGGAGCGACCGATCGGGCAAATTGTTCGATCGGGCAAATACTGAGAACAGTAGTTGCCAATGACCAGAGGGACTGGGCAGAGCGTTGTCCAATGGTGGAATTCACTATTAACAGTAGCACTAGCGAATCCACTGGATATGCTCCTTTCGAGATTATATATGGTTATATGCCGCATATAAACCTTCCCACTGATTTTAATACCAAGTATAAGGGTATTAAACACTTTGCTGAACAAGCAAAATGGAATATAATGGCTACTCATGATGCCATTATAGCGAGTCGCATTAAACAGACGGTTAATGCGAATAAGAAGCGGAGACCAGGAGAAGAGTATTCCCCTGGTGACTTGGTATATTTAAGTACCAAGAATCTGAATCTACCTAAGGGTAGAGCTCGTAAACATTTACCAAAGTTTATAGGACCTTATAAAGTCCTGGAAGCTCGGAACGAGAGCTCCAATGTCGTACTTGATCTCCCTGATGAGCTCAAGGCTAGAAAGATCCATGTGACCTTTCATAATAGTCTTATTAGGCCCCATGTACCTAATAATGATTCTTGGTTCCCAAACCGAGAAGCCAAAGCCTTTTATGACTTTGGTAAGGACGACGAACAAGAATGGTTCGTTGAAGAATCATTGGACATGAATGGTCCAATGATGGGTTACAATTTAGAGTCCAATGGACTCTAGGAGACGTTACCTGGTGTCAAGGAGTTGGAAGCTCTAGACCGTTATCTAGAGCTCCACAGCGTCAAGACGCCGCGCGATCTTCCTAGAATAGGGAGTAGAACTAGTAATTCCTCAAGAAAGAGGAATTAATACGAATATATGTGCATATATGCGCATATATGCTGGATAAACAGTAGAGCACGCAGTGTAAATAGCGTGCCGTGATATTATAACTATTATAATATCAAGAAATACCTTAATAATAAGGTATATCGGCGCATATATGCATATATATGCACCATTATTACTACAAAAGTAATAATAGGACGACCCAGCCTATGAGTCGTCATAGATCAGATCATTCTATGAATAATCTGATCCGAGGTCAACGTGGCCTCAAAGAAGCACTGATGGGATCAGTGCCAGCCAGCTGGTGGCCGGCCCGAGGTATAACAATACCTTTAGTGCGGTTAGGGCGCCTCTCTCCTTAACCAGAGCCACAACGGTAGCGACCCGTTGCTACCAGTTCCCCAACATGCCTGACTCAAAAAAGAGTCAAGCGAAGCACAGCGGTAACGTTGCAGATTTGTTGTCGTGCTTTCGCGAAAAACAAGCTCAACGTGATGAAAATCGCGTAGAAGTAAGCGCTGTCTACGGTGCATGCTTCGTCTACCACCCTGAGGGGTGCGACCACTGCTCTACTTATCTAGAGCACCTCCTGGAGGACATCGAGAGACGTCCTTCAACCTTTGCATTCAGTAAAGATGAGATCCTTAATGGATTGACTGAGGCATGGCCTCATATCAGGGAATACATCCAGAATCTGGATGAGGCGAGAGCAACTTTTGAAAAAGAGTTGTACGATGAGACAGCCGTCAATCGTCAGCTGCACGAAGAGAATGAGGATCTGCGAGCACAGATCCTTATACTGGAGACTCGGCTCAAGAGTCTCCAGCCCCCTGCCTTGAGTGAGCGTATCCGAACGCCCCTCCTACCAAGAGTCACTCCGGTAGTAGCCACCCATTGGCCAGTCCGGCCAAAGCGCAATACTCGTGCAAGCGTGCTCGTAAGCTAGACAAGAACGACGACTTCCTGAACAAAGTCAGGAAGTATGACTCGTGACCAGAACACTGGTTGCTGTACATGTGGACAACCCTTGTGGGCTGGCACCGCAACCCAATGAGTGTACCTAACGCGCTCAGGGAAGACGGCAACGGATACTTCCTCGAAGAGGATGTAGACGTCGCTGCGTGGCTCACCAAAGTCATCGGTGAGCTACCTCGCCAAGCCATCATGCTTCGCATGAAGGATGTGTTTGGAAGCCGTACTAACTTTGATATGGCTTGTATCGGATTCGACCCGAATCTGTTTTGCACGGAGATGCATAGTAGCCGGTGGCTCACTGATGCATCCCTCCCCTTGCGCATTGGTTCCCAAATAACAAAGGGAATCAAAGGTAAAAGACAGATAGAAACTGCGAAAATACCTGAAGGACCAGAGTTTCTGAAATTGGTCCTTGAGCACTGTTCTCTGTCTAGAGAACAGATTTACCATCAAATCATCCCGTACATGATTCGGGATGATGAGAAGCGGCCACTAAGTGCGGCCACTGTAGAATGTGCCGCTTATATGGCACTTCGCGAGCAGGAGAAGGCCCCTTACAAGGGCAAAAAGCCTGCGACTGCCAATAGGCAGTCAAAGCCTTCGTTGCATGCACTGACACCAGCTAAAACTGGTGAGTCCAGCCAGCAACGGTTGGACACGGACTTGGATTCTTATGGCCAAGCCCGTGAACAGGCGCTTCCCTATGATGAAGCACCCCCCAGCAGTGAGCCCGAATCTGGGGAAACAGCACCCCCGTCAGGTGGTGCTAGTAGTACTCTATATGATGAGAGTACTATGGATATCGACCAGATTGTGGATGATATCTATCGTGACTGCTAGTAGCAGTCAGCCGGGGAGGATGTAACAGATATAGTCTGTTATATCAATATATATATATGTATATATGCTATATAATGAATATAATGAATAACTAATACATATATTAGTTATAAGCGCTACATCAGAGATGTAGCTATTCTTAGTGTGAACACCATAAGTGTCCACACCGGCCTGTATTTAGCATGCCGGCGCATTAGGCGCCGGCATATATATTTTTACTCATACCATTGTACTACCTACTCTTAATAGACAGAGTTCAGTTAGTCACGGTGTGAAATTAAGATATAAACATGTTATAATTACCAAGACATGCTTAAGAGCCCTAAATAAATATCAAAGGAGTTTTATTAATGGCATAAGAGATTTATGAAGCCAAGGGATGACATACTTTGAGTGAGAAGGGGTGGACATAAATTTTGTAGAAGTCCTCCTGCCTGACATTGCTCACAGTATCCTGGGCTCCAGCCATCAAATTTCGTCTTGGTCGAATAATAAAATAAACTCAAAATACTACCACCTTAGATATTTCCTAAGGTACCAGAGGCATCAGAGAAGTTCCTGAGTTATTGTCCTGAAGCGGGATCCAAAAATCTGTGAGATCCACTCAGACATTTCTTAATCAGTAACCACAACGTTGCTCAACATATTTTTATGCTCGGGCTATTGTAGGTGTGTAGCATTTGGTCAACAGTTGTTACACTTATTTTATTCAATACTATAATATCTTTACTGACAGAATGGCATGGCCAGTAAAATATCATACAGATGAAGAGAGGCATCAGGCGAGGTTGGCCACAAAATGAAAATAGAATGCTAAGTACATTGCTCTCAAGGCTGCCTAGGCAGCTCTATGTTTTCATTTATAATTATTATATATATTTAACAATCATTGCATTATGTAGGCACAGGAAATTGGAACGCAAGAAAGCATTGGTCAGGTATCATTTGAACAAAGACAAGCATGTCCAAAAAATAACAAAACCCCAGTTGACGCAAACTCGTCAAGCTACAACAAACACTGAACAGCCTAAAAGGCATATAAGGTGGCCTGCATTGAAGATAACTCCTCAGACCAACCTACAAGCTGCCATGAAAGCACTTTGGAGACGTGCTGTGGAAGATGAGGAAGAAGTAAAGGATGGCACACCTGAGAGTCTCCACCGGATTTTTGATGAACTTTTATGCTTCATTAGAGATCATCCAAGGGAGAAAAGCTTGCAAATGTTGACAGAAAAGGAGTTGCATACACAAGAAGCTGTTGAACAGGCCTCCAGGCTCCAAGTTGAGGTTGGCCACCGAGACCCGAGTGGACACTCCCCAGCACATCCTCAAGTTGCAAAGTTACTCCGTGACTTGGAACACCTAGGTTCAATCTATTTTGAAACATGGTTATGGATGGAGGATGGTGGTGTCTGCAAAGTGCTGAGTGTTTATGAACACAAGCAGTATGTCTGGCAGCAGTTTTTGTAATTCAGGCATGACATCTTTTTGATACTTTCATAATTGAAATGTAGAAAATTTTCTTAAATTAAGTATATACAAAAATGACTGTCTCTATACATGATTAAGGCAAAGGAGAAGGCAATATATGGACAGAAGGAGATGTTGGTTGCTCACCGCCATACCAGGGAATCTGATTCCAAATGAGGTACATCATTTCCTTCCATACCAGGCTCTGAAACCATGGCTTTTATGGGACCTCATGCCCTCCAATCATAACATTCAATGGCCTCAGATGGCAGCAGGCACTGACATTATCTGAAATTGATGGCAAGTACGAAATGCAGGGTCCATGCGATCTCCATCCTGCCCACATCCACCATGAATTCAGTCTAGTATACCTTTGTCAATTTTCGCAGAGAGTGGGGGAAGGAATTGAACAAGATTGAACAAGCCCAGGTTTTGGATGAAGAAGGCAGTTAAGCAAGCCTCTGCTCCCTCACTGTAAGTACAGCTGCTCTGTCAGAAAAAAAAACAGGAGAGCAGCTGCCTTGCTGACACAGAGATAAGAAGCACATGCTAAAGTTAGGGCGTTAGGAGCCTACAGGTGTCCACATGAGTAGCACTCCTGTGACTTCAACTGTTACTTTTTATTCTCATTTCACCCCTTTTAATTCTTTTTTCTTCAGTCCAGTACCCATTATCCTCATCAACACATGCAGCCCTCATTGAGATGACCTATCAAAGAGATGTCAAAGGGCTTATGGCACTGATGTAGCATATAATAGTCATGCTGTAAAGTGATCAGCCCTAAACCAACGACTAACTTGCTCCCCTGATTGGTGTCCCTGATTGCGACGCAGCTGCCTATGTGGAGGTGCTTTGGGCGGTGATATAAAGTGTGAAGTAGGTTGCAGATCTGTGCATCCTGTTGGAGTAACTGCCTGCACCTGCTTGAGACTACAATGGTCTTCAAGCGCAAAGAACCTCTCTTGACAGATGAAGTAAGTAATTATTGGTTTCTATGAAGAATAAAATTGGGCTTACAGTGTATAGACTGATGTTGAGAAGATACACACCATCATTGAGTGTGAGCATGCTGCTAAACTCACACGTCATGTCAATAAGGCCAAAAAGCAGCGCAGAAAATGTCCTGGAGAAGTTGAAGTGACATATACAAATTCTGTCATCGCTGCCTGTCAGCTGCGTTTGGCTGCATTGGCTGCGCCCAGTGCGAATGAGGGACCCGACCCCACCACACAATTGACTAGTCACTCTTGTGGTACCTCTCCTGGTGCTGATCCCCCCAGCATCACTGGGCAATCCTCCCCTGATACATGCACCACAGAAGTTGAAGCCACTGGCCAACTGGCCAACACCGCCAATGATGTCTTATTGGTGCAGGAGAATGGATCCCATGATGCCCCATCACCTACCCGGTCGCCATCTCCTGCTCATTCAGCTTTGATCACCACTGCACCCTCACTCCCATCCCTTCGCATCATCTCTACTCCCTTGCTCCCCTGCACTGTTACCGACTCTCTCAATGGACAGGACCCCTCCTTGCTCCCCTCCCTTCACACTGTTACCAACGCACTCAATGAACATGGCAGTTCCAACAATGACATTAATGTTGGAGACCCCATCAATTCCGCCACATTACAGCCCACAGCTGCTGACCCTCTTGTCTCTGAACCCACCGATCCTGGCAACAAGAAGAAGAAATGTGAACATCGACCAGGTCTGCTTACAAAGGAGCAGCTTGAAGAGCTCCAGGAGAAGAAAAAGGAGATCCATTGTTGGATCACCGAGAAGACACAAGCTTGGGGTGTCAGTGCCGTGACGATTACGACGAATATGGGTCTTGATAATCATGAAAAGCAGGCTCTGAACTTCTGGAATGCTTTTCAGTGTGTGTTCTGGCATCGTGAAATGGCTCTCAATGAGGCATCAGTCAACCCTGGGGAAGAGGTCCCTGATTGTACATCTTGCTTTGCCAAACTGGTTCATTTGACTAACTGTGTACATTCTTGCAGTGGACATGGAATCATGGCAAAAGTGTTGCCACGAGGAATATCTCAACCTCAGTATCCCGGACAATGTGACAGACAAGCAGATTGAGGAGATTAAGACTAAGAGGAAGGAGATTCTGGAGAAGTATGAGGCCTTGCAGGAACCAGATGACTTGGAGTATAAGGAGGGGTCGACTTCTTCATTGATGAAGCAGGCTAGGCAGGAGTTGACTAATCATGTATGTTTCCTTCGCAATCTTCTATGCTGTTTCTTGTAAATAATGTATGCATATGTTATGTTTTAAAAACAGGCTGGTTGGTTTGCTGCTCGTGGAGTATTACTAGGGGGCTTTGGAGTTAGCATCGACCCCTGTGATCCTGTCAGTCATACACTGTATTCTGTCTTTGCCGGGAGTGATATCATTTGGAAGTTTTTTGATGAAATGAGACGAACATGGCGGAATTCTTATATGATTTCGAGACATTGCGCGTAAGTGTATTGGTGTGCTGTTTAGCAGTACAATGACATTGTAAACAGGCAGGGAGAATTGAAGGAACACTGACGCAAGGCCAAATTCAATCCAGATGCACTACGGGAGCTTGGGAGTAGGAAGAAGAGTGATGATATCAGGAAGGAGAACTCAGTGTTGCTTCGCCAGCTATGGGGTTAGTACTTAATAAAGACAGATATTGTGTCACTCACCTTGTGTAGGGAAGGCCATGAACGAGCCCTGCACAAAGGTCCCTTGGGACAATTGGGCAGCAGATTTAATCAAGAAGAAGAAGAAGACAATTGGCTGGCCAGATGGTGTAATCTGGCCAAGTGGACCCAAGGCATATAGTTTGCTCCCCCATGGTGAACCTGCTCATAACCTCAGGGCAGCCTTGATAGCACCTGACAACAAAAGGGTCAAAATCATTGATTGGAATGCAGGTCTGTGATACTATTACTACTGCACGATGCTATGATTGACATGGAAGATGTCCCATTTAGAACACATAGCCTTGGAGGAAAGCCTGCCATATGCTGAGTGTGATACAAACAATGCCTATAAGACGATCCCGCTCATCATCAGCCAATCCAGCCAAGTGCTGTTATGTATTGGGGAGATGAAGGATCAAGCGACCCTTTGCAGTGGAAGGCCAGCGAAGGAATCAAAGCTGAAAAAGAATTCTAGCCTGCAGCGGAAGCTGAAGAGAAGGGATGAGAGAGAGCAAGTGGACAGTGACAGCAATGATTCTGATGCTAGCATATCGTCCTCAGGAAGCTCTAAGTCTCGCAAGAAGGGTAAGAAGAAGGAGGTTAAGCAAAAGTCCATCAAGGAGAAGTTCGCAAAGAAACGCAAAGATTCAGCTAGTGAGCCAGTGATTGCTAGGATACAGCCAAAGTCTCAAAAAGTCATCGATGACAGCAACAATGATCTGACAGGTAAGTGGGCATTATGACACAGCATTATCATGAAACTGACTTGTCTGGGATGCAGAATGCATACAGGAGGCGGCACCTCCACTAGTTGGTGGGGGTGGGATGATGCCATTGGCAGCAAGTATGGTGGATGAGAGGAATGATACTGGTAATGCGGACAAATCTCAAGCAGTTACATTGCAGGTACCTGCTCTGCAGCCTTCCTACCCTTCTTCATTGCTTTGCGAAGTAGGTGCTGCTTGGCAATCCTCCTATGAAGCTCCACAACATACTGGTACCCCAGCTGCTCTCCAGGGGTATCCTCCATGATGTGGCAATTCAGCAGTTGCTCTACAGTCTCGTCCTCCCTCACGTGCAAGCACCGCAGTTATTCAGCAGCCTCGTCCACCATCACATGGTAATTCAGCAGCTGCTCCGCAGCATCATCCTGTACCACATGACAATTCAGCACCCATCAAGCAACGCCCACCATCACATGGCGATTTAGCAGCAGCTCTGCAGCCTCGTCCTCCCTCACATGTTGGTGCTGCGATTACTCTGCAGCCGTGTCCCCAATCACGTGGCAATTCAGCAGCTACTCTACAGCATCGTCCTACATTGCATGGCAATTCATCAGCTATCTCGCCGCGCCCACCATCGCTAGCTGGACCAGCCTCTACATATAACCCTGTTCCGCTTCAAAGACCAAGCCGTTATGTGGGTGGGACACCTCAAGTAGGAACAGCTGCTCATCATCTGGCACATCCACCATCACAAAGTGCGGTATTTACTCAAGCACCACCAAGGCCATTGTCCTTGACTGATCCAAGTGCTGCAGCTATAGCTAGAGCACCTTCAAGAGCTGGTTCAGTGCCAGTGGTGGCTCATTATGTGGATCCGGCAGATGATCCTTGGCAAGACGGTGATAGAGAGGATGATTTGGTTGGTCAAACTGAATATGATGCTCAACCTGCTTACCCAACCCAACCTGTCCATCAACCACACCCCACATATCAAATACAACCTGTGTATCAACCTCAGCAGTCTCAGCAACAACCTCCTACTCGAATGGCTGTGCAACCAAGTTCATATGGAGCCAATCACAATGCATGGGACAGATGGCAATGTTTGACAACAGCACAGTATGGGTCAGAAAGACTGGGGTATTATGCAGAAGAAACAGGGATGTCTTATGGCAATCAGGTGTGTGCATTCACGAATGTTAGAGTACTCAGTAGAACTGATATTTATTATGCAGCAGAATGACACTGCTGGGTCTGACCCAGCACTGAGGTACTCACATGAGGAGGATGGGAAGTACTTGGCGGAAACATGGGGCGAGCAGCTGGCGCCAGTACCAGAGGAACAAGGGTATATGGATACCCATACTTAACGGGTCAAGGATGTGACTTTGGTAATGATGTTGCGTTGAAATGTAAATATTACAATTTGATACAGCAATTTGAATTAAAGCTTACATATTACAATTGAATACGAAGTTTCCCTACGAGTCAAGATACAGGTATACAGTTAAGTCATAGCGATGATGTGTATACATTACTTTACATAAATATACTGCTACATGGACGACAACGACAACTATTGAATATCAGGATATAAAAGAGATGCGAAGGTTCGATATATTGAATCTGGAGAACTACGACATAATCTTAGGCATGCCTTTCTTGTTCCAACATAAGGTTACACTCACCTTGAACCCAACCCCCGTACTGATCAATTCTATCCATCCAATGGAGATGAAAGGTCCAGACATCATTCACATATTTTCCCTGGCTGTTACATTCGTCGAAGAAGATCTGCAAGAGATACGATACGCACTCATGAAGGAAGCGGCTGACCTATGCAGATCAGCTGAAGACACACCCCTACCACCCTTACAGGCAATCAACCACCGTATACCCCTGAAAGATCCAGGTAAAGTCTATTCATGGCATCCTTCCCGTTGTCCAGAAGCGCTGAGACATATTTGGCAGAAGAAGTGTGATTCCTATATTCAGACAGGCCGATGGAAATATGTGATGGGCCAAAACTCCTGCCCGATGTTATTGGTGAATAAGAAGCCTGGGCCTGGGGGAGAACTTGGGCTTCAACAATGCATCACCTACTGAAAACTTCATTTATCACAGGTAATAAGCTTTCCAGTTTTGACATACTGAATCACCACACCCTTTCACTGCCTCCCCCCCAATTTCGCCATTATCTCCGGCTCCCCCCTTCTCTTTGTCCTACCCATGGCCTACACATAATTCTTACCACTCTGCATCACATTATCTTGATATTAATGATTGGATAATTGTATCTTTTTTGCTATCTTAATGTATTTTACATTGAATAAGCTCCTCCTTATGTTTATTAGCCTCTTACTTGTGGAATTGAGTTAAATTGTAACTAAATTTGAAATATACTACATTCATTTTTTGTCATTTTTTTCCGCAGAATTTGCGAAGCAGAAATTTACAGTGGTGGCACTGCTAGCAATGGTGACACTGTCATTGATGGCAATAAGCGCAGGTAATTACTGCTGTACTAAGACAGGAGGTAGCATGCGCATATATCATATAGTTGATGTTCAAGATCATTTCATCTTCAGGGTAACCTTGAAAGAGTCTACATAATCTCTGGTCACTTCAGCTCCATAAATGACAGTTCAACACGTTCTGTGAAGGCTGTGCAAAACCTCTGGCTTTTCATTGTCTGATAACTGGCCCAAGCCTTCATGAAGAGCTCGGCTTCCTTCTTGGCTAGGCCTAACCCTCGAAAAGCTAGGCCCGGCTTCGAGCCCAAGCCGGGCCTGCAAATCACTAGTCCTGAGATATCATCCTCATACTTACCCACTCAGTTTATTTCTTTCCTTGATAAACAATCTTACATGAGCAAGGACGATCTATT
This sequence comes from Sphaerobolus stellatus SS14, assembly GCA_000827215.1. Lineage (NCBI taxonomy): Eukaryota > Fungi > Basidiomycota > Agaricomycetes > Geastrales > Sphaerobolaceae > Sphaerobolus > Sphaerobolus stellatus. The sequence goes on along the minus strand of KN837147.1, from coordinate 499,442 downwards.
GTTTAAAATGTGTGCGACTTGTGATACCTGATGATTCCTCTTTACGTATCTACAGATTTTACACCTGTATTGGACGATATTGCCTTGTGATATGATTTTTCATGGGGAGCACAATTGGAAATATGTGCCAGGTGGTATTTTATGATTTACGGGCATCACGTATGTTCCCAATGGATCGGATGATCACCATGATTCCTCTCATTTATTATTTCCATTAAACCACAGCTGATTTGATGGTGTTTGTGGATCAACTAGGCAACTTCGATAACTTAAGATGTAGACTTTTGAATCATTCCATACTTCAGTTATTGTATCCTCGTCTTGTTCTGATATTTTCAGTCAGGCATTCATGTTAATTTATTTTCTTTAATATCCTCCCGAAAAACGGTGCCTTTCAAGAGTTATTATTACACCTACCAAATTAAGGTATGTGCTTTTAATCTTCCTTTCCAATTTAGAGAGCTTATGTGATTATGAAGCACGAGACCGTTTCGCCTGGGAATTGTGCCTTCGAATGACCCTCTGCCACAAACACCCTATGACATCTCAATTCTTCCAATATCCTTTTTTTCATTCCACTGGCCTGGCTGCTAAACATGGGCCATAGATCACAGACGAAATAGCACCACGGTGCAAGTGGGAATATGAACAACTGTGGGAAATGTCAAGAAAATGAAGACAACTGCACAGGCGCAGTGATGGATGCTCAAGGGCTAAATCCGGTGAATGGCCTCTCAGTATGATTGTGGCCTGTCAACTTGCTGCTTCTTCACTGGAACTGTCAGGTTATTTAAAGACTGATTGATGATCTCCACTAATGGAGGTCGATTTCGAATCGAGCCATGAAACTACTCTCAAACTTTATTGCAACATCAATGTGGACTGCGCAAAAGGAAGGTGGAAGCAGGTGCCTGTATTTAAAGCTATGGATATTATATGCGTTCATGTAGGCTACCTCAACCTCAACTTCATCCTCAAGATGTAGACTTCTTGAGGCTAAGCAATAAATTACACCGAACCCGGGCCGTATAGGCCCATGAGAGGTATTGCATCTTAATTTCTTCGTGCAGTTTGTGAATGATGTGGATTGGTGAGGAAAACAATTAATAATTATATGAAGGTAAGAATCAGTCCAGCCATTATCAGAAGATATAATGGCTGGGTTACCTAATTGGCCATCCTCCGTCAATGATAATGAGAAAGCCACCTATAATCCGTCCCACATCCAGAATTCCACCTTTCTGGTTTCTTTTCTATAGATATCCGTGAGCTAATCGTAAATGTCCGTCATAAAGGGTTGATTTTGGTGATAGGTATTATGGAGGTCAATCTAACGATAATTGATTTTGGGCACCTGCTGAAGTCTCAAAGACCTCTCGCTATACTCAGAGTCACGAATCGAGAAAAATGATTCTTTTCTTAAGCGCGTATATAGATACATAGATATCGATATTATTCTTACATATAGAAGGGGCATATCAAAAGCTTCCTTGCGTCTGGCTGAGGATAACTAAATTGAACATAATTTGAGGAACAATCAATACTTACCTTCCCCTTTCATAGTATTATTCCTTGGCTGGTACTCGGTGTACTGATCGCATTCAGGCTTATCTGCACACATTGTGCAATTTTTAATTTTCCGCCCATGGAAGCTAGATTTTCCGGAGAATTCGTCTGAGAAGACTTCTTGCTTTCGTATCGAAGTTCCTGTCTGGCTTTTAGCTGATTGAGTCTTTGAAAGATCATGCATGTGTGTGTATACCTTGGGTCCACATCGCTGGTATACACCTATTGTGCTCATCTATACAGCCTTTACAGTTTGAGATAGCGGGACATGTAATCCACTTTCCACTTCAGGAACCAATAGGCCATTTTTGATTCTGTCAAAAATGACCATTTCCTTAGCTAACTAATTTCTCACAGATAGGTATGAAGTATAAAAAGGGAGTGGCATCATGAAAGTTGGCAAACACTTTAAAGGCAATTATAGTGTCCATACTTTATTTACACTATGATACCTTCCATAGCTCATGTGGCAACTACCTCAATTTGGGGTACACTAGCTACAGTGGATGCTATGGATAGGTCTGCTAGGAACTCTAGCAGTGCATAGTCTCCATAGTCTACAGTCAAGGCACGGTCCTCATCCCACAACAATTCATTTTGAGAATATCATTGCATAGAAGTTCGATATTGTAGATTTTTTAACACAGCATCATCACACATGTTAAAAAGTACCTCTGACAGAAATTTAGGATTTTTCTGACCTCGTTTTGAGGTAGTTCACTTAGGAGGGACTTTTTGGTCCCAACTGTCACACTGCGCCAGTCCTTGTCCCACACATGCGACTTCCGTCACGCAAACACCTCTCGCCATTGATCATGTTCTACAGTGGCCACAACAAACCATGGTGACTTGTAAGTTATATATCAGCATCTATGAGGTACCTAATGTCTATATATTAATTAATTTGCAAAGAATTCGGTATCTGAATCTTGATCACTGCCGTTCTCCCTATCCTCCTCACTCCCAACATCCTGATCACTTTCCAAATCATTTGGGTCAACTGGAGCTAGGAGATGACAAATTTCATCAAGTGTTGGCTTCTTTTGGCATGTAGGAGCCTTTGGCCAGTCCCGTTTCTTCTTGCCAAGTGCCTTGAGTGTGGCACACTCGACCTTGTAAGCAGCACTCGCCGCTTCATTGCTCTGACGAATAATACCCCATTGACGCTTTTGCTCTGCTAGGATGGCCTGTTTGTTCTCCCTGGCAACCTTCTTCCTTCTCTTTTGTGAGTCCTTGGCTGCCTTTCGACCCATGGCATCCTCCTGTAGTGTAATGAAATCATTGTCAGTCAACACACGACCAAAGCCTCCGGGGAATAATTGTAAGTGTACGTCTGCCTCTTTTACTTTCTCCTTCATCTGTAGTGCCTTATTCATCTTTACCAGATGCATGTTCTGAATGATAAGTTGAGCTTGCAACTGACTGATTGTGCCATCACATGTCAGGAGATAAACCTGCGCTGAGGTGGGTTCACTAGCCAGTTCCAGAATAATGCATGCTAATTGCTCCTTTGTAAATTCAGCAGGATTTACTGCAACCTTAGCAGCATTCCAATTTGGAAGTGGGAGATCTGGAGGCTGTTCAATGATGGGGGCTTGTATAGGGATTGTGGATTTCAGCGGTGAGTTTGAGATAAGAAATGCACCCGATGCTGTAGTAGACAACTTTGTAATAAGAATTCGGATTGCTTTAGTTGGTGTGAATGGTCTTGATTTATTAGCTATGCGAGATGGGGTGTGCTGTAACTGCCGTTTTCGGGAAGTGTGCAATGGAGGAATCTGTAGGGCAGGATCAATGTTGGGATCCAATTCTGGCTCTTCGAGAATCATCCCTAGTGGTTCTAGCGGAACCCGGACATGATCAGGATTACAGTCCAATTGTGTGGGAGGGTTTAGGTTAAGATATTCAACAGCTGCACGGACCGGGCTTGGCTGAATGAGTAGGAATGCTCCTTTGACAGACGTGGGCTTGCTGGGCTTCATCTTCTTGGCAGAGATGACCCCTGGATTAAATGGAACGATGCCTGTGGCACTAAATGCTGCCTTGATTAAGTCAACTTGAGCCGCTCTAAGGAATGCAGAGCCGAAGACATAGAAAAAGTCTGCCTTGGCAACACCATGGTTGTGCTCCTCTTCGAATTTCTCAACGGCTTTGCCAAATTCGTCCTTCATCCTGGCAAAAAGACAACATCTAGCCCTTGTAGGGCATGCGTACAATGTGGTGGATATCCGAGGATGATGATATTATGCTCCTTGGCATAACGAAGAAGTTTCGGGGAATAATGGGAATTATGCCCATCCAAATATAAAGCCCTTGGTTCACCACCAGCCTTTACCTTTGTCTCCTCATCAAACTTCTTAATCCAGTCCTCTGCAATATCCTGCTCTGTCCATCCATTTTTTGATCTCGTGATCCTAATGAAGGTATTAGTAAGTGCTAGTCATCGGAGAAGAAGAAATTGACTTACATGCAGTTGGCGACATTGTCCTTAAACCAACCACGGGTCCAGACGTAAATAGTAGGAGTGGGAGTTCGCTCTGGCACACTCCCACAAGATCACCTCCACTTGTATGGCGATGACATCATGTTTGTCATCATCCTTTTGCACATAGGACAAGCGTAAAAAGAGAGCAGACAGTACATGAAGAGGAGTGTTGAAAATGGTATTAAATGGTATTAAATTTGGATCTAAATACAATTGTAATTAGGTAGGAAATATAGAAAGTATTCAGACTAAACAGTAAACTAGTGGTGAGCAGTGGAGGACAGGAATAAAATAGAGTCGATGTCACGCATATCTGGCATCTGTCCTCCAGACAATGGTGGCAAGTAAAGGGCAGATGATAAATTCACTGAACCGTTAGAGGAGAGACCTGATGTAGCATAAGGAAGGGTGCTACGGACCAAGTCTACCATCTTGGCAGATGGGGGAGGCGGGGGTAGATGGAGATCAGTATTGTAATGCATCGGCTCAACAGGCTCAGGGAGCGATATGGTGCCCTTCTTGATGCCCTGTTTATGCTGTGTAAGAGATTTGATTTACGCCCGAAGCGTTAAGAGCTGTGCATCAATATCTGAAAGTGTCTTCTCCTTGGCCTTGTGAGTAACCGTCTTCTGTAAGTGTGCCACAGCCCAACTGCCATTATTGATATAACGGTGCTCATCTGTATTATGACGATTTGGCAATAGGCAAAGCTTTATGGCAAGCTCAAGTTCTTCCACCTTGCGTTCATCGAGGACTTATGCCCTAAGATCATACTTATGAGATACAGAACCACAAGTTATGTAAGAGCACGTACATTTCAATGGCTTCTAGGAGCGTCAGGCTGGTACCAGTTCCCCGATTAGTTTGCGGATGTGAACCTTCATTAAGGTTTGTATCAGCACGGTTGAGATCCCAGTCCTCCGAGGGGATCTTTGAGAAACTCTTGATTAATGACGGCCATAGCCATTTATGCATTATCTTCTGTTTACACCAGTCTGAGGAAATAATTATTAGCTTGTATACACCTGTAATAGAAAGAAAGAAAATGCCTTGTATCTTAATGGAGCTGTGACTAAGACAGAACTGCTCAAATGCTTTGAGTTCAGCATCAGATGAGATGTTGCGAAACCGGCAAAGATATTGAAATTCTTCATCGCTGCACTCACCCTTGAGATGATGAAGATTTCTAAGAGAATAGCCTAAGCGTGATTAGGATATACAACTATTAAAGGTACATACTATCGTGCATGCACCCAGCAAGTGCGTTGAATATGCTGAATGATTTCTTCGGCAGTATGAGCGAAGGGTCTATCGCTCGGGTCAATCAACTCCAACAAAGCATCACCGAGGCCCAATGCCTGAGCTGCACAGCCATCTGTCAGAATCACCACCATAAGACTGCCCATATGAAAAGCCTTCAGACGGAGCTTCTGTCCAGTCACATGTTCAGCAGTTCGGAAATAGGCCAGCTGTGTGGGTATTGTAATTTGGTAGGAACCTTATAATTTTTCGTTCTATTTTCGTCCTATTTTCTTGATATTTTAAGAGGTCTTCCGGCTCTTCTTCTTCTCGTGAGTTCAACCCCGCGAGAAGCTCCGTTCTGTGCTTGAACATGTGACTGTGTAATGTCCGTGTGACAGCATAGCCTTTCTCATCTTATCTTTGTTCTCACCCTTGATTCATAATCTTTTATAAATATTGTATTTAATTGGTCCGGATCTTTACTCAATTTTGAACCCCATTTTATTGTGTTAGTATATAAGAGAGCTTGTATCTTAATTAGCGGACAATCTACTATTTTTGCTCTCTGTCACCGACTGACACCTTCCTATTTGGGAAAAGACTCCGTGGGTTGCCCGGGGTAGTGAGTTGACTCGTCCTCATCTCTCGAATATTAGGAAGTAAATAATTCCTAAGCCTCTTTGACTATTCAAACTCACTCCTACTTTTCTATCAAGTTTTCTCCTTTATTTTCTTTAACTACTTCGCCTAGCAATATAGCTAACTTGTACTTAAAATACTATCTTCATTTATTCTTTATTAATTAATTCATAGCTGGAAGTTTTTAGATTACTCACTATGGTTATCTAGTAATTGTAAGAAGAGTTCTAACCGACGCTGAATTGCTTTTAAGTCTCAGAACATTTTTTAAGTTTAATTAGTTTCTCTGTTCACAGTAGTGAACACCACTATTTCGGACCTACGGTTCTAAAACACCAGCCACATTAACTTGAAGGCTTCCCGGTTCTCTCTATTGCAATATATCCGTGCGACATTAAGTCGTGGGCTGGATGTGAGTAGGATGAATCCAAAAGATAAAAGAATCACTTACGGCAATTCAGTTTGTCATTCCAAATAACTGCTTCCCATTCGTTATGGGCCCTTAAGACTTTTTTATATGTATTATCATATAGCGAGGCCCTTGCTGAATGAAGCTCTTGCACTAATTTGGCATTCATCATGACTACAACTTCGATATTGCCATTGCCGTCAGAGCTCAGTTCCGTCTGCACATAATGTATGTAGCGGTCTTCAGGGTTCTTCTTCATGTCCTCCATATGTGCTGCAACGACACCTGTCAAACAATATTAGTCATTCAATTTTTTGTAATGTAATTGAGTAAAGACATACCTAGAAATCCAACACCATTTGGGCAATGCCGCTTTTTCTCACGCATGAGGATATCATTTTTAATGCAGCGATTTCCAAGTGTCGGGAAAACAGCTTGTGGAGATTCATTATTAAAGATAGCGGGGGTGCTGACAGCTGGATGCCAAAAATCAATGAAAAAGCGAAAAGTTATTCTGACCAAAAACTCACCATTATCAACTTTATGCACCGTTGCCCCAATTATGCCGGCTCTCCTTATTGCTTCTTGATAGGCTGCTTTTCCCTGGTATGTCAGCTTCGCAGATGGGAAACTTGGGTGATTGTATGGCCTGTCTTGAGTGGGAATTACAATAGCCTTACGAATAGAATGGTTGACAGGGAATAAATTGTGAGGCGAGCATTGCACGGTCGGTGTTTTATTGTCCCCCGGAAGAGCTCATTATTTCAATAGTGGATATTATCTAGAGAATTAAAGTAATGCATTGCTGCAATGCGAACAATAATAAAATACGTGCAACAGCCTTGTCTCTTGAAACCGATGTGTGGCGAAAAAATGCAGGAGCAATGGCCTTCAAATGCTTCTGTGTGTCCTTCATCTGCGGGAATATTGTTGAATAAGCGTTGCAAGATATCTTCATTGACACAGGCCGGAATTCGGAGATATGTATGGGATAGAAATGGGTCGGATGGAGCCTTGGCAGAACATCCAATGTAGTTCCTCTTGCCATCCTCGGAAAACTGCAATAAACTCATTATATCAAAAAAAAAGCATAGAATAATTATAGATGCATACCGATGCCAATGTGAACATCTTTGGACAGCCTGTGCAATTACCTTCATTAAATGGGCATTTTCGCTTTCCAACCATGTTAAAAAATCTGGAAAAATTGGGAAGTGTTAGAATTGTCCATAATGAAAGGTAAAATACATACGCAGCAGCTTGAGCAAAATATGAGCCACTCTGAGCTTGATTATCATCACGTTCCTGTAGCCACATTTTTCGGAATGGTTCAAAATCACATTCCCAGTGTTCATAGTCTTGAAAAAGATCTGGCGCAACTTCGGAACAGTGGCAGAGGCCTTTGCAGACCTGTGTATTATTTTGGTAGTGAATATTTCCCAATGCTGGGACAAGAGTAGGTGCCTTTTTCGAACCACAGCTGCCATCACCGTATGAATCGGTACACTGGGAAAAATAGTCAGCACATATAAATGAATAAATCCACAAAAAAACGAACCGCATTTTTAATTATTGCAGCCATAGACAGTGGATTGCCCTTCTCATCCAGGTACGAAGTTTTATCATCTTGCAAATCAACTAGATATGCCACTTTTCGGTCTCTCGGGATGTCCCAGTTCTCTGGCAATTCCTTCACTGTGATTAATTCATCAACCCAGACCTGACGGGTTATTTGGACCAGTCCCGCCGCTAATTTCTTAGCCTTGGTAACAGAACTACGTTTGTTCTTGCTAGGCTTCTTTCGGGGGGAATCGGGATGATTAGGAGTGGCAGAGGAGGGTGCTGGAGTAAAACTTGAGGAAGAGGCCAGCGCTCTCACGCGGCATATCTGATTACCATTTTTTCTTTCTTTCTCTCACTTCTTTAGGTACAAATTTAAATTAATTCAGGATTGCGGTCATTATTACATGATATTCGACGAACCATTTATGTATGATTTAAGATAACACTTATATTAATCCCTAATTTAAAATTAAATAATACTCTTACTTGATTTAAATATACATGGTAGACCCCTGCACGGGCGTTAATTATAAATAATGTTATTGGCGAATGTGTCAGGACTGTCAGTCCACATAACAAACTTCCTTTAACGGAAAGCCTCCGAGCTCTCGATAAGTCTACATATGGGAATTTAATATTATGTAAGTTAAAGCCGAAATTTGGTATGTTCTATTGTAAGTCCACCAACGGCATGTTGAATCTGTTGTTGAAGTGTCTTTGAGCGATTTTGGAGAATATTCTTGAGAAGATTATTCAGAAAGGTACACAGCCATTTTGGAAAAGATGAAATAATGAAGTATGATAAGTATGATATTACATATGTAAAGCAAATTCAAAGGAGATAATAATGTGAGAGCATATGAAGGCCGGATGAGAGAGCAAAAGAATATTATAAATTATTCAGAAGTAAGATTATACAAATAATTGACAATATGCAATGAGCCGAATAAAAGGGTAAATACCAATCACAGATACATATCATCAAGATTACGGCAAGCTGGAAGAACGATAATGAATCAGTAACGGAATAGGGAGGCGAAAGGGAAGGATAGACCAATCAACGCTCAGGGATAATCGGATGATAGACAACCGACAGGAACACTGATATTGGTGTAAATTCGCAATTTAACGGCGCATACGGTCATCTGGACAGACTCAAGTTTACTGGAGAATTTCGAAGGGACATCAGGTGCGTACCAATTGCATAAATTCATATACAATAATGAAGCCCACGGTCACAAATGTGTACTCATCTTATGCAGTTAACTGTAGCCTAACATACTCAATTATAAATATATAATAATCGCTAGATACTATAAACTGGTGGATGCAGACTGAGAGGCCACAAAATGCATAGCCTATGGAATACATACAATGTGAGCCAGGCACGTGCAGCTAGTCACGAAGATGCATAACTGCGGATGAGCGTGAATCAAGGATGATAAGCAAAAAATATTGCACACAACCCGTCTGTATAGGCTATGAACAAATCATTCGGGTTATAACAGCATGACTGTGTATTCAACTAACTCGAACTGGCAAATGATAACGCATTGCCAGACAGAAGCTAGTTGAGCACAGAGACATAGACGGGTAGCAGTGACAAAATGAAACAGAGCCCCAATAATGTCGAAAACAAACTCATAATAAAGCGCGCACACGATCGTTCCCGTTGCATAGTATCCATCCACCAACAATGCAATGAACGTGATCCACAGTGATAGCATATCCAACAAAAGATATCAATTCTTCTGCACACAGCCTGTCTATACAGGCCATGGACAAAAGAATTGGATTTGAGGGGATGCGATGGTGGGGAAGATACGTCGGATGACGTGGCAGCAATAATGACGGTGACACCACCACAACGACGGAAACAGTTATCGAACAACAAATATGGTTAGTATAGATACTCATATAACAAATTAAGCGTACACACTTGGTGGATGGGCTGCGATATGCAGGATCGAAGACATCGAGAATGAAGGATAGAGAGGACGAGTGAAAGCGACGCACACTCCCACGACTATAAAGTCCGAATAAGGCAAGTCGGTCAGGAAAAATACTAAAAATACAAATGAAATCAGTAGGCGTTAGATGAAGAATGAAATATTCTTATTTGCACGGTTGCTGAAGCACGAGAGCGAAGAGGAAGAAATGGTAGCACTTGTGGTGCGGCGGGAGGTGAAATACAAGTTAGCCGAGGAAGCGCCGAGAAAATATCAGTAAAATTACTTAACGTGGGATTATTTTCGTAAGTGTGCGAAAAAGGGCGAAAATCCCCTGGGGCGGTAAGGAAAGAGCTGCTTACCCTTTCCCTCGTGCCTCGGGAGGTAATCAGAATTACACGTTTCACGCGTCCGACGCGTGTCAAATGTCTTCGAAACACGGATCGGACTTGATGGGGCATATTCGGACACCTCAATGGGGTCAGAATGGCTGTTGGTATGTGAACCTGCCGTGTCTGTATGCATTAATTTAATCTTAACAGCATGTCATTACATCCCAGTCCCCAACTTCAGGCTCTAAATTCTGCGAGGGAGCGGAATTTAAATTGTCGTAGAATTTGATGTACCCTGTCGTTGAACCTGTACGCCAAGCCTGAAGCTGTACTTTTTTCTTGTTGTTAGATTTCACTAATAATTACCACTCATTTTAAGCACTCTTCGTATATTGGAAAGTGAAGGTTAATTACAGCTTAATTTAACACATGGCTTTTTATGAAGCTTGGCTTTCTTGATTTGGGCACCAGAAGTACCATGTTGTTGACAAGATATTCAGTCGAAGGGCAAATGCACAGAGACAGAAACTGAACCAGAAGTGCATATTGGAATAGTAGCATTACTTGATGTTGATAGAATTTCTGCCAGCAAAGTTATATGTAATTTCAAGGTGAAAAAGGTCCACTGTGTACAAACATTTCAATGGGCATGCAATGTTCCTATAACCTGGGGGAAATGCTACATTGCAGAAAGTTTGTCACAGGTATATGAACTAATGGATGAAATATGGAAAGATCATCCAGAGGACCAACCAAACTTTCTATTTTATGATGATGCTTGCAATCTTGTTTGTCACATGGTAACCTCACATCTAGAGTCTCCGTGGTTATGCTCAACCAGGTTTATTGTTGATGCCTTCTATTACATGACCCATAGAGCTACTGATGCTGTTTGTCATCCATGGTGTAATCCTTCACCAACAGATGGAAGTCAACCTGATCTGCTAATCAGCCAAGTAAATGAAGCCGAGGAGGTCATACTTTGACATGCTTATAACTCTGAAGCTGCTGAACAGCTGAATTCCTGGTTAACAAGCTTTGAGGGACAGTTTTGTCAGATGTCAGAGATTACTTTCAATTTATTCATGCATAGCTTACTGCTTCTTTATAAGGAAGAGAGGGAGAAGGATATTAAATGACAAGGAAAGGATCTTAGAAACTCTTCAACAGCTAAAATGACTGGCAGAGAAGGGGAAAATATATTACAGCTATTTGCATGAAACCATGCACTCCAACACGCATGTTGTTTTTGACACCAATTTAGGGGGTTGGATTTTACTAGGTAAAGACATAGGATTAGCCACTAGTACAATTAATGAAAGTTGTTTATAATATTGTATAAATATTTACTGTGAAGAGATATCAAAGAAATATGGACTATAGCAGTCAACATGGCATGGTGACCCAAATGATGCCATGGGGGACTTTTATGGAGGATTGAGCACACCTACTGCTGCTCTGTCTTGGCTAGAAAAATTTGGAATATGTACTGTATATCTTCTGTGAAGAGATCCCAATGAAATTGGGTGTAATGGATGGCGGAGATTTGGAACTTTGGTTGTGACAGGCTTATGTCACATCACAGGAGAAGATGTTTATTTGTTCAAGGCTGCCTCAAAGCAATTTCCCTCAATATCTCTTCGTATTAAATCAGTATTATATCACTGTCTATGTATAGATACAGCAAATCAATAATGAAAACATCGGATGTTGTGATAAACTCAGTGGTGTGCTGTATTTGGCTGTATGTCACCCTGCCTGCTGCAGGGCATATTCTCTTAATTTCTCTTTGCAGTAAATCCTTAAAATATAATATAAACAACTTTTATTAATTGTACTGTGGCTAATCCTATGTCTTTACCTAGTAAAATTCGACCTCCTAAATTCATGCCAAAAAAGACATGCATGTTGGAGTGCACAGTTTCGTGCAAATAGCTGTAAGGAAGCTATCTGAGCAGTGATGAGCAATATGAACCCAAGACTGTCTCTCTAGGAAATTCTCAGAAAAATACAAGATCAGCTTGAATGCAGAGGATTCCACTGTGCATTAAAACAAATTAAAATGTAATAAATCCATGCATATGATAGAAATGTCAGCACATTCATCTTAGAACTTCAAAGACAACAATAATAGCGTCAGGTCAGCATAAAACTTGACATATTATGACAATTTTATTTTTATTATAATATTTAGATATGACATATACATTATCAAGAGTGGCGCATATTTTTTGCTGGATTTCTCCAGGTAGATTTGCTCAGAGAGAAGAAGAGAAAGCTATAAGAAAAATTGGTGGTCATCTTATAGGAAAGCAAATCTATTCATTGATTATGATAGATGTATAGATATAAATGATATGCTCAATGGGATTTGGTTGTCAGGTACAAATATTTCTTAGTAGCACATGATAGCTTCCCCAAAAGAAACACAGTTTTTGTCAATTTTTGTGTAGCTATTAAGAGATCCATGGCAATTCTTCCAATATTACTCTACCATACTATGTTTAGCATTTCTGTACTCTTTACTGCTCCCCTTATACATCCAGAATTTGAAAATTTGCATCGAACACACATTTATATATGCAAATATGGAGAATTCCGGCGGAGATCCCCGACAGTCATGAATGGTCTGCGACAGTCTGCCATATTTTTGGAGATGTTGGTGAAGGTCAACGACTGTCTGCATGCGATGGATGACTATCGGCTGCCGTGGAGTTCTGTCAGTGGCAGCGGCAGGTGAGGTTGTGATGATAGTGACGGTGGGTGACAGTCGGTGAATGCCGCTCGGCTCCGGGCAACTTTCCAGCACCAAGCGTATTGCTGTCACCACATAACAACCTATATACAAGGGCCAATGAGATGCTGCCAATACATAGATTATTCAGTGACAAGCAGGATACATAAATGTTCTCGTTCAGAATCTAGGATACTGAAAAAAGTAAGCAACATTACGAGAATTGATTCCTGGGATTGTTCCAGAAATGGTAATAAAGTAAGCAACATTACGAGACTTACAAACACGTAGCGAATCAAACGTAAAGAACAGGGAAATAGAAGACTCACACGGACTTTATATAGTAAGATCTGTCAACCAGGTATCCTATAAAGTTCTTGCACCCCCCCCCCCCATAAAACCCTATTCTAAAAATAATTCATTTCATTCATTTAGATTTTTAGAAGTTGGGGATGGGAAGCGGTAAATAGGCATATTGACTCACCAAAGGACCTTCGATTCACACCGCAAGACTCAATACTGTCAATGGAGTCCGAACGAGGTCGTTTTCGAAGCGGGCGGGCTGTGATAGGCGATGACGACTGGTATTGGGTATTGATGAATCGACGAAATTCATCAAAATCTACCCAATTTCGGGCATCACTGATAGTATAGAGCCTTGGGAATCTCGATACCATATGCGGTGGGATGTACTGGCAGCACTGTCAGCTTCTCGACGCAAGATTCGAAGCTGTTCACACGCACCGCCTGCTGATAGGCTATTATCATGTCATCCCCAGCTTCCCTGAGTAGCGAAGAAAGCTCATCGTTAATGCTGGATGAGCTCATAAAGATGTTTGTCGCGGTTTGACAGCAAAAAAACGCGTCCAAATGGCAGTAGGTAGGTGGTGGTAGGAATCAAAAGAAATGCGTCCTTTCCCACGGTTGATCACGTGATGTTAACGCTGGATTTGTCAAGTGATGACCTGTTCCCGTACATAATATTATTATAATAATATTAATATTAAATAATTTGCATCACACATATGTACGCACGTGCATGCGCGCACTTGCACTCACACGGGCGTGCGGTACTCCCACTCCCACTATTATTGTATATACCCACCAACCACTCATCATATTCTCTCCTTTAAAAACAACAACTGGCCTTGTTGTGGTGCCATCAGCACAGATTGTGACTAGTATGGTGGTATTCTCATGGTTGGCATTCCCCTGTCGGTATTGGTGTTTCACGGCATGGCTGTCAGGGGACGCCTCCAGATTTCCACCCGGAACCTTTCCGTCCGGAACTATCCCTCGCGTCAAGGACCCTCTGGAAGCGATTCCACGCGGGATTCACCCTCAACACATTCGTCGACTCCTGTGGCCGGAGAGTGGGAGGTTTGGTTGGAGACAATGGTCGTCTGGTGGAGGATATATGCGCATATAGTCATAGCGCATAAGTGATGGATTGTTTAGCGCCGGTCGGCTTAGGGATTGTTCCATTGTTTCTCCGTTCGCTTCCGTTTCCTTTGTCTTCCTTCTCATTGGTTCGTTCCCCTTTCTTTATTTTTTCCGGTTTCATCAGATCATTGTTCACTTTCCTTTCGGAGTTAGCGTTCCCGTTTCCGGACGGTATATAGTGGGCTCACTCTGGCAGAGGCAATCCAAGTCTTTCTCTTTGGATTTCCCCTCTGCTAGGTGAGATTCCCTTGCGTGTATATATTTCGTTTACTTATATATCTTTGGATTTCCCCTCTGCTAGCTCTGCGTGACGTCCGCTCGGCTTCGAGGGTTGCCCTTACAATGGCCCCCATATACTCGCTGTGTGCATGCTGATTCCCGGACAAACCCACTTTCATCCATTGCATACGTGTTTTCAGGCTTTATTACCTGCATCCACATAACTCTTTTTCACAATATTATAGAACCAATGAGACATGACTGGTGGATTGAGGCCCTGGGGACGTGCTTTATCGAGGTGATGTGAGTAATGACCTTGTAGTCGGCCATGGTGCCTGAGAACAGAGCGGTCAGCCCAACTGGTCCCAGGAGATTCAGCTTTAGGTCCAAGTCGGCTTCATAGAATCTCTGTGGCCTTCTGTTCTATATGGCGAAGCGTGTCAGGGAACCCCTGAGTGGCAGATTCAACTGCATATTCAATGATGAGCTCTTCTTCATCCTCTGATAGAAGACACTTCATCTTATTAAAAGTACTCAGTGAGCGGCCACTCTTGTAGAGACGTAAAAGGGTTCTGTAATTAACACAAAACTTCTTAGCAATATCTCATGAACCCAACCTTTCCTTTGGGTCGACATGCTCCATCTGGTGGGTGTAGGCAGCAATCACAAGGTCCATCTATATGTCAGAGGCCTGTCTTTTCTGGCTCGTTTTGCATTCTCAGGCAATGACCGACCTGGCATATAAGCTCTTGAGCAATAAAGATGTGTGTGGCGAAGAGATGGGATGAAAACTTACTGACCCCTTCAACCTGTCACACTCTCACACATGTCGGCTAGAAATGCCATGTTCGACATCACAAAGTCCTGCTCTTTCTATTTAATAATCATTATAAACCATAATTAAGAATTTACATTGTATTTTCACTTGATAAAATGGTGTTTCTGGATCATACCAAATAAATCAAAAGTTGTGTAGCTGTTTTACAATCTCATTACACCTGTAAACAATATTCCGAAGGTGCAAAAATTTAGCTACGGGTCTGGATTTTTTATGGCACCCTCTTCAATACTACAAAAGCTTGAAATAAAAAAATGGGACCATTCTATGCAGTGGTTCAGGAGCTATGAGCATCTGGGACAAGGAGTGGTCCTGGGACAAGGACCGTGCCTCGACTGTATTATAGTCTATTATTTATTATTTCTCCAATTATTCAAAAACCATCAAATAAAATAAAATCAACCATGGTCTATTCAGCCTAAATATGTACAGATAAATGGAGGAGTAATTATTACATGGTGCCTAGAACGCACATGAATGTTATATAGACTGCCTTTTGCGAAGAACCTTCTGTTTTGGAACGCGCCAAACCTGGCGAGGGCACCGCAAACGCCCGGTGAATAGGTTATTCGGAATCTAATACTAATCCACGGCAACAGCTGATCAATTAAGACTGTTTACTACTCGGAATAAATAATCCAGTGTGATATAAGGTCAATGGTGTTTTATAAAGTAGTCTCTGTGACTGCTCAAACTATTTTCATTATTATACAATTGGTCGCTGGGTTAGAGAGAGTGGCTGCTGACCCAGCGCAGCAAGCCGGTGCAATTACTGGTGGTGGGCAGGATTGAGCCGTGCTTGGTGTACAATTAACTGTATATTGTACGGGAGTTTCTTTAGTAAAAAAAAAAAAACAAAAACATTGTGTACATTATATTTACCTCCCAATACCCCGTCTTGTCGGTCTGTTCCTGGCAGTTGAACTGGATTGATATTTCAGATTTGCATCCTAGAGCACCATTACGACACTTACACGCATCGCAGCATACTTGTACTTCTGTTGCTGCACATGCAAGGTCCTCGTACCACATTACAGACTCTAGCCTACCGCCCCACCACCAAAAATGAAAATGAGACATTTCTTTGCATTTTGAATTGATTTATCGCACCTAATAGGTTCCACAATTGCCCCGGTATTTGGCGGGGGAGCTGGCATAGGAGCTGGTATCATATCCGAACAGTCAATTAACGTTTCCGGGTCATTGCCGAGGATGGATAGCTGTGCCATAACTTCGCTGAATGCCGAGCCAAATGTGGATGGGTTATTGATCAACGTTTGCCATGTACTTTGTGTTCGTATATCTGCAGCAATATTTGCATCTGACTTAAGACGTATTTCCCACGTGAAAGGAGATGCAGTCGTATCGGTCGGTTCAATAGAGCTGCGGAGAATTAAATTAATCAGCCAATTTCTATAGGAATGTGTGAAAACATACTTATTTGAAATAGTTCCAGGGAGAAGAACTTCTTTATAGAACTCAACGTCGAAAACCTGGGGTGTGGAGTCAAGGTATGGTCTAAATGTAAGTGAATAATATAGGTTTGAATAATAGTGATGGATTGGATGGTGAATATAATACGTACACAGTGGTTGTATCATCATTTATGTCCGCAGATGCTATGGAGTGTGCTCCAAGAAGGGCAACAACATCAGTAGGGTCGAACCCCACATCAGAGAATCTCGCAAGAATTTGATCAACAGAATCTAAAATGTAGTTATGTAAGGAGGCGCGTATATTGGGTGATGTGTTCTCACCACTAGGCAAGGGGATAGTTCCATCCGCAGCCGGTTGGATCGGATCTGGTCGACCGAAGAAGTAAGGGATAGCGGGAGCACCGGGACAAGTAGTCAAACCGACAGCTGCAGTGAATTGAAGGCTAGGATATATTTTGAATATTATCTCAAGGCAATATGAAATTATTGGACCTACAAATCACCGGCTGAAATATTGTGGTTGTTAAGGAATGGCTGTAATACAGAAACTGCCACACCAAGCCTCTCGTTTGCTGCATATTCCATCTCAACGCAGTCAAACACTAAGATGGATCCATCCGCTCCATTCCCTAAATTAGTAGTGGTGTTTGAGGACCATCCCATTGCATCGTGAAAGGCTACACGCAACGCTGATCTTGCCTATTTGATGAGGCATATAATTGTTTATTATCATTAATTAGTGCTTCAATAAAGAGTACACTGACTACTGAGCTACAAACTTCACCGGCGAAGTAGTTCGTTTGTAAGTCTTCTAAAACTGGAATTAAAGCGCAACATTCTGCATTTTGAACGGTCTGTCCTTGAGGGCATACAAACGAATCCGCCAATGCTATATCTAAAGGTTAACAGAGTTTATAAACATGTGGGCGGTCACTAACCCTGGCGAATTGCTACCATGAAGCTGAGCAATGGAAGAGTTTGGAGAATGAAGTTACCTCGCATCACTTGGTTATGATACTGGGTACTTGAGTGCCCCCCCATACACAGCGTCATATATACCTTACGATTATAGGCCATTGAAACTGATTTTGACAAGCGCCATCTCGTAAGAAATGTATCTTTTTTTACCAATTCTTATTTTATTTTATTTCAGTTTACGAAGTCCCGACGGTGAGATTCCGCACACTATTTGCAACAAATGATTCGTTTTGTCTTTCTTTTCACATGGGTGTCATTTATTTGTCTATAGAAGGTAGACATCCCGTTAACCCTAGGCCTGGGTACATATCTGACTACGGCTTCCTTAAATTGAAGCTTCGGTCTGGCATTGGATGGACTGATTGTACCTTTCTATCTTCGTTTTCTATCATCTTTCATGGTAGTTTGTGTTCACGAACCTATCTTCGGGAGCTTTTATGTGACTATCGAAGGTAGACGTCCCGTTAACCCAAGGCTTAGGTATACATCGTGCTACGGCTTCCTTTAACCGAAACTTCAGTCCAGATGGACTGATCGTGCCCTAGTTTAGAATTTTGCATAGTACTATATGTTCACGAAGGACTTTAATGATTCTTAAGGTGGTTGAAACGAAATAGTAATCTGATCTATTGGAGTGTTGTATTTAGGTGGATATTCCTGCTTGGTATGAAAGCTCGAGTGTCTTGATTTCCACAATACTTTACGTTTGATGGAGGCACACGCTCAGGCTTCAGATTCTCACTAAAAGGGCGTGGAGCTCGTACGGACTTAGTCCTATCTGAGGTTTCGTTGATCCGGTCAATCATTCCAGGATCAGACTCCCATGTCTCCAACAAGTATTTTCATATCGAACCCACCCATCTTCTGTGCCTCGACTACGGGTTTCGCCTAAATATACTACCATGAAATACCCAATCTTGCTTCCATTATAATTACGTACATGGGAAGTAATGGAATGTGTATATATAGCTTCATTCACTCTTCGGACCTGGTATCTTCTTCCCATTTCTCCTTTTAGGCTAAAAATGGTGCGAATATCTAAGTATGGAAAGCTATTCCACGTTAAAACTTCCGGACGCGATGTTTCTGTGCGTACAAGTTAGGTCCTCACACCGATTTCACACTGTCAAAACAGCGGTTGGAATTCTTGGGAATAATACGTATGAACTCTAATTGACTCATCACATAACTATGACATGTGCTTACTGTCCCATATCGAGGCAATCTTTCATGAAAGCGCTAAGATGAGCATTTTTGCTTTCTAACGAACCATCGATGCTGCTCGCCACTAGTTAGATGTTCTTGAATCAGCTTCCTATATTTCATAGCATTCTTGAAGTTCCCTGCTCCCATAACATCTCATTCATGAGTAATAAGACAATTAGCATCTTATCATAAATATCGCGTCAGTTTGCCGCAAGTCGCCTTACGCTCCCGCCGTCTGCCCTCCCTTGTGACCAGCATATGTTGTTGACCATGCACATTGTTTATGTATACCCAGTGCAGAGCAGCAATTTTTCTGCAGATTTGAACCGAATAGTTTGGCTTGCAGTAGCCTGCTGGAAATTCGCAAGTGACCCCGCTGTAGAATTCTTGGGGTGGCCAATATCTCAAGAAAACTTGCGTTGCGTGGCCCCTGGGCCGTTACTGCTGAATGACATGACCTTCGGGTCTTCCCGCCAATGATTTCCTTTTTCGGACCAAATGTCTTTTTTTGTAATAAAAATAGAGATTTATTCTGAACAAATACTGCAGCTACTTGTGCACTCTGTATGGCCTGGGGCACGAACCCTATACATAATAGCCTTCAAGTGACTCCAAGTCTCAGTATCACCTCCAGTGAGCATTGCTAATATCATATCAATGTTCCCTCTGAACAATGATATTATGTCCAAACCTGTGGTATTGAGTGATATTGTTATCTATTAGAATATGCTCAGGTAAGTATATTTGACTTGTTAAGCAGTTTCACATACTAATCACATCATAAACTCGAATATCTGCAGGTAAAGGCTACCGGTGTGGACCATGGTGTCTACTTTGGAACTATGAAAGAGAATACTCACCAATAACGGATTATCCATCAGTATAGTGGGTTATTGTTATTTGATCTGTTAATAGCTGGTTAGTGACTCATACCTCAGTCAACACAAAGGGAGTCCAGGTGTGTCAGACTCTAGACAGTGGATTATTGACAAGAAAAGAGCAGCTCAGTAGCAAATATTGAGTGTCCTGGTCATATCAATGCCCTTAGACAAAGCCAAGCAATTAGAGAAGGAAATAAAGCAGCAGCACAAAGACTGTAAGGGCAACCCTCGAAGCCGAGCGGACGTCACACAGAGCTAGCAGAGGGGAAATCCAAAGTTATATAAGTAAATGAAATATATACACGCGAAGGGAATCTCACCTAGCAGAGGGGAAATCCAAAGAGAAAGACTTGGATTGCCTCTGCCAGAGTGAGCCCACTATATACCGTCCGGAAACGGGAACGCTAACTCCGAAAGGAAAGTGAACAATGATCTGATGAACCGGAAACAATAAAGAAAGGGGAAACGAACCAATGAGAAGGAAAACAAAGGAAGCGGAAGCGAACGGAGAAACAATGGAACAATCCCTAAGCCGATCGGCGCTAAACAACCCATCACTCATGCGCTATGACTATATGCGCATATATCCTCCACCAGGCGACCATTGTCTCCAACCAAACCTCCCACTCTCCGGCCATAGGAGTCGGCGAATGTGTTGAGGGTGAATCCCACGCGGAATTGCTTCCAGAGGGTGCTTGACGCGAGGGATAATTCCAGACGGAAAGGTTCCGGGCGGAAATCTGGAGGCGTCCCCTGACAAAGACTACAAAGATTCAACACCCAGCAGAGAGGACTTCACAGATTGAGTTTCCTTTAACAAAGTGATGTTTGTGTGAGAAGATTTCAAAATAGAATATGCAAACAATGGTGTCTGTAGAATGTGGACAAGGAACAAGTTGATGTAAGGGCAACCCTTGGACTCTGATGGACATCACATCAGAGCTAACAGAGGGGAAATCCAAAGTAATCAATAAACAGCCATAAAATAGAATGGGGGGAATCTCACCTAACAGAGGGGAAATCCAAAGAGAAAGTCTTGGATTGTCTCTGCTAGAGTGAGCTCAGTAAATACTGTGGAGAATCAGGAATCATTGATGCCAAGAAAATACACAAGAGGGAGACCACATGAACACAAGGGACAAGGCACAAATTGACAGAAGAAAGACCATAGGGACAACCCTGACCACTCCCTAACCTACACCCCTGAATCTGGACTCCAAAACCTGCCACTGCATTCAATCTAACCTCCTGCTCTCCAGCCACAGCAATAGTTGACAACCAGACTCTGAAAGCATGGAACAAACTTGGTGGGTCACAACTTGGGATCTGTCTGTGCCTCTTTTCCTGTATGACTGAGGATGAGTACTGGACAGGGGATCATGAGAGCATTGGACTCCGGGCACCTGTTGATGGATGGGCACTAAATTGGAGTCTGAATGACTGTGAAAATGGAATTTTAAGGGCACTTCCATCAATGCATAAGGGTTTCTTACTAGCTAGATCTTCAATTGTTGTTTCAATCAGAGGAACACATGTAAGGGCATTTGTACACTCAATCCCTGGACCTTCAAATTATGAAATCATTAGCTAATACATGCTATGAGTAAACAATGAACAAGACAATACTGATGTATAATTGTTCACTGAAGGCTGCAGTACCTGAGGCCACTGAGGATGAACTTCAAGTTTGGCTTGCAGGTTGGTGTCCAGCCACTTTCCAGACACATCAAATACTATGAAGCTGAGAATAAGAGCATAGGGCAATGGATATATACACTCTGTGTATGGATCAATGGGAGTGGATGATCATAGTATGGATTAGAAAGAGCCAATTTACTTCTGCACTGTATTATTGGTCGAGCTTGCAAAGACCATTTCTACAGATAGGGACCTCAAATCCCTTAGAGAAGTGCCTGTACGTGAAATGGCCCACAGTTGTTCACAATGGCATGCTGTGGGAACTTCACTGTTGTGCTATGAGAACTGCATAACCATCCACAATGGCACACTGTAAGACTGATATCTGCCGCAGGCGCAGACAGAGTATCTGAATGAGAGGGAGGGTAAACTTCTCTAATTGTTCTTCTACGTAGATACAGAATATAAGTAGTAATAAGAACAATGGGAACAATGGAACAAAGGTAGAACAAAGGAGGACTGTCAAAGTACGATGTGATCTAAAAATAGATACGCTGCGGAATCACCGTGTAGGGAGTGTAACTCCCTTACAACACCATGGGAACTTTCCCGTTGTCAAGCAGTGGCTGCCAGCTCACACTCCTTCCAAGCAGATTTCTCATGCTCCGTAAATAAAATTTTCTGTATATATGCTATTTAGGTGTTCTGATCAATAAATCCTTTTAAATCACTCTTAAATTCGGAGGAAATGCAATAAATACAAGAAAAAAGCGGAAACATTCTATTCTACTGTGATTATGTCAGCTGCTGAGTTTGGATGCCTGTGCAGCACTGTCTTTGTACACAAAAAATTATCCCAGCCTTTCTTTGAGCTGTTTAGTCCTTGAACCTCTATTAAATATCTCTCCATCATATCTAAGGGCACAGCACTGCTCATTCCAATTTCTGAAGTCCAGGTTTCCTTCTGTGAGTCTACTTTTAGTTCTGGTGGGAAAATTTCACTGATTTCTGTTGATCTCTTGACAGGATTTATAAACCTGATTTATTTATTTTTATTTTTTACAATCAATCAATAACCTTTGCACAGGATCAGGGTATCTGGCTGGTAGAGCAAGCTTATAGAAGACTGAAGTGTATTCGCACACCAGATTGGCCAGATATTGATACCTCCTGGGTGCCTATTGCTCCAGCAACTGCAAGGTGAGAAAGCAAAACTGGAATTTCACTTGCACATACACAACTCCCCTAACACTGGCTTGGGCTATTACAATTCACAAGAGCCAAGGCTTAACTCTGGAAAAGGTTGTAATTGAATTAGGGCCCTCTGACTTCTCACTTGGATTATCATTTGTTGCTATGTCAAGGGTTAAGAAGCTAAGTGGATTAGCATTCAGGAGCCCTTTTCCTATTACCCAGTTACAAAAACCAACTTCTGCAATGCAGGATGCCCTACAGAGGGATATTAGATGTTGGGAATCATTCCCCTTTCAATTTAATGACTATAGTGTTAATTTAGAATTATATGAATTTTGTGAATAATAATCCTTAATCAACTCAAATGTATATATTTTTACTTATCAATATTATTGCATGGAAAGCATTAAAAAGAACATTACTATAATTCTAGCACCACCCTATGAAATTGTAACGTGCCTCCACTATGTTTTTCATGCCAACCATGACAACATAAACCACCTTTCTCTTAAAAAAGCTGGAAGTGATGAAAAGAAAAAACCTATTACGAAGTCTGGAGGCTCGACCTTTACCATGTGGGGTTTACTCCACATAAACACATACTTTGTGCCATGTGGATTGATGTGGTTCCACTTGGTGAAGCAAACTGTGCTCCCATCACTTACTCTTCCCCACACTGCTCAGCAATGTCATGCACTTTTGCTATCCATCAGTGTTACAAATTTCCAAAAAGCCTGATCATGCCTTCTGACCTGATCAGGACATGGTCAGAGCATGGTCAGACTTGAGTCAGAGCCTGATCATATTGTCACACAGCTGACCCAGCTCTGATCAGGCTCTGACCAGATTGGCATGTAGGTTTGAAACAAGCCCCTTCACTGGTACTTGAGGTGATTGTAGCCTGCAAAGGGGCTTGAGCCAAACTCGACATCTAGGTGTGGCCTACTTTCTGCCATTTCCTAAACAGCCCTTCAAGCAATTCCCTCAAATTTTTTTAAAGTAAACTGGAGATGTACTGATTTATTAAGATTAAATCATAGTATATACATTGTCTCAGGGATGCCAGGACTTGCTACAATACAGTAGATGCTTGGTAAACTGTCTCTACAATGAATGTACTTCACCCAACTTGCAAATTTTATAGCTCTTGATTACAAGCCCCAAGTTCTGATCACTGGGGACATGTTTGTATTTCTTCTGATAGAAAGGCATAGTAAATTGCTCAATGGACCAGGCTTTCTTTCTAATGAGATCTTACATAAAAGCTTGTGGATTTCTGTCTTTACTATCCCCAACATCCTTAGAAAATGTTTTCTGCCAGTAACTGCTTTCTTCAAATTTACTGTCCTTGAAAATGCACATTATTCATGACAATTTCAAGGATGAGATAAGGTACAGAGAAATCAAATTTTCCACTGGGGAAATTACAAGTATTGCTAGCTTTTAAAGTCATTTTTAGATGACTAAAACTGTAGAATTCATCCATGATAAATCTTTAAACTTTATCCAATTAAATTACATGAAAAACTGCATTTAGATCCCCAAAAGTAATCTGAAATGCAAAGAAAAGGTATCCTGCTGCTTGAATATATATGATTGGGAAACTGTTATATAAGCTGGGTTTTTATTTATTTACATAGACATAGTTTGAACTTTTATTCCAGGTTAAATCTTGATTTTCTGCATCAGAGGAAAAGCTTTGGAAAAGCTCTGGAAAAGGCTGCTTAAACATTTAGACTAAGTTAGCTGGTGTGGGAACCCTGGATTTCTTCTGGTTGAAATGCTTGTAGGAAATGTATGTGACAGTCAACCTTTAAAATATTTTTCATGGCAGTGGAAATCCTAGCAGTATTCTAACATCTAGGAGAGATTCTCCGGCCAGAGGTTGATATGGAAGATGGACTTTTCATTAATATTACAGGCACTTCTCCCTACAGAATGTTTTGCAAAAAGGCAGTTATTCTTGACCGAAAATTGTTGATAGCTTTCCCAATTAAATACCCATTTTTCATGCTTAAATAAAATAAAAATTTTAGTTGTTCATCAAATTGGAATTTAAAATCATCAACTATTTACTGTTCCAAAGATAGGTTAAGAATATATTGTATTTTCAGTACATCTCTACCCCCAGAAAGTCATATCAAATCTTGGTCTGGTGACAGATTTCCTTTAAAATTCCTGAGTTTTAAATAACCGCTTGTCCTCAGTGGATGTTTTTTTACTACATCATGGTCTAGCATAATAAATGTCTTATAAGGCCCCCCATTCATGAAAGAACATGCCCCTTATCAAATAACAGTGTTTTGCAGGCCCCCTGATTTGACTGACTTTGACACAAGCCCCTTCTTGCAAAGGGTACCATGCAATGGCCCAAAGTGGAAGGTGCTTCCCACTTAGGGAAAAGGGGTTTGAATTGAGCCTAATTGGCATGTAGCTGACTTGGTCTTACATGACAAAATCAAGTTCAATAAAAATCTAGATATATTAGGTCTATCTAATGAAATTCTACAATGCAATAAATTCAGGAGGCTTCATTAGACCCGGATCAGAGCCTGAGTAGTTCTGCAGTTTTGACCAAGCTGGATCAAGTTACACAGATTAACCATATATATTTTCTTAAAAAAATCGAATTATTTAACCTTTACATCCCAGGTTTTCTGCAATACAAACACATGCATAATGTTGCTTCCCAGGTTACATAAATGAATATATATATAATATGTCTTTCTAGCTAACTGTCATGCCCTGATCTGTAAATTGTTTTATTTGATTATCTTTTATTTTCCTTTGGACTCCACTTCCTTCCACATTCATTATTCATCTTTGATTTCATTTGCTCATGTATCTTTCCTATTCTTTCATTGGTTTGCTTGTTCTTTCTACCCCTTTGGACTCCATCTTTCCTTATCAATTTACTTAGTCATTCCTTATCATTTGGACTCAGTTTTTTATCACACTTATTCATTCTCATCAATGCCAAGAACTGCTTATTCTACACATGATTATGTTGCATGTGCTTGTTATGTTATACTCTCATTGGCCTCCAGTTGACATCATTGTCAACCAATCATATTCATTATTACTATTCTCTTTCTGTTTGTATCTCTGTATCCCTGACTATTATTCCTTATATTATCCAGCCTCCATTTTAGTATAAATAGACATCATTGTATCTTGGTTCAGTAGTCAGAAATCAACTTTGTTATTCTGTTAACTTAGTCTGCTCTCCATTTCTCTTGTCTATCCTCCTGCTATACTCAGCCTCCAAGTTTCTACACTGACTTGTCTGTGATAACATCAGACTCTGAACCTCTGCCTGTCTCAAACTTCACTCTGAAATAGGGACAATATGTATGACTAAGGGCACAACACATACATTGAAGCCAAGTCCCTTCTGTTATTATCTTTTGGACTCTGTTATGCTTACTCATTCTATAATATTCAGAGTCTGAGTCAACACCTAGATACTAGGACATAACAGTAACATAAACCTGTAGTTATTGGCAAAAATAGTTTTCTGAAGGAAGCAACAAGGCTGCAATTATGTGCAGACTTATGTGCTATGTCATATAATAGCATTCAAGAACCTCTTTATTATAAGTGTCTGTGGCTAACAGTTACAGCATGGCTCTTTTGGTGCTCAGAGGTAAACAGGTCATGGGTTCAATTCCTGCTGCTGCTTGTTGTCAAACTAAGGTAAGTAATTTTCCTGACTCTTAATTAAAGTGTATCTATCTAATGATCAATTTGAATAGAAAGCTATACCTTCACTTAAAACTTACAGTAAGTAAGTACTCCTAATAAGATATATCAAATACTCATTGATATTTGAAGTGTATATACAACTCAGTAGTAAGTAGATAAATAAGTATGAATAGCAAGAGAAAGAAAATGATTTTTCTCAATTTTTGAACCTATATCCTGATCAGTCTGACTGAGCCTGATCAAGCCTGACCAACTTGACCAACCTGATGAGTCTGATAGGAGCTTTGAATCTGATCAGTCTGATGAAGTCAGCCCAATCTGACGGCCTGATACTGCCTGATCATGCTAGGTCAGGCATTTTGGATTTTTGCAACATCATTCCACCAGCAAATATGTAATCAAGTTTAGGGGGGCAATTATGCACATGGATGTTTCTTTACAAGCACAGGCTTCTTTCCGTGATCAGAATCGTCTCGCAGTCTTCAACTTCGCGGTGTCTATTTGCTAAGGTCTTAGGATCTCAACCCCCCACAGTCAGTCTCTTTCTTTTCTTGACCAAGAACCCTTCATGAGCAATGACGCCCTATCGTTTATCATGCAGACGATTCGTGCTACCTGATAATTCCTCTTTCCTTTCCGCGATTATAGATTTTACACCTGTTCAAAATTATATTGCCTTTCTAAAGGATGTTTCATGGGGAATTTTAAATCTACATCAGACGGTATTTATGATTTAAAGGCATCACGTACGTTCCCAATGGATCAGATGATTCCTTTCATTTATTATTTCTAGTAAACCACAGCTCATCCCATGGCATTTGTAGGTCAACTAAGCAAAGTCGATAGCTTGAGATTTAGACTTGTCAAATCACTGCGTATTTCAGTTACTGTATTCTCGTCGCTTTCTGATATTTTCTGCCAGACACTCCTGTTGATTTATTTTCTTCGATATCCCAAAAATGAATGGTCCACACACGCAAACCCCTGACTTTCAGCTACTAGTATTACGCCTGCCGAATTAAGGTATGTTCTTTTAGTCTTCCTTTCAATTGTTGGAAGCATACTTGATCGTAAAGCATGAGACTGTTTCGCCTGGGAATCCTGTCTTCAAACGGCCCTCTGCTCCACGCGCCCGATAACATCTCAACTTATCCAATATTCTTCTGTCATTCTTCTGGCCTGGCTATTATAAATTTCGCTCAAGATGGGAAATGGATCGCAGACTAAAATAGCACCTTGGAGTATGAACATCTGTGTGGGAAAAGTCAAAAAATGAATAAAATGGTATTTACGCACAGGTGCACGGTAATTGATCTTCAATGGCCAAATTAGGTGAATTGCCTCTCAGTACGATTACGGCCTCTCAGGCTGCTTCTTCACTCTGGAACTGTCAGGCTCTTTAGAGATTGATCGATGATCCCCGCTAATGGAGGTCGACTTCGAATTGAGCCACGAAACTATTATCAAACTTTATTACAGCATCACTATGGACTGCGGAAAAGGAAGGTGAATGAGGATGCTTGTATCCAAAACTATGGACATTATACCTGAACCGGAACCTCACACTCAAACGCAAGACGTAGACATCTCGAGATGAAACAATAAATTGCACCGAACAGCCGTATAGAACCATAAGAGGTATTCCATCTAATTTTTTTCGTCCACTATGTGAATGATGTGGACTGGTCAGGATCATTATATGAATGTAAAGTCACTCCAAAACAAGAAAAATAATGATTCCTTTACTAAGCGTGTGTATAAATAAATAGGTACCGATGTTACTCTTACCTATGGGAGTATATCAAAGGCTGTACTGCATCTGGCTGAGGATAACAGGGTTGAACATCATTCGAGGAACAATCAATATTAACCTTCCCCGTCTGGTACCTGGTGTACTGATCACTCATCGCACTTGGCTTATCTGCCCACATTATGCAATTCTTAATTTTCCGCCCATGGGAGTTAGTTTTGCCGAGAATCCGTCCGATGAGAAGACTACTTGTTTTCGCATCGAAGTTCCTGTCTGGCTTTTGGTTGACTGATTCTTCGAAAAGTCATATCGTAACGGAAGGTCCTGTGGCGTGTCACTTTGGGACCACGCCGCTGGCATACACCTACTGCAGTCATCTACACAGCGTCTAGAATTTGAGATAACGGGACATGTAGTCCACTTCAGGAACCGATAGAACAGTTTTTTGATTCAATTTTTTTATCTGCGGGATTTCTCACGGATAGTTACGAAGTATAAAAAGGGAGTGGGGACTTCTAGAAACATCGTCAGCCGGTTATTTCGCCATGGATGTATTCGCAACTATCGGCGCGGAATATCTAGGAACAACACTCGACACCGCATTTTATGGTAAGTCAAAGTTACCATCTTTGGGTGCAATAACTTGACTATTTTGATGGAGGTGTCTATGCGACTCTGTTTATGTTATTCATTGGGATTCATCGTTATCGAGGAAAGAAATTCTACAAAGGTGTTCCTAACATCGCTATGATCGTATTATTTGTGTTGTGCACAATTTTCTGGACTGTGGACGTTGCAATTGAGTTCTATAGTCTCGTGAGTATCTAACCAATTACTTCGTTCATAAAGTATCTCTAACCAGCGTTAGGAAAATATACGTCTCGAAGAGACCAACATATTGGCCACGGTGTTCACCGTTGTTTATGGCCTTATTGACCTTACTACCCAGATAATACTGGTCCGTGACTCAATGTTAATCGTGAATTCATGGTTTATCTCATCTGAAAAGCCAGATATATCGCTGCTGGATTATATGGCATCGACGCTATATTGTAGTCGTTTTGCCTCTTATTCTTGCCATATGTTCCATGGGTGCATATTTCTTCCAAATTAGGTCTTGGTGTAACATTGGCTCTAATACTCCAACAGTCTGTGTTTGCGTCGTCAGTGGGCTGATATTCAATTTCAATGATGGCCTAATTTCAGTCATACAAGCCCTCGGAGAATTAGGATTCGCTTCATCGCTAGCTGTCAATGTTTCCGTTACAGCGCTTATCGTAGGAAGGATTTGGAAGCTTTCGAAGGAATTTGAAGAAATAAACCAAAGTCCGGATCGACCTTACAATATCATAATAGCCATGGTCCTAGAATCCGGACTTGTTGTAGCAGTTGCTCAACTGATATGGCTGGTGCTATTCACATTGCATGACATTGGATATCCCGTCATTTCAGGTGCAATTACGGAACTCTACGTTAGTTGCTTTATATTTCTAACCTTCGTCTTATCCTTATCTTTTTTTTTCTTCTGTTCAGGCAATAACTCCAACAATCTTGATGATTCGCGTAGCTCTTGGTACAGCGTATGACTCCGAAACAAAATTAGGATCAACTATCCTTTTCCAAAGGGACAGGCAGCAGACGCAGGAATTAACTGAAATTGCGTTTTCTGCAACCAAGAGCCAGAATAGCAAGCAAAATTTTAACGACCCAGAAGTTAACATATAAGGCTGGCAGACTGGGCATTAGCCTTATTCCTTTGACCTCTCATTCACCCCGTTCCACTTCCCTGAAACATTATGCAATGGCAAACCATTCTCTATTGTAATGCAGCTTATTTATGACTACACATATACATGTGTTATCCGAGATCTAATTATTCACAATTTGATGAGTCTTGGTGGAAATGTCGTTAAAATCTACCCCGGCGGGAATTCTGTCAGGTAATGTAGATTCTCTCCGTAACTAACTAGGATAAATCACGGGTGCACGAACCATCAGAAAGAATAGGAGTAAATTTGCGAAATATTTTGTCGGATTTTTATCGAGTTTATTTCAGCCAAATTTGGCAGGGTGGATTTATGTAGTTTGGTGAAACAGACTTGTGCCTGTCCAATAATGCTCCCTATGTATCAATGAGATATTACCTGCCTTGTAACTATTCTCTAATCACAACCTTTACTGGTTATCGTTACTATAGACCTCTCCTAATGATACCTGGTTATTCAAAATGATGCAAAGTCTCCATCACCACTCTGGAATACATCGTGGAACACTCAGTTAAAAGTTCTCAAATACAAGCATTATTCATGTCGAACGAGAGGATATATTACCTAGCGTTGGGCATCCAACACCTTCCACACTGCATAACTCTGCAATACACTCAGCCGCTAGACTCGATCAAGCCAGCTTGCCTGTCAGGAAGCATCTTCTGCTTTGGGACGCGCCAAGCTTGCCGCGCCCGGTAACATCAGGAAAGTTGACACGGGCGTCTAAAACGCTACCTAGCGCATCGAATCGCTCTCCTAATTATAAGGTAGACATCCCGTTAACCCTGGGCTTGGGTGTACATCTGGCTGCGGCTTCCTTAGGTCGAAGCTTCGATCTGGCATTGGATGGACTGATTGTACCTTTCTATCTTCGTTTTCTATCATCTTTCATGGTAGTTCGTGTTCACGAACCTATCTTCGGAAGCTTTTATGTGTCGTTGACCCAAGCCTTGGATATACATCGGGCTACGACTTCCTTAAATCGAAACTGTCAAAATGAACTGATTGTACCCTAGTTTATAATTATATCTCATAGTAGTATGTTTTCACGAGGGACTTCAATCACTCTTAAAGTGGTTGAAACGAAATAGCAAGTTGATCTATTGGAGAGTGTCTGGATTTAGGCGGATATTACTGCTTCTTATGAAATCTTGAGTGTCTCGATTTCCAGAGTAAATTATGTCTGGTGGGTACACGTAAAGGCTTCATATTCTCACCAAAAGGATATACACTGCGTACGGAATAATTAGTCCTATCTGAGGTTTCGTTGATCCGGTCAATCATTACAGGATCAGACTCCCATGTCTCGAACAATCATTTTCTTATTGAGCCGCGTGCATCTTCTGTGCCTCGATTACGTGTTTTGCCTAAACACATTACAATTAAATACACAATCTTGCTTCCATTGTAATTACGTACGTGGAAAGTAATGCAATGTATATATAGCTTCATAAACTCCGCGGACCTGGTATCTTCTTCCCATTGCTCTCCTTCGTGGCTAAAAATACTGAGAATATTGATGGAAATGTATCCCATGTTAAAACTTCCGGACGTGATGCTTCTATGAGTATGAATTGGCTTTAACTCCCCACGCTGATTACACAAAGCCTGTTGTTTTTTAGTGACGGAGGGTCAAAACAGCGGTTGAAATTCTTGGGAATAATATGTATGAACTCTAATCTACTTATCACATAACTATGACATGTATTTACTCTTCCATATAGAGGCAATCTTCCACGAAGGTTCTAAGATGAGTATTTTTATTTTCTAAGAAATCATCAATGCTGCTCGCCACTAGCTAGAAGATGTTCTCAAGTTCCTAGCCTTCCTGGCAGTCTGGAAGTTTCTCGCTCGGATAGTACTTAATACCTGGGTAATAAGACTATTAGCGCTATCACAAATATCTCGTCATTTTGACACAAGTCACCTTACGCTCCCGCCGTCTGCCTCTCTCCTTGTGACCTGCATATGTTGTTGGTTAACATCGTATATATCTTGCTCTTACTTCCTGGAGTAATTTCTAGGCACCGATCTACTATAAAAATCACACATTCCCCAATTACCCTTCCTATCGCCAAACGCATTAATGCTACTGGGATAATGAAATTCGTTGAGGTTCGTGCTACTCTACGGAAGGCTTATTTTAATTTAATTTAATTTTTGTGAGCTAGGCAGATCGTGCTCGTGCCCGTGCACTAGTTCATATGGTCAAAATGAGGGGCGCCGGTTTTACTGTTCGCGCTCGCAGTTTGACTTGTCCCCCGAGGGAACCGGCACCGGCACCGGCTATTCCAGCAACGAACGGCCTTGTGCAATACACCGCCTCGGTTGGAGTTGGAAGCCCAGCAAGCCAATTTAGCCTCGTTATTGATACGTAAGTTGTCTCATTATACATCTGTATAATATGTAACAATACTAATGGAAACTGTTTCAGCGGTTCTTCTAACACCTGGGTAGGCGCCACCAAGAAGTTCGTCAAAACCAGTACATCCGTACAGACCTCCAATCGTGTCGTAAGCATCCCACTTCTGTTATGTTTTCCGACGGAATGCTCATTAAATATAGGCTGTGACCTATGGCTCTGGCTCTTTCGTGCGTAAACCATCTAGAGCTCTAAAACCCTAATAATCTAATATATGGAGATTTTTAGAGTGGAACAGAGTGTACGATATTTCATTTCTTTATACAATACTTGGCTAACTAGATTGATTCTCCAGTCACTGATCGTGTAACCCTATCATCTACACTGGTGATCAACAACCAAGGCATCGGTGTTGCCTCAGCGAGCTCCGGATTCGATGGTAAAATATCCGTTTAAAATATATGACATACTGACTTTAGAAGGTGTTGATGGAATCCTTGGCCTTGGTATGAAGTACCTGATCTTTGTTAGACCCAATAGATTGATTATCAATAGGTCCCACTGACTTGACTTTGGATACGTTGAGCCCTGCCACCAGCACTCTAATCCCCACTGTCATAGATGTGAGTATCCCCAAACCTTGCTAATGACTAAACCCAAACGGAACATCCACCAGAATCTTTTCGCTCAAGGTCAGGAGTAGTGTAGGGACCAGTCTGGAGCAAACTTAATGCCCAAAATAGGAACCATCCCCTCCAGGTTGGTTGCTATCTCCTTTGAGCCTACCAACTCTGAGACGATCACAAACGGCGAAATTACATTCGGCGGAATCGACTCTTCGAAATTCACCGGCGCCATCACGTTCGTTCCCATAACAACCACGAGCCCGGCAAATGAGTTCTGGGGAATCAACCAAAGCGTTCGGTGCGTGCAAGGATAGTTCTGGAGATTGTCTATGGTGTATCTGACAGCTCCCGACAGTTACGGAACCAGCACCACTATTCTTTCTACGACCGCTGGAATTGTCGGTTAGTAAATACATTAACAATGTAGATCGTGTCTGAAGTTTTCCTTGCAGATACTGGCACCGTCCTGCTCCTCCTGGCGACCAATGCCATTACAGCTTATAAAAAGGCTAGCGGAGCAGTTCTTGACAACACAACCGGTCTCCTGAGACTAACCACTGCTCAATTCGCGGCTCTCCAGAGTTTATTCTTCACGATTGGCGGAGTAGGTGCTAAAGGCTGCAACGGAAGCGGGTTCTGATGATACATAACTGGACAGACAACCTTTGAACTTACCGCAAATGCGCAAGCATGGCCACGTAACCTCAATGCGGACATTGGCGGCACCGCCAACAATGTCTATCTCATTGTCGGCGATCTCGGCACTCCTAGTGGAGAAGGTTTGGACTTCATTAATGGCCAGACGTTCATGTAAGTCTCATAATGTCTCTTTGCTCATTTTGACCCTTACCATCCTTTGTTTAGAGAGAGATTCTATACTGTTTTTGACACCACTAACAACCGCGTCGGTTTCGCCACCACTCCATTCACGACGGCAACTACAAATTGAATAGGATCCCCTTTGCATAAATACTCTGCCATCGAGCTAGGTACGCGGAGGTGCCAGATTCATTTTTTAGCTATTTGAAATGTCTGTTTTCCGTCCATGATTTATTTTCATATTCAACATGTCGACTTGGGGAAATATATCGCTCGATATCTCACATTCACATTAACGCAGATGCTGGAGTAAATTGTATTCAAAGACATGAACAGGAATTTTTATACTGGGAAATAAGACTGGGATATGAATAACCCGACAAGGGAATAAGTTTTGAGACACCGTA
This sequence comes from Sphaerobolus stellatus SS14, assembly GCA_000827215.1. Lineage (NCBI taxonomy): Eukaryota > Fungi > Basidiomycota > Agaricomycetes > Geastrales > Sphaerobolaceae > Sphaerobolus > Sphaerobolus stellatus. Next base: position 465,255 of record KN837147.1, on the reverse strand, counting down.
TTGCGACTGGCAGTACTCGGAGTAAATTGGTAAAATAGTTAATACAGTCCTCGACCTAGAAACGGAAGGGAGTCAGGGAGTAATCGAGTACAAATGAGGTAGTTTGATATTTGCCTTGGACAGTGAATATTACGCAGCTATATATATCCCACCCTCCATAACTCTAGTACCGTGGGATGAAGGGCTATACCATGTTGCAGCAGATGGATAGAGGATAAATAGTGAGAAAAAATCACTGTCAGAGGCGCAAAGTCCTTCGAGAAAAATACAGAATTAGAGTGTCTTCAGTTTGGAACAAACCGGAGAGCTGTATAATGGAGTGGCGGACGGATGCTGCTAATTATCATCCGTGTGCCGCGGCCGTGTCTCCATCAAAGACATTCATTTAGAATCAGCGTTGATATGTTGCAACCTAGGGACGATGCTTCTGGAAGAAAACGCCGGTGAAGGATTTTGCTGAACTTGGATCATGGTGAGTAGGTCGCCTTTCTTTTCTGCAGAAAATGAACGGAAATGCGTTCATATTTTACTCAACTCATAATGAGTAGAAAGCAACTGCAAACACTTACAAAACCTGCGGCATAATGTGGCATCAAAACGGTGTGGAACAGATAGTGTTCATGGACTGAGGGAATACGAAGACGTTGAGGGATCCAAGTCATTCCAGACGAACAAGTGTATCAGATTTTATAGCGACAGATGAGCCTCACAAACGTTTCCTGCGGATGGAACACGTTAGAAAAGGTATGGTAAGGAACTGCGTTTACATTAAGCTTCGACAGGGGGAATGACTTGCAGTTACCATTCCCAGTAGCAGAAGTGGAATCCAGGATACATGTGGATCGAGACGACCACAATTGCTTCCGCGTTAGCATGTTATGTGGTGTGGATGATTGTGGGCACACGGCACCAAACAACTGTGCTTCTGCTTTCGCGCCACGAACGTGCTACGTTTGCTTTCAACTCCTTGGAGTTGTATATCTTTCTATTTCATTAAATATCCTTTTCCATCAGTGGCCAGGGTCTTTCAGTGCTATTTTCTCATTCATCTCCGTGTCTCATGAACATTCGTCAGGATGGACTCGCAATGTCGTGACTAGTGACTATGCAGCTAAAATGCAACTTGCGCCACTACGACTAATCCTAGCTGACAATTTTTCATGTTATAGGCACGCTTCCCTCTTCAACTGGGTTGTGTAGTCGAAAACAACTGTGCAGGACTGTTTCTCTTCGATTCTAGTACGTCACATGATCGCTGGTATGGTCCGTCTCCCGTTCGCTTCACAGGCCAGTTGGACTGCTTTGGAGTACATCATCTACCAGTCATCTCACCGTTCTAATTGGGATGGCACGTACACTCGCTTCTCATGGTCGCTTTTCGATTTCCTATATCGTTGTCATCGCCGAAGCACCCAAAGCTGTTTTGACGGATTAGGAGATTAGAATTTTAACAATTGACATCTCAGAATTGTAAGCTTTAGTTTCTACTGTTTTCTCCACTCTTTCTTACCGAGTTTCAAGATCGCAGTCTCTTTCAATAAAACATATTTAGTTTCTAATCGGAAGAACTACAATATTACTTTCGTCCTACTTAACATGCATTTTGACCTTTCCTTTCGAAAATGAAACCAAGATGTTCCAAGTTGCGCATCCTTCCGTCAAATATTGTATACGTTCCTTGAGCGCCGCGTCCAATCGGTCGAAAGGATGTCCCATCCAGACATGCACGTTTCTCAGAGCCTCGGAAGCAATCACCTTTCATGGTCCAGCCTCAATGAATCCCCTTGCTGTTTAAATCTACGGTTTTAATGAACGAAGTTACTGGATTTAAAGCAAGCAGGTCTTCGTTTGGGATCATATCATGAATAAATAGTTTGTGGGGGTAACTCCTTGTAATGAAAACGCACTGCATATAATTTCTCCTTTTCCTCACCTCGCATTACCATCCTCGTTAATTATTATCCTCGCATTATACGAGGGATAAACATGGATGTATATGTTCTTGCAAGGTAGGAAAAGGACATCATCACAAGATACACTTGGAATCTGTCGGTCTATCTCCTTTCGTTACATCCTATCCAGTCATATTATTATTTATAATTTCCCAGCAGACGAAAAGGCTGCTCGCTTTTCACATTACAGGATTATTCCATGCCCGTATTTAAGCAACTTTACACACTTTGATTTTTTGGATGGCTACCGAAACAATTCGATAACCCCAATGCATCAGTTATCACTATTTCACGGTGTCTGCCAAGTCTCCTTTCAACGTAATATCGTCTCACAAGTGCTTTTCCTATGAATCAAACGGTGTTCGACAGCTCTCATACTCGAAATATTTCTCTCACTCTGCCGTCGCTGGCGAAACCTCCGCTGCAAAAAGCCGCAAGGAGTTCTGATCAAAACCAGCAAAATGACTACCACGTATGGGACTCGAACCCACAGTCTGAACTTGAGCAGTGGGTTCCAGTTCCACGCGAGGTTCGAGCAGCGGGAACGAGAGCCACTGCGAAAGGTCAAGACTATGAGTGAGAGGCGCAACGCGTGGCACGCGCGTAGGGCGTGACCCACTTACAGCCTGACCTTGAGCAGTGTGTTCTCGTTCCGTTAGGTACGAGATGCGAGAACACACTGCGAAAAGGTCATCTGCCGCCCGCCGCCGACCACCGAACTCAGCCTGCGCCTGCCGATTCTGAGCAGTTTAATAACCCTTCCAAGCGCTTTAAATTGTATTATGAGGTCATCAGTAACTTCTTGCTGGACGAAATAAACGTCCCGTCACCTCCCCAATCTTCGTTCTTTTTTTCCCTTGTTCCGTGCCGCATGGTTAATGACATGGAATATTAATACTAAATGTTCATCTGCACTCTGGAAATCATTACGAATATATCCAAAGAATTAACTATTCATCCTATGCCGTTACTCCGCAGCTTGCTCATGAGTTTACTCTATAAGCATATCTCAAACTGTAAGAATCATTTGGATGCTGACTTGGTCAACTAGTGTATCTTTTTATCTTTATTAATTCATAATCGTTGGATAAGCATGAAGCGCATACCCCTAGATATCAAAGTACACATAATGTAGCATACCATAGGTCGTTCCGCTACTCCGCAACATTCTAGAGTGAAGGTGGCATCGTGCGCGCGGCTTTTGTGAGAAGTGCGGCGCGCTACACACTCGTTGTCTGCCCCACCTTCCTTGCAGCGCGTTACTCCCCTTGCAGCCTTCTAGGGGAGCTAGAAGATGTAGCCCGGGCGCCCCTTGTTGACAGGTGCAGCGCGTTCCACGACTGTCGTCCACGCAGCTTTCGGTGGCATTTACTCCCCCGCTTGGCTCTAGGGGAGTGGACATGGCATCTCGCCTGTGCCGTGGGTGATAACCCACGATAGGTAAGCAAAATAAATGTGTTATCTCGTTGACGTGCGACAGTTGTAAAACACAGGCTAGAGTACTTAGATTTCCCTCACACAGCGCTCAACATCCTTGGACACCCTCCCGCTCCTCAGAGGCGGTCGGGAGTCCAAGAATATCTCGTCTCGCGCGCAAGAAAGAGACGCCTTACCATTGGGTCAACGTGGCACTGAATAGCCATGCATCTCACTCGATGACCTCCAATTGGAAAGCTTCGATGTATTATGTCTATTCGGTACCTTCACTCTGGGCCATCAAACCACTGGATAGGAAACCGTCTCTCTTGTTTGTAGTAGATATTAAGGACAGTTCAGAAGTATAAAAGAGGCCTTTCGCAGTCTTTGTCTGACTACCCCTGTACTTTCATGGTGTCCTGCAATCTCTCTGCTACAGTGTTTCACTGAAGCACTCCGAAACTTGGCGATTGCCTTGCGATTTTATGGCCAGTCCTTTGTACCCTCTTTTCTAAGTTGGATACCAGTTAATTTGCTTCGGATATATATGTATTCTTCGTCTTTTAATGGAATATAGGACCTGTATATTCGATAAGAATTTCGGTGGGTTTAGAAAGGATGGATCATCCCGTCTCATCGTCGTTTTCACCTCCCACCATTTCCGACAGTTCCCTATTAATTCCTCATAATTAATTTCTCGCATTTAATATCCGAGGGTGAACATTCATCGGCCTTATATAACAGAAGCTCCTTTCCTCCCTTTGTCCACTATCCTTATATCCAATGTACGGCTCCCGTGGGAGCTTAGGGATATACCGAATCAAATGAATCTTGTATAAATATTTTTCTCAAACCACTCTCATTCTTATTCTCAATTTTTAAACTGATATTTCTGCTGCGTAGTATTATTCTTACTGATTGAAAAGTGTGAGGTTACGGTGAACCATGCATAACGATTGAACTGTGTTAGGTTCACCATGTAGGTGTCTCCACTCCAAGAAGTGAGATAAACAGCACCTTGAAAGATATCTTCCGTGCAAAACCACGACTTCAACCTCCTTTCCACAAGAGTTGTGTCGAATCAATGTGTCTCCGAGTCACTACAGTCATGATTCAATCATCGTTACACAGTATGTGTTAGATCAGTACGAGTTTAAGATGCTCCTAACCTCCAATGAACTCTCGTCTCAACTTCTGGACTTTTCTTTCCAATTTGAAGGCTATTCAAACACTCCCCTCACCTGTTGTATCAATGTATGGGCTAGCTGATGTCGAAAGCAATCACTTGCATATTTTTTGGCGTATTAAAGACTGTATCAATTCCATGGTTTTCGTTCAACCCTGGGGGGACTTACCGTTTATCGGGTCTTCAGTTCTTTTCGAATCACTGTATCCTTGTCAAGACTACAATGGTAGTAGATATTGAAGTTATTATCAGGCATAAAAAGCACCCGGTCATTCGATGGTCTTCATCTCACCACCTTGCCTCTATTTTTTCTCCCGATGATACCTATGTCTCTACTGCTTCTTCCCTTTCAGTCTCTTCAGGGAAATCGTTGATATCACTTCGTCTCCTTTGTATCCCTTAGACTTCCTTCCTTTCTTCTCAGAAAATAGAGAGACTACGATCGGTTTTCGAATTTATGGAAATTTATTTCTACCTTCCTTCCTAAGCTCTGTTATCTCCAATCAAATATCCATGTGTCCCTCAGCTCTTTAATAGACCATTCGACACTGACATACGATATCTGAGGAAAAGTCTAGGAAAAATAATGCATCTTAACTCATCTTTGGCTTCTCCTCACAGCACTTCTCATGATCTAACCTCTCGACCGAAACCGTCGCAGTCGTTAGAGAGCTTCTAATTGAAGATACCATATTCCTTACCACGTTAGGGTAACAGAACTGGTGGGGACATGCGTAAACGCTCTGAATAAAAACAAACTTTGGCTCTAAGCTGAATATTAATTCCTCTGACCTGGTTTTTCGTATATAATCTCTGCATCTTTGTCACCCTTGAAACACCGTCCGTTTTCTCACTTTCTCGTGTATCCGTTATATGTCCAGCGTACGGCTTCCACGGTTAGGAATATATGAGTATCATGGTTAGAAATGTGCGGTTGACGAGGCTCTCTTCCATTCCGATCCCATACTTTGTATTCTCCTATTCAACTTGTACGCATAATACGATCAAATCACTCTAAATATGCTATATTTTCTCATAGTATTATCCTTACTCATCAAGGAATAGGTCACGGTGAAAGCTGCGTAAGTGTAATTACAACCGCGACATCTTTACCATCAACCTCTTTTTTCATAAGTGAGGTAATCATCACTTTGCATAACTTATCTTTTTCACAAGATGAGGTTCTGTCTTCCTTTTCAAATAATCTCTTCCTTTAATTGAATCACTGTCTCCTACTACATATTCCACCATTTTAATCTGTGTCAGTGACAATTAGTTTTAAAGTGAGAGCGCACGCTGCTGAAGGCTTCAAATTGGAAGGATTGTGCTTTGCATAAAATGATCAGAACACTTCGAGTTTTTTTTTCTCCCGCTCAGTCTATATAGTACTAGTAGAGAGTCAAGAAATTTTCAGAAATAAGAAGTACCCATGTCTTCGGCGGTCTTCGTTTCAGCAGCGTGACCTTTTTCTACCCGATCCTGTCTAGCTCTCTACTATTGATGCCTAGGTAAAAGAAAAATATCAACGATACACATATTACGTTGAATCTGTTTGTCATCATCTTTATCAAAAGAATCTAGGTGCTATAATAAACTTCAGTTTATGGACAGTCCGACCCTCGAATTCCTTTCTAAGCTATGCTAGATTCAATCAAATATTTCCGTGTCCTTCGGCCTTTCAGCGGGCGATCCAACACTTTATTCGATAAACTGATGCAGCTTAATAGAAAGGATTGACCACTCATTCCATCTTTGTTTTCCACTCGGAACACCTCAGAACACTTCTGATGATCTAAACCTCTGTGCCTCCATGACGTGTTTCAATTCTACTACCAAGATATTGCTTGCAATTTGCATCGTAGTCTGAAAAATTGGTTCACCCGTAGACACTGGAGGAACTCGCTTTCCTCACATTCAGTCTATCCGGTGTATGACTTCAAGGTGGATATAGTTCGGGAATTGAATGTCTGAAAAGGAACGAAATTGGGGAAATATTCTGTTGAGTAGCATCTCGTTGATTATTGCACTACATCTTGTTCCTCAGATGAATCTTGGATGCGTATTGTGATCAACCCGCTGTTATCTTTATCTCCATAATAAAATTAACGTATATCTTTGCCTCATACGATAGTATTCCCTTCACTGCCCAAACAGGATGCTTCACCACGGTAAAAATCTGTACAATGATTAGAGCTACAGTATGCTTTTCCTTGTTGTATTTTCTTTGTGAGTGAGTTAACAAGCTCGTTCAATCTCTCTCCTCACATAATGTATCAATACAGTTTATTTCCTATTTGATTCTATGAGTACTGACAGTAAGTGACCAGCAACTAGTGGTAAATATTTCGAGTATGGAAGTTATTCAGACTTCTCCCTATAACGTACTGTATTATCTGTACTCAATTCATGGTCGGTTCTCCTAGCATCACCGTCTTTTCCTTCAATCAACAGCAGGAAAGATTAAGAGGAATTTTCAGAAGTAAAAGGCACCTTCGATTTTGTCTATCTCACCGCCGTGATCGGCTTTCTTTCTACTGTCGATCCATCCCTCTGCTGCTACTCAGTTTCAAGAAAACTTCAAAGATCTCTTCGTTGCCGTAACGTCCTTTGCTCCCTATAGATAAAATTCCCAACATATGATATTATTTAATTTTGGTCTTCCTTTCTAAAGCAGGTCATCATCCTGCGATATGTCGGTGGTATTCTCAACACCGTTATTCAATGGATGCAGTTAACTTGCATATGTATCTTAGAAAGTATTCATCCCGGTCCATCTGCAGGGACTCTATATAGGGCCCTCTAATCGAAGAGCTTGTATTATTTCTTCCCGAAGGAAGCACGGTGCACAGGAGTTCACAGAGGAATATTTGAGTCAACAAGCAAGCTGCCATTTACAGAGAGTAATCTCCGAATCTTGGTAAATTATTCCAAATTCGCTGCTATAATAACTCATTTTGAACCTCCGAATCATCTACACCGAGTCTATATTATTTTCACTGCAATTCCATAATAATCTACCCGGGGTTAGTTTCCTAACTTACACAGCCATTATTTCTGGTTCTGTCTCCCCCATCAATGGGTTATAGTTGTTCGCAGACAAATAGTACTGGATTGCTTAAAAGTGTTTAATTCAGGTTCTTGACAGCATGCAATAACCCGTATCGTAAGCTTTCTACAAACCCTGCTGTTTTGTTATGCTGCCATTCTTTCTCACCTTATATACACTATCAATGAGTCAATGCTTTGACTGATGTCTCTGAAGATGACTCTGAATGAGTCAGTTAAATCTTCCTACGGCTCCGAAAGCATATTTTCTGCATAAGTTGCTGACTCGCAACGATAGAACCAATGTGACGAGTCAATTTCAGTATTTACTATGAGTCAGAGATATTCTCCAACGGCCCCGCAATTTATTCAGATGAGAAGTACAGTTTTAAGAGTCAAAACATCATGCTTAATGACTCTATAGGACTTAGGAACTCATTCATCGGGTCCGGGGAGATATGCAGCGTATGTTTTATGACACATTGAAGAGCTGCCGCTTTACAAGGATGATGACTCTTGCACAATAGTATAAATACTCCAAGGTCAGCTTTCGACACTGGGCACCTGAAATCCTGCTTTTGCATCACAGATATGCTCCCATGACAGCATCAAATAATTAAACATCTGAATTTTCTAAGCTTAACCTGACCCCAGCGCAGTGCACGAGTTTAATGATAACCGTAGCGGAGCGCAGGACCCAACTTGTTCACAATATACATATTCACATTGGCGTGTGAACCCTTATGGATCCACAGGACCAAGCACAACGTCCCACTGTTACCGTAGCAACGAGCACTCCTTCCCACCTCTCGCTCCTCTTCGTATTTGCCCCTCATTCTCGATTTCTCTCCTCGTTCGATTGTAATTACTAGTCGCTATGGGCTCCCTATTGTTCCACGTTCACCAGTCGGAATACGGATGGGGCTTGATGACATCACGCGGCACGTCCCGGAGTATAGCTTACGACGTCAGCCACAGAGTCTACAACCACCATCCATTCTATCTGCTACCCACTTTCACAGCTTCCTCTACTGCAAATTGACCGTCGTTCCCAATCCACGCAGTCCCATTCACTTCTTGCATTGGCTCACCTATGGTTATCTATGATCACTCGTAAGACTGATTAAATCCCGTGTATGTGAATTGTATGGTAAGCATTAATTTGGACAGACACATCTTATCTTTTTTTTTACCTTTCTTTATAAGTTACTTCATTCAGTAATTTTCCCCTCACTGTCTGCCAGCTATCAGGCCCACATCCGATGAATTCGCAGATACTTCCTTTCAAGGCCACCGTCGGTTCTGCATCAAGTATTGGTGGTTATCATAATCGAATATCGAACACATCGACAATTGATGCAAATTTCGGGAACTTGTAAAGATGTAATCACAACATCCACATTTAAACTACTACTGCAAGTAAGCCCCACATCGACTGTATTACTCCTGATCAATGATAGCTTGTCATATGAGCGTGAATACTTGCCGACATATATTAATATTTTACGAGCAAAATCGGCCGTACATCCGATTATCTCAAATACTATCTCGACTCAACCCACACTCTTAACGACGAAATCCTTTCCCTGGTTCTGGAATTATCGATTGTCAGAAACATTATTTGACAATTATGACTGTGGATGGAATATGTTCCATCAATAGGGAAAGGAATACAACTTCGTCGGATGGCGTTTGGATTTGTCCGACTCTTGTTCATTGTATATTTTATGCTCAGAGATCATTCAGGCCATTATAGATATTTCTTCCACTAGAGGGGACAAGTCATATTTGCTTCGTACCTGTTCTCGTTGACCTTGGATTCAAAATTAATTTTACCGTGTACGAAAATGCCGTTCTTTGGTAATCTGAACACGCCGTTTCCTTCAAGGTTCGTTTGTCGGTCTCTCGATATGTTTTCTTATTACCACTGATCTCGATCTCAGCATCTAACCAAACCGAGAAATACATCTTCCTTTTCCAACATACTATCGGTGACTTCAATGTTCAATATATCCTGCCAATTTGACATTCAATTCGATAAGAACAGATGCTAGTGAACAGGATCTCGTTTTTGATTATTTTCCCCTTCGAAGGATTACGCAAAATCCCCCGTCTCACTGAACACCGATCTTCTTACATCATGGGGACGTGCTAGGAGTAAGCGTATGGCATAGCTTTGGACTCCTGGTTGGTCGGTGTGACGGCCTTATTCACTGATTATTCGGGATGCATTCACGGAAAGAATTTCTCCGAATGATTATCCAATTTGCCATTTCGCTAGAGACGTATAAGAAGATACCATGGAATTACATCATCATTCAATCCAAGCATCCCATTTCTCCTTTCTCACACTGTCGTATATCAAAGTCCATGGAGTATACAGCTAGCAATGTTCGGCACCTGGATATACTATAAGGTGTCCTTGAGAGAGGAGAAATGATGTTTATCACCGGCAGGCAGTACATCACATCACGAAATCTGCCAACGGTGCTTGATTTTTCCATAGCGTCCCACGCTTCCTACAGACGGTATTAACTACTATGCCGCTAAAGAGTCGCTAGCCCTCGCTATTCTCGCTATTCTCGTAGCATGGCCCTACAGAGAGCTAGCAAGTTGCGATGGAAATGAAGAGTCGCTAGCCCTCGCTAGGCTCGCTACTCTGAAATTTACCAACTCCGCTGCTTTGAACAATATCAGCGCCAATACGACTCTGTGTTGCAACTTAGAGTCGTACCACCACCATGCTGTCCGATAGACCTGGTGGATCTCGCATTGACACCCTGTAAGTTTATGAGTCATTAATCTAGACAATAATTAACAAATATACAGGAACCTTTGAGACGAATGGACGTAGCAAACGGTCATCAGGAAGGTCGCCGACATTGTTGGGAGCTTCCAACGACCTTTGTGCTGCATTCAGTGAGTTCATCACATCTACTAGTGGACCTTACTTACATCTCGGAATCTTTATACTTCACAGGCTTTTTCCACGTCAAATTTAAGGAGCATCTGCTAAGTTTCTGTTGAGTACTGCGTGAATTCTCGCTGACCGCTCCCATCTAGGTTGCAGGACTCAAAGTCGACGGGAAGCATGGTCAACAGTACAGGAGAGATGATTTCGGTATGCCAATATTCAACATCTCTTGCTATCTCTGCCACTCATTTAATCTTAGATCATGGCACATGGCCACTGCTCGCTCTCCCAGTGATTTTCATTTGAGTTTCACGGTGTACTCCAATACTGTTATATTGTACTTAGCTTCTCTAGAGGCCATTTTTATTGCTGTACTTTTGAAATATTTCCCACTGTATCTATCTGTAGAGACTTCAGTTGAATAGAATATCAAATTGAATTAATTTAATTTAATGTGTGAATAATCGGAAAATCAATAATAATAAATATATCTATTATTGAGACTATGGCTCCTAGAATTCCTACCATAGTTATCCATAGTGCCATTGCAGCTAGCTTACCAATAAATAACACAGTGGCTATGGAAGCTATGGAGGGTATCATAGTGTACATAAAGTATCGTGGCTATGGATGCTATAAACGCTATAATTGCTACTATAGCGTTTGACCACTTTCGTGATGCAGTGGTTCACATGTCATTTTACGAGCCTCTACTATATTATCAGATCAATATCTGGTGTATACAATTGCTCAAAACAGGATTGAGGATACACTGCAAAAAACCCTGCTTCGCAATATCTTTTGGGAAGTCTTTCAAGATTTTATTATTTACTCGTGCGCACTGGATCTTTATTTAGTCACACTGCTCGTTTTATAAACCTAATATTTACCCGGTATACTACCCGCACAAAATCCGCGACGCGTAGTCATATCTTCCTTTCCAAAATCCAGCTACTCCTAACATCGAATCAGTATGTCTCTTCAGGCTTCAGGCTTTGAACAAATGACTTCGATTAATGTGATGAAGGATGGTAAGGATGATTCTTCCCGTCGGATTATCATTACCTACGAGTACTCGCACCTTCAATGATATCCTGCCTCGTGCAGCCTAATCAGCCGTCCTCTGCTCACTGAATTAAATCGAATACGGAAAGAGCACCGCTGCTGTAAAAGTGTGATTACCAGGCAAGATATCACCGCTCTTCTAGAGCAACTCATTTAACTTAGAATAAAAACTGCTTATTTAAATCGTAATTCACAATAACATTTTGGTGATCTTACTACAAAATTAATTCCATACCCGTCCTATTCACATCGTCCTACACATATATTCCTTTCTCGTTCTTCAATGGATTCCTCGTTGGCATGTTTGGGGAGACCTCCGCCGCTATGCATTAATAGGAAAAAAGCCTGAGATACACAAAGAAAAAGATATAATTCAAGCAAAGCGTTCCATCGGGGGGTGGGGGGGTTTACCACGTTGAATACTCATATATACTCCCCGAACTTTAAGTTATGATTCTCGACTCAAAAACATTATCAATTATAAATTCCAAGAAAGGGTTATATCTCTCATCTCTCGAATAATCCACACTCCAATTGCTTCGTATACCCGCTATTAATATGAGATATCCCAGCTCAATTGAGAACTGGATCGGTTAGCGTGGAAATGCTGGTTCATCTCGTGCTTTAATTTAATTTAATTACGAAAATCTCACTCACAATATCTGGCATTCAACATATCCTGTTCTCACCGGTCATCAATCTAATAAGAATTTTCCTCTATAATAAATTCGATCAATTGTACGATTTCCATATAAAATTGCACGAATGACGGTGAGACGTGCACTCGATTGTGGGCGCGCTATGCTTTAGATTTTGCCCCACGATCATCCTGCGTTAGCTTCCGGCTCCTTCAGCTTGTATCTCTGACTTTCTCATTCAATCTCTCTTTCCATCGGTAGTCGCATCATTATTTTTCCGTTCATCCCTGTGTCTAATGAACATTGCCAGGATGGACTCACAATGTCGTGGCTAGTGATCACGCATCCAAAATGCAACTTGCACCGCTACGACTAAGCCAGAACGTTGTTCTGTCATACCATAGGCACGTTTATCTCACTCCAAATGAGCTGCCTACCCAAAACAAGCGATGCAACACGGTTTCTCTTCGATTCTACATCGCTTGATCACTGGTATCGGCTTCATCCGAAAGTTGGACTGCATCGGGGTAAATTATCCACTTGCTATTCTATTGTTCTAATCCGGATCCCGCTCACATTCGCTTTTCATGGCTATCTTCGATTTCCTATGTCGCCGTTGTCCCCGAAGCACTCAAAGCGGTTTTGACAGACTGCGGCGATGGGAATTTTGACGCTCTACATCTTAGAACTTGTATGGTTAAATGTTATTACTATGTCTACTTCTCTCGTTCTCGCCGAGTACCGAGCTCGCAGGCTCTTTCAACGGATCCTAGTCCCGAGGAACTACCATAACCTTTCCATCTTACCAAATGTCCATTTCGACCCGTCCTTTCAAGGTGCAAGCAAGCCATAGGAGTGGATATTGCGAATTGATACCTGCATTTCAAGGCCACTCCTTAACTCCAATCCCGCTTAGAACGAAATATAATTAATAATCATGCAGGGACTTCGAGTCGAGTGGATTTGAATACAGCTAACAAATGGTGTTTAGATTATATTGAGGGAGGGGAAAGGACATAAGGAAAGGTAGACTTAGACACATCTGATTGTGATGCAGAAATGGCAATGGAAAGCACAATGTGCCGGTGGATGCTGGAGGCCGAGTGGTCGACAGACGGTGAGACGATGACAAGTAATAAAGAGCATCGCGTTTCGCGGAAAGAGAAATCAGCATTGTTCCTGTTTGATGATTTAGAGGTAAGAAAATGAAAGAGATAGTAATACATCCTTGCCTAAAAATGCGAGGCGAAAGGTGCTCGAATCCAGCTGTGACGTCACGATCGTGACATGCAACTGTAGAGTGGCCCGAAAGATTGGCTCCGTCCGACAGTCACCTTGCCTTCTTCTTGTGTCCCGCATTTCTTGGATAGCCGCAATCGTACTCTTTGACGAATATATCTTTTCCTTTTACTAGCTTGGAATCATCGTAACCAAAAAAAAAAAAGAACAGGGCCAAAGGATCGAAATAAAGTCCCTCAAATTCCAAGAAATGAAGTTCCGAGGGAACAAGCTTAAGTTTGAGCTTCGAATAACCTCCTCGTGATGCATCCGATCACTTAAGGGGCCATGATCAATAAAGGAAGCGAGTCGAAGAAGACTTAGGACTGAGGAAAGACGGCGATGCTCTCTCAGGCAGAATATAAGTAATGCAAATGTAATCCAATTTTAAATAATAGTAGCTATGGTATGTATATCTTTTAGGTCAAGATCTAAGCCCAATGAGCCTAATATTAGACGTTGAGCCCAGCAGTGATGGCAGAGATGGGAGGCGAAAAGAAATACTCTCCGCCGCGAGAGATGATAAAGTCAGGAAGAGTGAAATCACGATCCGGATCAGTAGGGTCCAAGCCTGACGTGAATCTGGGACCCGTTTGACCAGTCTCAGTAACAATTTGGCCAAGTATAGGATCATAACCGGGGGTAGGGTCACTCTTTCCGAAGATGAATCTATTTGAAACTAGATGAGAACCTCCTGATAAGTTCGAAAACGCGAAACGTACGAAGGATTATCGAACCAGTTCGATTGGACGAACAACATGCCATTGTCGATATCATCTTGGTATGCAACTGAAGGAGAAAATATATCAAAAACAAAATATCAACAATAGTACAATACAAGATATCGCATGTAAGACTTACCAAAGGCCAAACCACGATCTGTGCTCGTGGTACCAGATGCGGCTTCTGCATCGGTCACTGTGCGGAAGATAGATGTTAAATTTGCTTCTTCACGCAAGCCTCTGTCGCTCACCTTCGGGTCCGTAAGGAAGACCGGAACGAATCATATGATTCTGAACAATAACCGAGGGCATAGGGATATCGGCGCGAGGGAAAGACTTTCTGGTGTGAGCGGCGAAAGGACAGTGAGTTTGGTCGGAGGCAAAATCGAAACCCGGGTGCATATAAGTGAAATTGTTGTTCCTTGTAGAATCTGCGCCGAGCACTGGATCGTCTTGGAGAGGCGTGAGGTCAACCGGCGCACCCTAGAATATATAATTAGCTGCTATTCCATATAAACGATAGGCAAAGATTACACTCTTCCAACGACCGATCATTCGTGCACCTAAAAGTTCTGAGCCCTGAGCAGGGGTAAGTCCAGGAACGGGAAGAGGGTTATCAGTAAGGAATTGGTTGAATTCAGGAACGAGTTGCTGAAGTTGACGGAAGGCAAGGAATGAACCATCCTTTGCCCAGTCCGGTCGGCTGTCAGGGAAGAGGTCTCCATCAGCGCCGACAATGATAATTCCTGGGGGAATCAAAAACTGTCCGGGCAGGACCGTCGTGTCAAAGCCGTCGAGAGCGGGTTGAGCGATGCCGTCGAGGAATCCGAAGTCTAGTAACAAAGGAGTAAAAAAAGAGAAGATATTAAAGTACTTCTCAAAATCGACATACGTTCATGGCCTGCTTCGCTACCGGGGCGAGCCGCACCAGCAAGACGATAAAGCTCGGTAATTGAAGTACCCAAGATAGACTGAATGTTGGCAAGCTCCGAATCAATGTTGGCCTCGGTGTCCGAAAAAAGAATGAATAGGCCATGGATGGTTTGGTTTCGGAACACTGGCAACCAGCTGTTTAGGTCGTCGCCCATAATGGGGGCAGTCGCCTCTTGGCCGGCATTGAAAATTTGGTCTCCCAAATCGTCTGTAATCCCCAGTGTGTCGAGGCCCGTCTTCGAAAATGCTATATTAACGGCCGTGAGAGGCTGAGTGGAAACGGACAAAAGCTGGTTCGTTGAGGTGATAAGGGCACCGATATCGCTCTGAAGCTTGCTCTTAAAAGTTGTTGCATCGTTGATGCTGAAGAAGAAAAACAGTTCTTTGTTCTTCTTCTGGCCGACCCTAGACGATAGATATACGTCAGTATATCAAGGACACGTATATGCTGTAAATTAATACAGGATATCGCCTTGAATATTGTCTAAGTTAAGTGATGTAGTGGTGGAGGCTTGTGCAGCAGACGGCCGAGCCTGAGGGAGCGGGGGAATTCCAGGAGGACCTGTGCAATTAAAGAAATAAACGAGATAGTAATAGCAACCTTTCAAGTATGAGACCTACTGATTAATAGAGACGTTGTACGCCTAGGCTTCAATAATCCGGCGTCGCCCTTGACATTGGATGGATGAGCAACCGCGAGCTGTAAGAACGTAGCAAACAGCGGAAGGAAGAAAGAGGTCAACCTCATCTTGACGAGGAGTTTGTTTGAGAGAAAGAAACTTGTGGCCTTATATACTATTACCTTGGACTGATTTAAGCCGCAGTCACCCAGAACAAAAGGGTAGCATTGACGGCAGAAAAGAAACGAAGACTCAGAATTCACCATGCGTAGACGGCACTAGGTTATTCCCCCTCCCTGCAGGTATAGTTACGGATCATAGTGCATTAGGAATCGCCCCCGCTTCAGTGTACGGTCGATTGGTACCATCGCAGATGGATCTGATGACATCAATCTCACGGAAGCTCGCTGCCGAGACGGTGCCCTAGTATTGCCGGTTATTTAAGAGAACGTCCCCCAGCAACCGCGAAATAACAAGTTTAAAAAAAGGGTATATTACTGTGTACTGGAGTTTGATGGGACGACCACCTGCTATCCTATGGTCACTTTATACTGTAATTTTACTGAGCCCATCACATGCTTATACTTATCATTTGAAGTATATTGAGAGACCTGCTCGATTGTCTGAGGTTTCTGGAATATTCTATTAAATTTCCCATACTGGACTGACTAAGTGTGGGACCAGCTTCATGATGTCAGAAGGTCTCACGAAATGGTAGCATTGTTGAGCATACATTATGTATCTTATTCATCTAGTCGAATTATTGATAATGCCGCTTGATTGTGTGTTGGCTAGAGTATTTTATCTATTCTCAGTTGGTTAGGACTTACTACTTGTATTATTTGTTTTGTTTTTCCCCTTATTTGTTCAGAGCGCATGTGGGACTACTTATTATCTATCTGTGTGATACGCTCCGGCAAATCCATGTGGTAAGGAGTCCCGGATCTGGTCCCTCCTAGTTCTCTCGCTATCTTTGGTTTGCGTTGTAACCTGTGGGCATCTGTCAGATCGCCGCTGCCGACGTGCCGAATGGTACCCATCGACTATGCTGAATCAAACCAAGGTACGAGTGCAGACCTCTGTGAGCCGCAGGGTAGAATTACAGGGTCCCTCAGGCTTAACCACGAAAGCAGTGCCGATCTGTGGTGATATACACCGCCAGGTGTTATTTTGCAAGCCAGACGACCTGGGACTTTTTAGAAATTTTGTAACTAAGAAAATAGACTCACGTGCAAATTGTTTTGCAACGCATTTGCAAACTGAGCGCTTCCCCGAAAAAACCCCTGAGAAGTGTCTAGCCGACATAGCGTGTGACGATTTGTTCACGATGGCGCGCGCACCACCTTCCATATCCAGCGTTAGCTCCCATATCGAGTCACCCATCAATATCATCCATATCAAGCCACCGCATCGAGCCACGAACAACGTTAATATCGCCTTTGAAGACTTCAAAAATGCGCCTGAAATGCGCACTACGTTCTAAATTAAACAAGATTATATTCTGGAAGAATTCTCAGGATCCAGCTGTCCAAGTTGAAGCCGTCAATGAAACTCACCGCGCCATGTCGAAACCTCTTTCAAGCTCGACGTCTGATCACCACAAGACGGAACCAAGTTTATTCATCCAATTTAAGATTGTAATAAAAGGTTTGGGAAGCAAAGATATTTTTATGGGTATGTACAACTGCTTCTATAAACAATAAATTTTCTTTCTTAAATGTTAATACAGATGTGTCTCCGGCCTACACCGTACGCATTCTCTGGGGAGAATTGCATAATAGACGACTCATTTCATCAGGAATGAGTCGAATTTGCTATAATCTTTATTTTGATCAGGCTCAAAGGACACCACTGCGAGATGAACAGACTTTGAGCTCCCTTGGTGTCAAACCCCTTTCAGTTCTCTGTGTACGGCTGCGTGTTCTAGGTGGTGCTTTGAATCGTAAGTATTTATTAATCCTTTCCCAAAGATTACTTATATAGCTGCAAATATTCAGCCAACAATCTTTCAGTTCCTTATAGTTCCTCCGCCTCCTGGAACGCCACACCTGACCCTGAAAGTGAGTACATTATTTATTAAATTATGATACTTTTTTAATTTTTATAACATATCCATGTAGCTTGGGAGGCAGGCAAAGGTTTGTCTGAGGGTAAATGGCTGTGTTGCATCTGTAACGACCGAATCCCCCGAATAAGGAGACGACTTAAAGAACATGAAACTAGTGCAACCCACATCAGGAAAATGGAAAAGAGGCGAAGGTCTTCATCACAATCTTCTGATTCACAAATCCAAGATGGCAGTAGTTCGGCACCTGACCACACTGCACCACCTCAACTGTCCATTGCTGAACAACTCCAGCACAGGGGTATGCTGGATGGGATCTTGGAGAGTTTACAGAATGGACAATCAGTCCCTCCTTCATTCCCAACTTTTCACTTGGGAAGCGATGATGACGGTTTCCAAAACGATGAATATTTCAGTGACTTGATGGCAGGTGAATCGGATGGTCAAATATTTCCTTCAAACCGCCAAAGAGCCCGGGAAGAATTGGACCAACAAATTGATGAAGTAATTACACAAGGAGCGGATGACCCATGGACTTCTGAAGATGAAGAAATTGAAAGAAGCAATGCTAGTAGTTCTTCTAGCAGTGAAGAAGATGGGGAATGTAAGTTTGGCAATATTTGATGTAATGTTTACATTCATTCTCTAAACTATTATTTTTCTACTGTTATTGCATAGTCATCCGAGGCACTCTTAATCAACGGGGAAAGCGCAGCCAATCTATTGGAGATGACCCGAATTGGTTCCCTTGGCCTGATGAAGAGGTATGTCCTTTTATTTCTGTCAAAAGCACCATTTCCATTGTTGATCAATCCACAGAGTTGTATCTTAGACATTCTCAGACATATTCCCAGGTCAGCATTGTCACAAAAACAACTCAAGGTAGTTGAATGGTGCCTGCTGTCTCTCGGTGTCAAAAATGTTCCCAGTCCTGATGTTGTTGAAGAAGTTGGCAAAGTTCTGCAGGCTACGTTAGGGATCAAGACCATTAGATATGAAGGAAGTTTAGGCCATATTTATTATGTCAATGATTTAGGAGCTATTATTGCTCAGGTGAGTATTGGCTCTTTTTATTAGATCATAATCATGTATTGATCTTGATCCAGGAGCTGGCAAACCCCCTTGTTCGGCCACACTTAAGCTTTATGCCAGAGATTTCAACCTCTGGTATATCAGAGGCAAAACATGCCCACCAATGGATGACTGAAGTTGATGATGAGTTACTCACTCCAATGGTCAAAGTTGGCCATCAAGATTTTTATATATTTGAGCCAGCTCTTGCACAAAATGGTGTTCCTGTGATGCCTTTCCGTTTCTTTACTAAAGACAAAGTTACATTTGCAAAGGCATGGATAATGGAGCCTCAAGCAGATGGTTGGATCATCGCCGAAGACCGAGCTGTCACAGTGCAAGTGGATCATTTAATGATATCTTTTCCCCATTTAACTGCAACATATTGTGAAAGAGACATTCCTGATCCTCGCCTAATCATAGGTATGTATTTAGAATTCTGCTTGATTAACATGCTATATGTTTCACAATTTTCTAGGAAGTCGCAAGGCAGGAGGCCTAGGTATTCACCCATGGACACGCACATCACCTGAGAAAGGGAACAAATGGCGTGCAAAGGCTAATGGCAAGCGTGTGGTCTCACTCCCAATATGGCTCTATTGTGACGACACATCTGGAAACACATCAAAGCGTTGGAATAAGCACAATAGTTATTTATTTACACCAGCTGGCCTTAGCCGGGAACAAGCTCAAAAGGAGTATAATGTGCATTTCCTATGTACCTCAAATATTGCTCCCCCACTTGAAATGCTGGAAGGTGTAGTGGAACAACTTGCGTGAGTTACTACTTTAATTGACTTTATACTTCTTTTGCATAATAATAAACTCACTGGCTATCCAGAAACATTCAGGAAGAAGGCTTCTTGGCTTATGACTGTGAACTCAAGGAACTTATCCTGTTCACTGTCTTTGTCCTTGCCTTCTTAGGTGATAATCCTATGCAAAGTGAAATTGCTTGTCACAGAGGTTTAATGGCCAAATTTTTCTGTCGTGCCTGCTGGGTTTCAAAGGCTGAAGATGAGGCAGAAGATGAAGATGAAGCAGGGGGGGATGGAAATGCAAGTGAGGTAGGATCAGACAGTTCTGTTGCTTCAAACAGGGGTGGTAGCAAGTCAAAGAAAAAGAAGAAACGGATTATCAAGAAGACCAAAGAATCCATTGCAGAAATGGTAGATCGTATTACCCGCTTTCTGAAGGTGCATATGTTCTTTTATTTTACCTCTACACTCACTAATTTTGGGATATCAGGTCAATAAATTGCGTGATCCTTCTGATACCAAAGCAAGGCTACAAATTATATTTTTGGATGCATGTCGGGTTGGGGGGAAGGAGAAAGTCAAGGTTGCAATGACTGAGAATGGAATAAAGGATACACATCAGCTGCACTTTGTTGAGAGGCTATACAACTCCTACAAGGGCAAGCGAACTAATCTCACCAAACAAGCTGCTTTGGATGCAGAAATAGCAAGATTACCAGTCAATGTCATGAGTCCTATCTGGCAGATTCGTGGTATGTATGTTTGCACAAGTTTGGTTGCATGCTGACAATCACAATAGGTTTGAATCCCCATCAAGACACACCTGTTGAAATTTTGCATGTTATTCTTCTTGGATTCATCAAATATTTCTGGCGTGATACTATTTCCAATTTAACCAAAGCAAAGACCCCAATATTGATGACCCGACTCTCCTCCATGGATGTTCGTGGTCTTAATGTCCCCCCACTGTCCGGCACTACTTTGGTTAAATATGGGCGATCTTTGACTGGAAGGGACTTTCGCATTATTGCTCAAATTGCACCATTTTGTTTATATGACATGGTAAAGGCTGAATCATATCAGACATGGGTTGCCCTTGGGGTGCTTGTTCCTCTGATATGGCAGCCTGTGATTCAAGATCTCGAGACATACCTGGTAAAGTGCAGTGGTCCATCCTCTTTAATAATTTTAATAAATATTTTTCACTATTTAGGATGCACTTAAGGCTGCAATTGATAGGTTCCTTCTCTGCACAGCCAATTGGACCCCCAGGTGGTTCAATAAGCCTAAGTTTCATATCCTTCTCCATTTACCAGAACATATCCGACGTTTTGGCCCTGCAATTCTTTTTGCAACAGAGGCTTTTGAGTCATTCAATGCAGTCATTCGTGAACGCAGTATCCACAGCAACCGGCAAGCTCCATCAAGAGACATCGGCCGAGGACTTGCACATGCCAATCGCATACGCCATTTACTCAGCGGTGGTAGTTTCCTCCCTCGACAAGCTGGTATCACATATAATGATGGGAATCAGGAGCTCATAGTCCAGGATGTGGTTAAAAACCAGCAGGCTAGTGATTGGAGGACAATTGGTAAGGGACCACTGTCAGTCATGCCTATCAAGCAAGTTGGCTTGAAGATGTTGAGATTGCCCTATGACAGTGACTCCTTATTACATGGTATGTTTGACTTTTTATGACTGATTATAATTATATTGAAATTAAGCTGACTATCCATAAGGCACTTGTAGGAATCTGGGCCAGACACACATGTGGGGGCAGACAAAGTCTGCAAGGCTGCTGCATCTCCCACTTGATAATGACTGGAATCATCAAGTGTGGCATGCACCTGAGCAGGCATACTTGAAGAGTGGAGACTGGGTTAAGGCAGGAGATTGGATTATATGGGAAGAAAATGAGATCCCAGGGAGCATTCAGCTTGGACGTATCTCAGAACTTTTACAGATGAATGGAACCCCTGAAGCAGAAGATAATCTTGTTAATGGGTTCTGTGTACAACAGGCCCATATTATAGACCAGGAACCGAAATCCCTGTTACCCCATATTCGATTTCGTCCATGGTTTGAAGTCATAGAGGCTAAGGTACGAGGTATTCCATTTGCCACTGCATACATTTTCTAACATTGGCCATAGAGAGTTCTCTGTGCAGTCAATATTCAGCATAACTGTATCCAAAACAAATGTTCTCTTAAGCAGTTACAAGCCATTCGTCAAGAGCGGGAAGAAACCAACCAACGACGGGATATTGTAGTCCACAACAACCCTAACGATTTCCTCATCAATACTTGCCAGATGCGAAATGCTGCAATCATCCAGAGATTTGCTTTTACACCACCCATTCTCTCCAGAATATATACCATTGAAAAGGCGTGCACTGCGGAGTGGGAACGTATCCGAGAGAAGGAGAAGATAGAAGAAGCAGAGGTATCCGGTGAGGGGTCCTCTGAGTTTCCTGTAGTTAGAAACCCAGCACAAGGCATATAGTCCATTCACCACGTTATGCAATTGTCATGTGTATGTATATTATCGATTTAATTGGGAATTATTATTACATTTCCGACACAATATCATATTGTGTGAACTTCCTTCTCCCGTGGCTGCCCATTCCCCTGGATGTCTAAGCTCTCCATAGCATCCTCTTCAGCCTCCACAATTACTTTCATCCCATGGACACAGCTGTCCAAAGCTACAAGGGCATCCCGAACAAGACCCAAGTCAGAACGTGAATGCGCGAGTCCGATATGTGACAGTGCGTAATGCATGTTTGTGACATAGTTCCACATCTCAACCTGCGCTCTATTCCTCCAGGGCTGCTTCCTCAACGCGTATTGCCTTAACTCTTCGACGTACGTGGTCGTACCCTTCGGGACATAGTCTGCATCAAACATATAATGCATCAAGGCAAATGGAGGACACCTTTCCAACGAAATGGGGTATTCACATGGCGGATCTTCAGGTGCAGTCCTATAACTGTTTATGTGCACATCTAACCTGGCCCAGTGATCTTCATAGGCCCCTGAACGAATCGCCCATCGTCCGTTAGGAATAGTAGCGAGAGTGCCTTCTTCCTGCTCCCATGGTCGCCCTTGTCGCCAAAATAGCCGGCGGCGACGTTCATGTTCATAGTCTTCGGCCTCTGTGTCCAATTCGAGCGGCTTTGGTGGCCATATGCGATAGTTAAGAACATCTAACGAGAGTTAGCAACACAGCCTATTCGTTACAATGAATCTGGGCTTACCAGCATGTCCAGGAACATCCTGCAACTCGTTCTCAGTTGCCCATTCAGGACGTCTATTTCCGCATCCAACAGGTGAGTCTTCATATATGAAACTGTTCAGTACGCGTATTAATATTAATATGACAACTATTACCTTGACAGTTCGTGTCGCTGTCTTGAGAATTGGAGGGTTGTGATGCACGCCATTCTAGCTCTGCTCAGACACCGAAAAAGCCAACACATCGATCCGATGAGATAAACACGAAAGCTTCAAGGAAAACACGTACCCGAGTACTCCACACTAGCAGGGATAACCATACCCTGAGTGCGCGGGGGTGTCTGCCATGCCTCAGCCTTACTCTGCGCAGAGCTGTAAGTCAAGCGCGTAAGTTGACCAGTCCAGCGATTTCAGTTAGGCAAGCCTCACCTCATTAGAATTGCCACACTCACGCGCAAGACGTGGAAGGAAGAGTCTATCCATTCGGCCTGATTACGCCGAGACACCCCTCTCTTTAGACCCAAACCCCACCCGGCCGGTATTTGTTTATATTTGGCCATTCAGAAAGGTATATAGTGTATCTCCTCTCCTCGTCTTTCCCTTCTACCACCTCAGGCTGCGTCTGAAACCACAATGAGCTCCTCCCCCACCCCCAGCTTTGGTCGTGGCGCCTTCGAAAATCTGCCTTCTGCTGAAGAACAGATGCAGACATTAGCCAACAGCCGCACTTCTTCGACATATATTGACACTGCCTCTGAGCTAGGTCATATATCTCAAAGCCGTGATATCAACGCGGATGATACCTCTTTGCCAGATCCCACCATCCTCGTCGACAAGTTGACTGTCGCCTACGGGCTCAGTCCCGAACAACAGAAGGACCTTCACGTTATCAAAAAGGTATGTTTTATTAATCTTTTTACTGTTTTCCTTTGCTTTGACGCGTCAATAAAACACGTCTGCGATTTCTCGACGCGACGCGACGTGTGACGCGTGACATCTTGGGTGTTACGCGCGCCCACCTCCTCTCGACCTGCACTGAATCGATGCTGACATCCTGTTACCAGTGGGGTGTCAGTCTTCCTGTAGGCCAGCAACTTATCAACATTTACCAACACGCAACCATCCTTCGCATCCGAAAGGATATTGAGGCCAGCCAGCCAGACTATGCGGGAATACAAGCCACCCTCAAGGACATCAAAGACTTTTTTGGAGCACGTGGTATTTTGTCAGATACACAGAGGGTATGTGTGTCTAGTTATTGTATTGGCACCAAGAAATCATTGATGCCTCGCAGAACACCATTCGCACACTTTGCCGTCAGGAGCTCTTCAAGGCCTGGCGCATCGACTTTGACATCACATCTGATGTCTATGTACGTGTTTTTATTAGTCAGACGTTGATATGTGTTAATGTCATATTCCCAGGAGCGATTGAAGGTCGACAAAGAGAAGAATGGCTTCAAAAAGCATATCGAGGATGACCAGCTTGGCGCGGATCTCGTGAAGGAAATCAACAAGGCGGCGACGTCTATTAGGACGCAGTTCAGGGAGTCGGTAAGTTGATATCTGTAGTCATAACCATGCATATCTAATCCGTGGCTACTAGTTCGTCCAAGCGCAAGTGCCTGGTAAACAGGTCTCTCTTTCGGACTTCGCGCACGACATGGCCGCTAGATATTTGCCCATTAGTGAGAGCACCAAACTGGGCAAGAAACATTTATTTTGGTTGGTAATAATTGTGAGTAATCATCCTTATACATAGCACTTACCAAACTGACCGTATTGTATCAGCGGGATATGGCTCGCAACCACCCGGATTGGCTCCTCATCCAAGAGCCTAGTGAAGAAGTTACAACGAGAGTGGCCACTTCGAGTCGAACATCACGTTCTGGAAGCCAGCCTCAAAAGAAACGTCGCGTGGCTGGACGACTGACATCCAAGGAAAGCTGGTGGGGACGGGTTGGAAGCCAATTTGAGATCATGATAGAGCAGTTGGGAAAGGATTACACCAAAGGTGGTTGGCCTGGGTACGCAATTAACTATATTGTCACACCATTCATGTCTCATAACTTTACTAGCAAAATTTGGGAATGCATCTCGGTGGAAAGGCGACTGTATCCCCGTGATACTCTTCCCCTGATTCCACAGCGCGAGCTGGCAGCCGGAGTGACTGCCCTTCCTGGGGAATCCGTGCTCTCTGGGTTCCACAACGATCTCATCGGTACAACTGCCACACTCGCCGCTGATATCAGTACCCGAGGACCTTCACCAGGTGTATCCATAGGCCTCAGTGCGGACGCACCCTCTTGTTCTCCGACTCAGACCCCACCAACTACCCACGCATTCATTCCTCCCTCAGCACAGCCTCCTACAAACTCATTTCAGGTTCCATCCACCATGAATGCTCAAGCACGTCGGCATCATCCTACCAGCCATAGTAGCGGAGGCTCCACGGCCGCCAACTCGTTTGCTCAAGATTCCATGGCGAGGTTCAATCCTGGTGGTGTTCCTTTGGATGGCGCGGATAGTCCTCAGCCACTCCTCTCACCCAAGCCTTCCCATTTCCAACGTAGTTTCGCAGACTACACTGCTCACCACGGGAACACCCATGCTGTCGGCAGATCTGGGGGCTACAGTCATAGCCCCGCCCCACCCTCTCCCCATATGTTTAACCCAAGTCTGCCGCACAACCATCCTCCATATCCCCGTGGATCGGCGACTGGGCCTTCATCTCTCTCCAATCTCCTTCACAGCCATTAAATCACCCGTGATCTCTTAACATTGACTTACAAATGTTTACTTTTTCATTGATGTAAATATCTAATATGTTTGTTTTTCCATATATATATACGAATCTTATTATAATCTGCTCTCATCGAAAAGATGGACTGAAGTTTGCGAACACCAGTGAACGACGCGGCCAGTCACGTGACACCTACACGAACTTTGTTTCTTGCTCCCAACTCGACCGTCTGCTCTTCATGCGTCTCCCTCCGCCCTTATTACTTCAGGTTTCTTCTGGTCTCAGCGAATCCCCCATACAATAATTTGCTACTACTGCGAAAGCGAAAGATATCTTTTCTCAGCGGGTCAACTTCAACGCAACTGCACAGTCGTCACATCTTGGCTTCGTAAGTCGTCGTATTCTGCTGATTCGCTTCCTCCCATTGCCACCATCTCTGGAGCTCCCTTTTGAAGCTATTGGAGAGACCGTTACTGCTTGGATTGGATGGAATACCGGTGGCCTTACTGTTACACTTCAAAGTCTTGTCTCTCCGGGTGCTCAGCTGCTGGAGGAACTTTGTTCTATAGACATCTTTTGGCTTTCAACTCTGCTCTGTGGACTTCTTTGGGTTTCCAATTATTGCGCACCTACTATCTACTGGCTTGAATCTTCTGCTGGGATGCTGCTATCCTCTCGGACTCTGCTAGGTTCTCATGGACTCGTCTTCCGGTTTGGCACTAAAGGTAGAAGAGTCTCAAGATTAAATTATGTGGAGAACAATTAGTGCAGTAGTGAGTGATTCTGTATTGGCATGCAGGATTATAAGCTAAATTGGACTCTACTGTGCAGTAGCTCAGTTAACGAGGGCGGAGTATGGGCACAATACTGCTGGTGAGTCATAAGCTGTTCCAAAGTATATTCACTCTGATGGTTGTCTTATTTAGTACCCGTGCCTTGGAAACATCATACGCAATGTTTTGACGGTCTCATGAGGTGAAGCTGGGTCTAAGGTGGACAGGTTGGGTGGGAGTTTTTATGATACTCTTTATGTATAATATGTATAAGAGTTATGTGAATGTATTGTTTATTCAAGTATACAGGAAAAAGAAGTGAAATATAAGTAAAATAAAGTGTGAATATAGGCAGCCGTATATGGAAATCGCGGACTTTGAAATGGGCCAGTGCAAAACTTTTGCTCCGGAGATCAAATGAGACTAGAAAAATGGCGTTTGCACTGGCGAACATACGGACGAAATTTGCTCTCCAGTGCAAATTGATTTGCACTCCCGGTCAAATCTCACAGTGGATTTAATTTTGCACTTATCCCCTGGTAGTGTATCATTGCTACTGAATGAATAGCTGTTCTCAAATTTAACTGTTCCTAAATTCCCTAAATTAGTTAAGCATGGTCTGCTGACGAAGGCGGCAGGATGACAGGGTCTCTCAAGACAGCGTAGAATTGAGGCTGAATTAATTCCCCCCCAGTGTTAATAAATATTTTGATGAACATGTCACACCCTCCCACACATCCCCTGCACCGTGGCCGCCGCTCAGATCGCTTTTCTTCGAGATTTTCGGGGCAACATGTTCCTATTCATAGCCATGGCCCAAGGTATGCTTTTTTGGTGAAAATATATGTTAGTTTCAAGGGAGGAAGAGGGAGCTATAGTGGTGTCACGGGATGGGGGATGTCACCCATCGTCGCCGAGACTCTTTGTTCCTCCTTTCCCTAGAAAATAGAACCCGACCGAACGGCTCACCATTTCTCCGGCGTACCCCACCTGGTGGTACAAGAGCGTTGCCGGCTAGGAAAAGTCGTTAGGGACAGAATTGAGAAGCCCTAGTCCTCGACAGACTCTGGTTCCCTACATGTTATTCTGGGTATCTTCGACTAACCTCTCCACGAGAAACCTACTAACCTCTAGACACGCGAAGACTCGCCCGAAATTCAAAGTTCGCCAGAGCTTTGATCAGCGAAGACAAATATTAAAAATGAATAACCCAAGGTCATAGCCTCGACTCCGTCAAAGACTCCGCGTATCGGACAGCGTGTAAACAAATCTATTCTTCTACATTCCACAGCAGAACCTAGATGTTGAATGAATAGAGTTTAAATTTCGTCACAAAGTCTTTGATGTGATATAATTATGTCCCTGACCTTCGATTGCATGTGGTCGCTAGGTGTTCGCTGATCAAAGCTTTGGCAAAAACGTTGGATTTTAGACGGATTTTCGGGCGTTGAAAATAAGATCCCGCTTCCCGTGTAATAGTTACGTACGTTGACTTGACTTCGTTGATATGGAATAATGTTTTTTCTGTGTGAGTGTGCACTGAGCTTCTATCCTATAGAAATAGATATATCTTTATTATCCCGCAAGCTCGGCATTTAATTGCCTCCTCTTCTCAGCGAAGTCTATGGATATCTCGGAGTTAATTCGGCGAAACGACATGGATCAGAAAGGCTAGATTGCTTACCTGCGGTATGTACTATAAATGTCTATTTCCTCAAATAGAAACTGTTCCTTGACCGATTTTATGATATCTCCGTCGATAGTCGTCCTTAGTAACCAGACTTGGACCTTCCTTTTTTTGTGAGTTTACATACTTTGGGCGACACGAGTGCGCGGTCAAAGCGAAGAGAGTTTTAGCAACTCTGGCGACACTGCAGGGTCCATCCCTTGGCAATGTTAACTAGAACCCGCAAGTTCTATCGTGTGGAAGAAGCGATGTACTTCCTCCGTTCACTGTTTTTTGTATCCTCCATATTAATGAACATCCTTGGGAAGTGAAGTTAATACAAATCGAGTGGAGGATGAAAATATGGGAGTATTTACATTTTGTTTCGAACTGCAGGAAAGATTACTAACAAGGCGGCATGTCAGCGGAACAAATGGACTCTTCAAAATAAGCTGCTACACCATCATATTTGAATCTCTTGGCATCTCTGTAAACACATAATGGTCAGTTTCGGCAATACTGGTGGTTCGATTTCATTACCAAGACTGCGCACATTTATACCGTGAATCCAAAACAGGGGGAGCCGTAGAAGAAGCATACTAGACCCGTTGGCTAACGCATACACCGGAATTAGTGCTACGATTCATTGGACCCGGGGTATTATTCATCGCAGGCCGAATGAACCATCCGCCAACAAAGCGCTGCTTCCGAGAGCAGTCTGAAACCGTTTTATCTAGTTAAAACCTATCCAACTATTACTTAAACTTTATATGGTCACTAAATGCCTCCAAAATCGAAGAAATACCGCAAAAAAACAAAACAAAACAACGCAAAACCGCCGATGCGCAGCCTTAAGAACACCGTCGATCCGGACGCCCTCTTTTGGTTTAGCACATTTAGTTCGAGCACCTGTCGACGAAGACTTCTCCAAGGCAATATTACTGGGCCTGACCACTTTCCCCTTCCGGGCCCTATCCCGCCATTCACCCTGAAATTGTCGCCAATCCAGCCGAGGCTGCTCGCGTTGAGTCCTTTCGCGATATTCTGCCTGACGAACTCGTCCGCCAGATGATGCTTAGACGGTATTATTCCAGACATGAATATATTTCAGAGTGAGTTTTTGATACCTTGATTCATTTCACTTCCGCGGATACGTTAGTTCACTTTTCCAACCAACTTTACCCGCTCACCGAGCTAAGTACATTTGATCCACACCTCCTTCGGACTAATTTAACTCACATCATTGTTGAACTGATTAATTCACGCCATCTCATGACTAATTTAATTCTAGATAATCGGCTTACTAGGCTGCTAATAAATTCCAACTGCCTCTAAGGCAATTATTAAAGTATTCCCTTCTGTGCCCTATTACAAAGTCTCGACCCGGATTCCGTGTTGATATATTGATATATCATCTAATCGTGTTTCTATCCACTAATAAATATTAATTTTACCCGTTATTTATGGATTACAATTATTTCTTCAACTTACGGGTTCGATGCTCCTAGCAGGATCCTAGTTCTAACTAAATTTCTCGTTAATAGATCCCGCCAAGATACCTCTGCTCGTTCCCGTCGTCCCCCTAGGTGGCCCAACAAGATCTGGTGGTTACCACCTCTGAGATGGTTACCCCGGAGATAGCTCGGAAAAAATCAACGAGGGTTGAAAGGAGCATATTCCACTTCCATTAACGGATCAATTCAATCCTGAGGCTGGTCAGGATCTTCTTGCCGTGAACATGGGGGCGCCATAATCGTATTCGCGACACGGAGTACTGTAAGGTACCGGACTTACCTCCAAATGGAGTCTTTGGCTGGCTTTAAAAAACACATCAATGGTGAGTAAGTTAGTGACGGAAAGAGAAAAAGTAATACATATCCTAACCGGAAAATGCGAGGCAAGCCTAAGAGGAAAGGCGCGGATGAGTCCAAGCGTGATGTCACAATCGTGACATCCAACTGTAAAGTAGCCCGAAAGCTTGGCTCCGTCCGGCAGTCACCTCCTTCCTCCTGACTTCTTCTCGTCTATCGCATTTCTTGGATACTCGCCATCGTACTCTTCGGCGAGCATGCGATTTTATTTTACTACCTTGGAATCATGCATCCATCTCTAAAGATATCTTCACACGCACGATATTGATCGAGAAAGTCCTCAGACGTCCTCAGCATATTTCACGTAGGTCGTCTGAGGTTTGGGTTTCGCAATTCATCGTGCGTGTTGCTATATCTCTATCCTACTTACTATCATTCTACTTCTTTACGTGCTATTAATTGGATGTGCAGGTCTCGGGAATGTTGAGCGACGAGCGTGGGTGCTTATGTCTTCTCGGTTCTCGGCCTGACACATCTGAATATTCTATATAGCACCCTTATTGCCTCGTAGAGTCGTAAAAACATTTACTGAACCTCTCATCCTCATTCTTCCTTCTTTTCCTTTTATTTGGACGTGACTCTCCAGCTGCATTGGCCGGATGGATGACGTTGTCTATCCCTAGTCATGCCACGACGATGTATCTGGCAACTGGGAAGACACCCGTCTCATTATTGTACGTTAGCAGCTGGTCATGTCACTCGATGTTTGATTTTTCATTATGGATTCCGTCTTGCCAACACTCTGTCAGCTTTCCTGGCTCTCCCTGCTGCACTGGCCGTGATAACATTGCATATCCCTAAGTATTCCGACAACGAAGTATCTAGCGAGCCATTAGGTATGCATAACCACTGTATCTCGGCCCATAGCAGCTGGTTATGTTACTCAATCTCCAAATTTTGTTATATATTCTGTTCGGTGCCGCCAACAATGCCTTCTCGGCTTTCCCAGCTGCGTTGGCAGAATTGATAACTTTGCCTACCCCTTAATATTTCCAGAACGCTGTATCTGGCAATTGGTAGGCGAAACTCGGTAACATTTGATAGCAGCTAGTCATGTCACTCGAATGGCAGAGTCTTCGATTTTTATTACGCATTATTTCCTGTCAACATCCTATCTGCTTTCCTTCATTTGTGAACTTGAAACTCTTTATTTCGATTTCGGTCAGGATGAGATACAGAATTTGGCAATCATCGAGTCGTTGGATATCTGCACGAAATGGGTTTATTACATTTGGAGATATTCTTCTCCGTGGCATCGACCCATCTGGTATATGAGATCCAGAATTCGAGGCTCGATGTATGCGTTGGTTCTTGAGCTTCTTAAGACGTGGCAGATCTTATCAGGCCAGCTCTTCTCAGCGAGTCGTCAATTGCCTGTTCTTTATTAATTCAAAGCGGCGATATATATATGATCGATGGGGCACTGTGAACTCCCTCTGTTCCGCTAATCCGAGAAAAAATATGTGATTCATGAATCACAGCCTGCTTTGCATGAGGAACAAACAAAAGGGATTAATAGTATCTACATCGTTCATGTAAATTTCTTAGCGCGTGTTTCTTTTGAGCTCTTAGTATTCTACCTATGATAGCTACGAGATAGTCGACTCATTAAATAATTTTCAAATAATTCTCGTACTATCGCTGTGCAAGGATTACAGAAGCTCCTATTATGATTATCTTCCATTCGATTTTCCTAATCTCTCTTTCTTGGGATGATATGACTCATGCAGATCTTCGAAACGTCGAGTATCTTATGGTGTCCCTTCCTTGTAAGCTATGTATCCTGTTCAAGTGTTGGCTGTAACTCTCACGTTCCACATGCCACATGCTACATCAAATATCCGGAGCACGACCATGGAAATATAACGCCACTGGCTGTAATAACTCATTTTGAAACCTCCGAGTCATGCATACCAAGTATATATTCCTTGGCCCGAATTCCCTAATATTCTGACCGGGTGTTGGTTTCCCAACTTACACATCCGTTATTTCTGGTTCTAGCTGCTCCAATCGGTCACAGACAGATAGTATTGAAATACCTTGACAGTGTCTAATTCAGATCCTTAACAGCGTTCAAATTCGCAATAAACATAGTCTTACAGGACAGGTGATTATTGCGAAAGCGGGAAAAGGAATGGGATAGACAATCAATGGGGCTGCAGACATCGGATTGCTGGATCGATAGGATCGGTAGCTCTTGGCGTGCGTCGCGTGGACCCTTATGGACTCACAGGTGAACGTCACAGCAACGAGCATTCCGTCTTTCCAGGCTCTCGCTCCGCTTCTCCTATTTGCTCCTCATTCTCAATTCTCTCTCGTTCGTTGTAATGGTTGCTATGGCCTCGCGTTTAGCACCGGAATCCGGATGGGTTTGATGACATCACGCGGCAGTATAACCTATGATGTCAGCCAAAGAGTCTCCAGCCACTCAGCTACTTGGCATCTATTCTATCTGTTACTCGCTTCACGTCTTCCTCTACCTCAAATTGACCGTCGTTTCCAATCCATGCAGTCCCAGTTTCTTTCTTTTGATTTTCTGTTCAGCGAGTTTGCCTCAATGTCTGCCACATAGCAGGCTCGCATACGATGGATTCATAGATATCTCCTTTCAAGGGCATCGCCGTTTCTTTATCTAGTGCTGGTCGTCATCATAATCGACTATCGAACACACCGACACTCGATACGAATATCATCGATGCCTTGTAAAGATGTAATCACATCCCCATTTTTAAACTATCACTGCGAGTAAGCCCCATATAGACTATCTTTTTCTGATCAAAGATAGCTGGTCATGCGTGCGTGGATACTTGCCAGCATCATGATCGAGAAATATTTTACGAGCAATATTCGTCGCCCATCCTATTATTTCAAATTGACACTTCCGAGTCCCATTGTCGATCAGTCATTCTCAAATACTACCTCGACAGAACCCAAACTCTTGACGAACGAATTCCTTTCCCTATTTCTTGAACCATCCATTGTCAGAGACATTTATATGACATCTATGAATATGGATGAGGTCTGCTCCAGCTCAAGGGAAAGGAAAACAAAATTTTGAAATGGCGTTTGGGTTTGTCCGTCTCTTGTTCATTGTATATTTTATTCTCAGAAATATTTCAGGTCATTATGGATACTCCTTCTACTAGACTTGATGAGTCATATGTACGTCGTACATGTTCTCCTTCGAGTTGGATACAAGATTCATTTTACCATGTACAAAAATGCCGTTCTTTCGTAACATTAACACGCCGTTTCTTCAAGGTTCATTTGTCGGTTTCTTGGTACTTTGTTTATCATCTCTGATCAAGAGTTAATAATCACACTTTCATTCCCTGCACTCAGAAGGCAGGCTAGGCATCCCAGCATCTAACCAACCCGAGAAATATATGCTCCTTTCCAAACATACTGTCCGTGACTATCGATGTTTCGTGTATCATCACAATTTCATATTCAACTCGATAAGAACAGATACGGGTGGACATGATCTCGCCTATATTTTTTTTCTCTTCTTCGAAAGATTACCCAGAACTCCCCGTCTCACTAAACACCGCTCTCCCCATATCGCGAGGACTTGCCAGGAGCAAGAATCGTATGATATGGCTTAGGGGAATGGATCAATCAATGTGACGGCCTTTTGCAGCCGATTATTCGGGATACTTTCACGGAACGAATTTCTCCCAAAGATTATTCAATTCTCCCGCTGGATATACGTGGTCTTTTCCTGTTATCTTTTAGTCAGAGGCATATTAGAAGTATTAGAAGGTACTATAAAATCACATCACCAAACATCCCATTTCTCCTCTGTTATACTGTCGTAAATCCAGAGTCCGTGCGTCATACAGCAATCTTCGGCACCTGGATATACTATCGGAAGTCACTGCGAGAGGAGAAATAAGGACTTGGATTTATCACAGGCAGGCAGTACAGCAGTGGTTCGGATGTCATTTTACCAGCCTCTATTTACCAGCCTCTACTACTATATTGTCATCTCAACATCTGATGTATACAGCTGCTCAAAACAGGATTGAGGATACACTGCAGGAAACTCTGCTTCGCAATATCTTTTGGGAGATATTGCAAGATTTTATGATTTACTAGTGCGCACCGGTTCTTTCTTTAGTCGCACTGCTCGTTTTATAAACCTAATATTTACCGAGTATGCTACCCGCACGAAATCCACGACGCGCAATTATATCTTCCTTTCCAAAGTGCAGCTTCTCATTACATCGAATCAGTATGTCTCCTCAGGCTTCAGCCTTTGAATAACTTACTTCGATTAATTTGATGGTGGATGGTAAGGATATTTCTTTCCGTCGATTTCGCCTTTCCTGGGAATAATTGAAGTACATTTCATGATATCTTGCCTCGTGCAGCCGAATCAACCGTCCTTTGCTCATTGAATTAAATCGAATGCGGAAAGAGCGCTGTGTAAAAATGTGACTACCAGGCAAGATATCACCGCTCATCTAGAGTAACTCATTTAACCAGTAGCATCTTGCTGATCTCACTGCAAAATTAACCCCATACCCGTCCTATCCACACCATCCTACGCATATATCCCTTTCTTCAGTCTTCAATGAATTCCTCCTTGGCATGTTTAGAGAGACCTCCGCAACTATGCATGAATAGGAGATGTATCCGAGGACGAAGAAAAGGATATAATTCAAGTACAGCATTTGATCAGGGGTGGGGGCCTACCACGTTGAATACTCATATATACTTCCCGAAATTTAAGTTATTATTCTCGACTCAAAAACACTATCAATTATAAACTCCTAGAAAGGGTTATATCTCTCATCCCTCGAATAATCCACACTCCAATTCCTTCGTATACCCGCTGTTAATGTGCGACTGTCCCGCCATGGCAGTTACGTGTCTGTGAGAGATAGTAGCTACCAAGGATAAATTGTCAGCCAAAAGCAGCAGGTATCGGGGATATCATGGAGCTTTTACCAGTATATATCCTCTTTTATCAGTGCATGCTTTCCTCATAAGCACAGTATCATTCTTATGGTTTTTTTAAATTCATTTATACAGGGGTTATGAACATGAATCCAAAGTCTACAGAAAATCCCTGGCATCACGGCTCCCAGTGTGGCACATCTATACATCCCTTTCCGAGTTCTAAATGACAACCTTATCATCGAGTCACTGTGCATCCATGGCTTAAAATGTGAGATATCCCAGCTCGATTGAGAACTGGATCGGTTAGCGTGGAAATGATCGTTCATCTCGTGCTTTTATTTTATTTTATTACCAAGATCTTACTTATAACGTCTGTCATTCAACATATCCTGTTCTCACCGGTCGTCAATCTAGTAAGAATCTCCCTCTGATAAAGTCGAATAATTCTCCTCTTTCAATATAAAATCACACGAATGCCAGTGAGACGTGTATTGGACGTGCAACCACAATTTGCTTCCGCCTAGTGTTATGTGGTGTGGACGATTGTGGGCGCACGACACCAAATGGCTGTGGTTCAGCTTTCGCGCCACGATCATCCTGCGTTGGCTTCCGGCTCCTTCAACTTGTATCTGTCTTTCTCATTCGATCTCTTTTTCCGTCGGTAGTCACATCATTATTTATCTATTCATCCCTGTGTCTAATGAACACTGCCACGATGGACTCGCGATGTCGTGGCTAGTGATTACGCATCTAAAATGCAACCTGTACCACTACGACTAATCCAGAACGCTGTTCTCTCATACCATAGGCACGTTCACTCCAACTGAGCTGCTTAGCTAAAACCAGCGATGCAACGCGGTTTCTCTTCGATTCTACGTCGCTTGATCACTGGTAATCGGTTTCATCCGCCAGTTGGACTGCGTTGAGGTAATTTATTCATTGGTTATTCTGCTTTTCAAATTCGGATCCCGCTCACAGTCGCTTTTCATGGCTATCTTAGATTTCTTATATCCTCGTTGTCCCTGAAGCACTCAAAGCTGTTTTGACGGACTATGGGGATGAGAATTTTGACGCTCTACATCTTAAAGCTTGTATGGTTGAATATCATTATTATGTTTACTTCTCTCTTTCTCACCGAGTACCAAGCTCGCAGCCTCTTTCAATGGATCCTAGTCCCGAGGAACTACCATAATATTTCCATCCTACGAAATGTCTATTTCGACCGTCCTTTCAAGGTGCAAGCAAGGTTTTCAAAGCTGCATATCACTCCGTCAACTATTGTATACCTTTCCTTCTTGACTTCAAAAGGGGTGGCCCATCCAGACGTATGTTCGTTTCTCATAGCCTCCTATTCTCATGATCCAGTCATAATGAATCCCCTTGCCTGCCTTCCACAGAGTGATCAGTTCACTTTGATTCGCTGTCTCCCCGTTCAGTCTACAGCGGTATCACGGAAGTATTGAAGCTGTTATCAGGAGTACAAAGTACAGGGCCTTCAATGATTTTCGTTGCACCACCAAGCCCCAATTCTTTTTTCCCTGATGATACCTATATCTCTGCTAGCGCCGCTTGCTGATCGGGGAAATATATGATATCACTTCACCTCCGTTTCATCACTCAGATTTCTCTCTGTCTTCTAAGAAAATCGAGAAACTGCGATCATCTTTCTAGTCTATGGACGCTCAGTTGACCTTCCTTTCTAAGCTATACTCTCTTGATTTAAATATGTGTATGACCTTTCACTGATATATTTGATGGAGGGCTGACGAGTGCTATCCTTAGAAAGGATGGTGCATCTCATTCCGTCTTCTTCATTTTTCTACCTCCCAGTACATCCCATGACGCAACCTCTGCGAACCCATTGCAGTCGATAGAGTCCTTCTAATTGAGGCTACTGTATCCTTTGCTGAAGTAGATGAAGGTATGTTATGTGTAAAAGCTTTCTGAATGAAAGCAAACCTTGGTTCAAAGCTGAATCTTAATTCTTCGCACTCGATTCTCACACATACTTGCACCCTCCGCGCCCTACATACACCGAAGTCCCTTTCCTCACATTCATCCCGTATCCATAGTCTGTTCGGTATACGACTTCCGTATGGATATATGCTCAGGGGTATGTATGCGGAAAGGAACCAAATCGGGAAAATATCCTGTTGCATAGCTTCTCGCAGATTATTTCACTCCATCTTGTTCCTCAAATTAATCTTAGCTGTGTATTATGACCAACCCGCTATTATATTCATCTCCGCATTCAAAGTAACTCCAATGTTTGCTTCGTATGATAGTATTCCTCTCACTCCAAAAAGGGTGCTTCACCACGGTAAAATCTGTACAATGATTAGAACTATGGCGTGATTTTCCTTGGTGGCTTTTTTTGTGAGAGCAGCTAAGAAGCTCGTTCAGCCCCCTCGTCAATGTATAGATGTAGTTTAGTTCCTGTTTGATCGAGTGGGTACTGACCATAAGTCGCCAGCAACCAGTGGTAAATGTTTGAAGTATGGAAGTTATTCAGATTTTTCCGTGCGATCCACTGCAGATTTTGCATCGAAACCATGGTCAGCTCTCTTAGCATCACTGCCTTTTCCTTCACTCAAAGCAGGAGAGATTAAAAGCAATTTTCAGGCGTAAGAAGGCCGGCGTTCCTCGCATAACCGCGACCGCTTTTTTTTCGCTTTTATTCTTTTTCAAGTGTCGATTTCCCTCTCTAATGTTACTCAGTCTCAGGAAAACTTCCGATATCTCCTTTGTGCCATAATTTCCCTTGCTCCTTACATATGAGAAGCTCTACGACTAGCCTCACGATATTATAAATATTAATTTCCGTCTTCCTTTCTTAGGCATCCCATCAACCTGCGTTATTTCGGCGATATTTTCAACACCGTTATTCAACGGGTTTGTCTAATTGCTGAAGTATCTTAGAGAGGATGATCCATCCTGTTTCATTTTCACTTTCTCGCTATAAGCGTGTCCATCTGCAGAGAGTTCCCACAGGGTTTTCAATGGAAGACTTTGTATTATTTCCTTCCAAAGAGAACATAATGGAGAGGTAATTATAGTTGAATATTTGAGTCAATCAGCAAATTGTGATTGACAGAGAATAATCTCCGAGCATTGATATATTATTCCAACTTCGCTGTTCAATTCCCTTGCTTGATTGCACACCTTCCATACTTGTGAAGAACTGAATCCTTACTCAAAGTTCAAAACAATTTAACCTCTGCTTTGCGATGTCGACTACAGACAGCGTGGCACCTCTACGTTAACCTCATCCAGGACTCTGTTGACTCCGCACGAACTTTTATACCTCCATGGATGATGATTTAATGCTTGATTCTGTCTCCTAGCCTTCTTATACACCTGATTTCCTTTTTATTTTACTCTTGGCATGTATAGCGGGCTATGTGACTTGCTTCGAGCCTCCCCTGCAAAAAAATTAGGTACTATGGCATTACTGTCAAAGCAAGCAGCGAAGTACAGCAAAATCAAGGAAGTGTATTTACATAAAGTGTGCCTGACGGATTCATCCTCAGGATTGTTCAATACCTCGCTACGCTAAGGATATCAAGAAGTTCAGTGAATGTAAAGGTAGTCATGGCAGTTGCAGTTCTACACTGACTATCCGAGGCACGAGGACATTTCTTTGAACATGCACAGGTGCCCCTGCTTCCCTGACAATGAACGCAATGGTGGGATCCCAGATAAACACGTGCCAGACGTTGCATAGGCTTGGTGTAGTTGTCCTCGAGCCAAGAGGACTGGAAAAACATGACTTTTGTCACATTCTGGACCTTTCCTGCAATAAGGATGTCTCGACGAAGAGACACAATATTGCAGGCAGCCTCAATGGTTCAGAAGGAGTTTCATCCTGATTTTGTCAGCTCGCGAGCATCGTCTAGGAAGATGACTTTGTTGAGGAATTCATCTGGACTTAGCTCACGGGCGGTGCTGAAAACGAGAGCACGACGTGTTGGGGAGAGATAGCGGTAGTTCTGGTGGTTTACGAGGTCGCCCTGTAGGATATTGACACCTACTCCTACAGTAACACAATGGAGGTAATACATGAGACGGGCGATGTCATCGTTTGGTACAGTTGTGGTAACTCCTGTGGGCTTTGCGTTGATGGAAAGTGATGCAGCGGAAGCCATTATATATCAAGGAACCTGGTTACCATTAGTTTAACAACTGAGGAACAAAAGAAATGCTCACAAACTTTCGATGAAATAGCACGGAGAGGGAAGGAGGAAGTAAAGAATCTTCATTGCAGGTACATATACATATATGTTGAAAAAAGGGGAGGATTTAAGGGCAGAACAAGCCTGGATTGACGAAGCCATTCCAACCAAAATTGGAGGAATGCAGTGCCAGGAAGCAAAGCGATGCCTCATTAGTATCTAAGTATAACACCCGAGGTGCCTCGATGATCTGCGCATCAGTGAAGTATCAGCAAATTAGATGCAGGCTGCTCAAAGTTGACATTACAGGCACGATGAAGCGTAGACATTGGTTCACAGTCGGACCTGGATCTGCGCCGTTAACCGGCATTACGATGTATGCAAATCAAATAACGGACATCAAGTCAATAGTGGCCGTAAGGAGTATACAATATAACAGGGAACGAGGGTCTGCACAATTATGGTTATTAACTGTTTCAAGCCTTGCCTTAAGGAGCCGACAGGACAGCTGTCACTAACAGCTACCGTGCCTTTCATCTCAGGGACGATGCAATCAATAGAAGTAAACAAGTCAGGTCCTGCGGTCCGCTTCGGGGAATTTAAAAGTTGTTTAGCATTCAGAATATCATACGCATCTTACTCACCCACAATTAAATCACCTATTACTAAACCACTTGGAAAGATGATGAAGCAGAGAGACAAAGAGGACTCTTGACTCTAAGCTTGCTTGTTATTGGAGATCTGTAGCAATGATACTTATCGGCGACTCAAAAGATAGAGATCAGTTGAAGAACCAACCGATAACTCACGTAAGAATTCACCTACCTAAGCGGTGATTCATTGAGCTCCCAATATTCCGGTAAGTAGCCTAGGACAGTCTGAGCTGGCTTCTTGCGCCGGTTTTAAAAATATTTACTCCCCGTAAATTCTCCGGTTCTGGATAGCGGTCACAGGGATCCGGCATATTTAGATTAGGTATATCCGTATAAAGTCACCGTTAACGTGCTGGTGGCGATTGGCTGCGCTTAAACATCACCGGCGACGAATCTCCGGAGAAGGCCTTGCACTATTCTCCTTTTACAGGCCGGCGTCCCAAGTTCTTGCAACAAAATAAAATCATACACTCGAAAATCATTTTATTGAGGACACTTCATCTGCTTAAATATTCTTTATAGTGCTTTTAAATAAGAACATTCACACTTGAGACTCATTGGATAGTAAATAAATGCTTTAAAGATGAATAACACTGTATTGAAGAATGCTGTTAAAAATATATTCTTCTACAAGATGATTTCTTCTTTTGTATCTTGAAAATATCGGCCTGCCTACCGAAATTTTTCGGGAGGTTGCTTTGGGCCGTAAGAGACAACGTGTTGCATCTGCTTTAATGGACCATGGCCCAGGCCTAACCGGCCACGTTGTTATCCATGACATCAAACAACAGGGTACTCCAGCAACTGAGTCTCCCCTGCCTGATTCCCACCGGTCTCCAGCTGGCTCTCAGTCGCACCGCAAAGCTTCCAGCCGAGCTAGCAGCCTTAGATATCATGAACGATGTCACTAAGAAAAAGCCAGACCTCTTTTTGGGTTTCTACTTCGATGTTTACCGGGGAGTATGGGAGGTCGAATCACCACGCTCTCTTCAACACGTCGTCGCGATAAAGTCCTTACGCACAGGCTTTGATCCCCGCAGCAAACAGTAGGAACGCGAAGAATTCGAAGCGGTATGCAAACTAATTTAACAGTATGGCGTCTAGTGCTGATAATCATTCTGCTTTTAGTTACTCACCAACTGCATAAAGACATGGTACGGCTTGAATAATGATAACCTCGTTCCGTTATTGGGCATTAGCATGGCTTTCGGAAGCTTTCCCGCAATGATTACGTCCTGGATGTCGAACGGTACGCATTGGCCTGCACTCAAGCTGTATATAAGTAAATTAGTCTTACCCACGTTAACTCTCCATAAGTCCCCTTACCGAATACATGAAGTCTGGCGAGGACTATAACAAAATGCAACTCATTGTGGGTGTAGGAAATGGTGTGGAATACCTTCATTGTGAGTCGAATCTTTTATCCCAATAACTTTCATTGCCTATACCCATGTTCTTTTCGAAAGCACAAAACATAATTCATTCCGACATTCAAGCGGTACGTTACGGATGAGATTCATTTTAAAGGGGATAGTGAATCTGAAATTTAAATTGTTAGGCGAGCGTTTTGGTTGATGAGCTCAGCGTTGTTGAAAAGGGCCCTTTGGCAGACGCAGGTTCGAATGCTGAATATCGATGGATGGCACCGGAATTACTGAGTAATCAAGATGCTAAGACCACATTTGCGACCGACGTCTATGCATTTACCATGACTTCCTGGGTATGTCGCTTGTAATATTCAGGCTCTATTACGCACCTCACTAATACCTTGAGTATAAGAGATTTGGATGAAAGCTGCTCATTTCGCGGATGTCAGCGAGGCATTGGTACCAAGACTAATTCTGCAAAACCAACGGCCATCTCGCCCTGCATATGTAGAAGATACATTGTGGACCTTGTGGAATGAAGGATGGAATCAAGACTTTATGGAACGTCCAAATATGAAAAGCTATTTCAGTTGTCTGGTAGGAATATCCATGGCATATTGATTAGACTTACATTCTGTTTCTCCCAATGAGAATACTGTATTTTTATACACCCACTTATTCAAAAACAGAAAAGATAAAAGAGAGGACATATTTCCATTGACAGACCTCGTCTTGAAGAAGCAAATAAAATAAAATAATTGATTCATCGCACGGCGAGGCTTCGCAGAGGTTTAGATATTAGATCTCAGAGTCTTAGACATATTCAAAACATTTTAATAGCACATAACCCAGCTTCGGCGTATTCGAGGACGTGGGCGACCTATTAGAACTCTAGCTCCGCCTGAAACCGGATACCGGCAATCGAACGGCTTCACTGAGTAAGCAGCCCGCCACGCTGTCGGATGCGCTACGTTTTCGGCTTCTATTACTACCAGCACATCTGTGACCGTTCCACATTCGTTCGTTCTAGGAGAACAATGACACATAATTTCAGACTTCAATATACAAGACTACATAATATCAGCAGATCAGCTCTGGGACCATAGGGAGGCTCAAAGTCAGAATGTGTGGATGACGCAAAGTTCCAAGTTCAAGCACAAGGTGAGAGAGATTGTTCAGTAAAATGTTGCTTATTCCTAATGATTTTAATTATTAGATCAAATGTATTTAAAGATCAGATACATTGAGGATATGACGTTCAACAAACGGTGCACGTTCAACGCTAAAGAATGAAAAGTTCCCTGAGTCATCATATATGCAATTCATACCAAGCATATGCAACAGCTTTTAATGGAGTCTGAACCACACGCTCCGAGTTGGGAAGTGCTGCCGCTGAGGTGCAGCGGTGGTGGGTGATGCAGTAGCTGCTGCAGAGATGCGCGGTGCGAGGCATAGTGCTATGGATATGGGTCCCTAAAAGCTTAAAGTCCAGACGAAGAACCGTTAATAATGCTGTGCTTCTAGTGTCAAATTTTGTTAAATTACTCAAGCTGGCGAACAAAATACCGTCACAGACTCGAATAGACATGCGAACATGTCGGAGTTTGATACACTCCCCATCTCTGTCTGCACTGGATACAACGGCATGCTGTCCTTGGATGACTTCAGCCAAGTTTCAGCAAGTTATTAGTCTTTTTTACTGAGGGCCAGATAAGTAACATGTCCAAAGCCTTTATCTCGCTTTAAGCTGCCCCGTTACACTCCAGTTTTCTTATATGGAAAGCTTGTAAACTTCGACAACATGCCACGAGGAATCTCAAATGTATGCCCCCCAGTTCATTCTCTTAATACCGGATAGAAAGTCGCAACTATACTGGCATTAATTGTTAAAACAGTATGACTGGAAAGTACTGGCATTAATTGTTGAAACAGTATGGCTGGAAAGAAAGTACAAATGTTAAGTAACAGTCAACTATCAATGATCCAGTAGCACAATAAGAATCAATTCAACAACTTAGATTCCGAGAATGCTGATAATATTGTCATTAAGAATGTTGGTACCAATGTTTGAATCCTTAATGAAGGCATTCAAAGCGAAAATATCGACTGGAACACCAACCTATCACAAGCATGATGAGTCATTAAGGTATGTAAGAAAATAAAGTGAGCAAACTCACAGAGACCAAAGCCTGGACCAATGCGAGAACGGTAGAGTAGATATCAAGAAGGGAAGCATCACGACGGAGGAAAATCGGGAGGATCTGAACAGTGTTGTTGTTCAGAATGTTGGAAAGAATAGTGACACAGTCAAGACCCGCATTCAATGCAGATGCGAATACATCGACCTGGGCGTCCAAAGCAGCGGTGACGATCGCCTGGAGAACGGCGAGAACATCAGCAGTTATGAGAGGGATACCCAAATCGCGCCGGAGGACGCTGATCTTGTTGCCGTTGAGGATGTCTGTCAAAATGCTCGAGTTCTCTATGTTGAGATTAGCGATCAGAGCATTAATATCTACTCCAACTTTGGCACAAGCATCAGCGATAGCCTTTACCAATGCAGCAATATCGACAGTCTCGGGAAGAGAACGAATGAAGACTACGTTGTTGTTGCCGATGTTGCTGAGGAGGGTGCTGTAGTCAATGCCAATGTTGGCAACGGCGGCCTGAACATTAACACCCGCCTGTAGAGGGTGCGTTAGCTCCTTTGATATTTTTCCTATGCGGATATCGACTTACAGCCACAACAGCATCAATGAGAGCGAGAACAACGGCATCAATGTTTGCGGGGAGAACAATACCATCGCGACGAATCGGAGCAATGACCTTGTTGCCGTTAAGGATGTCGGTCAAAACACTCGAGTTCTCAATGTTGATGTTAGCGATGAGAGCATTGACGTCAACTCCAACTTTGGCACAAGCATCCGCGATAGCCTTCACCAATGCGGCAATATCAACAGTCTCCGGGAGCGAACGAATGAAAACTACGTTGTTGTTACCGATGTTGCTAACGAGAGTGCTGTAGTCAATGCCAATGTTGGCAACAGCGGCCTGAACGTCAACACTAGCCTAGGGAAGAGTGCATCAGTTACTTTGACGTTCACTCTTTGAAGATTTTTGAAAACTTACAGCCACGGCAGCATCAATGAGAGCGAGAACAATTGCATCGATGTTTGCGGGGAGAATGACACCATCGCGACGAACCGGTGCAATGACTTTGTTGCCGTTAAGGATGTCGGTCAAAACACTCGAGTTCTCAATGTTGATGTTCGCGATGAGAGCATTGACGTCAGCTCCAACTTTGGCACAAGCATCTGCGATAGCTTTCACCAATGCTGCAATATCGACAGTCTCGGGGAGTGAACGAACGAAAATGACGTTGTTGTTTCCGATGTTGCTGAGGAGGGTGCTGTAATCGATCCCGATGTTGGCAACAGCGGCCTAAACGTCAACACCAGCCTGGGGAAGAGTGCATCAGATGCTCGCTCTTTGAATATTTTTGAAAACTTACAGCTACGGCAGCATCAATGAGAGCTAGAACAATTGCATCAATATTCGCGGGGAGAGTAATACCATCACGACGGAGAACAGTAATCTTGTTATCATTCAAAATGTTCGTAATAAGGCTTGAGTCCTGGACATTAACATTGGCGAGAACTGCTTTGAGAGATACGTCCGCCTGAAAATAATAAAATGCTTTAGTTGGCATTGAAAATAA
Organism: Sphaerobolus stellatus SS14; assembly: GCA_000827215.1. Classification (NCBI taxonomy): domain Eukaryota; kingdom Fungi; phylum Basidiomycota; class Agaricomycetes; order Geastrales; family Sphaerobolaceae; genus Sphaerobolus; species Sphaerobolus stellatus. The sequence continues at coordinate 420,490 of KN837147.1, read as the reverse complement.
TTGAGCAAGTCGGTCCTCTCACCTCGGCCAATGCATTGGCTAGAGCTTCAACCAATGCACCAACGGTAACCAAGTCGCGTGGGAGCACATCGACATGATTGTTACTGCCAATATTATCGGCGACGTCAGAGCCTTTTATCCCGATATTGGCAACGGCTGCGTCTGCGTTGGCCACTACCTATAATAATCGTTAGCAGGAGTCGCTGACCATGGATGAGTCTTACGCACGTCTGCAGCAGCAGCTACGACTCCGTTCACGGGAGTGACAGCATTGAGGGGAACAGCGAGCGCAGAGACTGTGGCGACTGCAAAGATTCCAATGGAGCGCATGATTTAAGCTACCTCGTCAATTGAGTGCTTGAATGAGAGAGAGAAGATCAAAGACGATGGGGAGCTAGGGAGCAAGCTGGGGGGTATTTATACGTTTCAACAAGGATGCTCCCTGGAAGGAAGGTATACAGCCATTGCATCGGATTGTTGAGTTTTCCCAATTGGGATTCCATATCTCGGATCCTTGACTATCAGGCAGTGGCCACAAAGAACGACAATCATTGCAGGATGCGCCGCTCCACCACGGGACTTTCCACATGCACCACATTTTCCTCTGAGAGCGCCATTGGCTTGCAGCATCAAAACGGAAACCTTAAGATCGCTGTGACATCAGAAATGATAGAGACAAAGACCATAAAGCGGTCGGATTATAATTCTCAGTCGTTGACAATATGATATAGGGGGCTTACTGAGTCCTGTTATTTGTAGCTTTACCAGCGGCTACTTATTGACATGGTGTTCTACAAGGGGCTTGAAGCAGCAAGAGAAGAAGAGATTAACGTGTAAAAATTTAGCCGTCTCTCCTTTTGGGCAAGCAGTCCCTGATTAGTTCTGCACTCATCAGAAATCCTAAGCACCGAGATCGTCATTCGTCATGCAGACTTGTTCACTATGAATGGCTTCGAAAGAAACAACTCGCCCTGTTTCCTTGAGGAAAGAAAAAAAGGCTTACCATCATATTACACAACGAATAAATGTGTAATATGAGTGAGTAATACGCATAATTGTCTGGGTAAACTCCAATAACATAATTCTCATTCCAGACAGCCAAGGTAAGTATGACGTCGCAGAAGAGTTTTGATACCGGGAAAAGTCTTTTCTCCCCTCTAAAGCGTGTGACGTAAGGTCGAGAGTGAGTAGAGCGGAAGATTGAGAAGGTCCAGACCCGAATGAAACCATTGTTCTTGATGCGAATCGCATCGCAAATCAGCCAAAAGCTATTCGAATACGTCAGATACTTACAAAGGAGCTCCAAACTTTAAACGGAACTGTACATCCGTAGGCTGGGAAAATGGTTTCTCCAATCCAAAACGTGTGACGTAAGTTATCCAGGTTCGAATGAACCCATTATGCTTGATGCGAGTCGCATTCGAGTCGTAAAGATAGCCAACTATGTCAAATACTTGCAAAAACGCTGCCTTTCCCCCATCAGAAAAGAGGCACTTTTGTTTTTGAGAGGACCGTGCACGAATAAGAATGCACACGACATGACAGTCGAGGCTTCCACCAGGAACACGGCATCATACCCATGACGAAGACACGGTATTGGGAGAGCGCGCCACCCGGATACAAAGTTCAGGCAAGAAGCTGTGTTCTTCAAGATGTATTACGTCTAACGTATCCATCTCACAAACGCGATTCGACGCACAAAATACGCAAGGGTTGTACCTGATGAGGTGCTGCATACCCATCTGTCAAACTGATAGCAAAGCTTGACCTATTTAGCCATGAAGTGAACTCGGTAATCGAAGCCAGCTGAGTAGTGTTGCCCATGGCTGGCTACGGTTGGCTAGCCAGCCAATCGAGCCAATTGGACTGGCTTCCGCAAACCCAGCTACGGTTGGCTGTCGGTTTGGCCGGAGCCGAGCCAAGCCATGGGAAACTGTAATGAGCCGGTAGTAATCAATGTCACGCAATAGACCAGTCAATGTCAGTAGATTGCGAACTGTAGACTACTCAAATACATGACTCGAAAACAGGTCTCTTTTATACTAAAACGAGAGTGCCAAATAGCGATGGTAGAAGATAGGGTAAATGTTTATCCACGAGTGTTCAGGGTAAACGAGATTAGCGAACGGAGTGCTGCTAATTGAGCAGAATTGGTTCCGTTATCTTACAGAAACACTACGCTTAGACGAATTCTCTGGACGTACTTAAGGAGGGAGAAAGGCCTCCTAACAAATATATTGGCAAGGAACGAGTCTTAGGCGAATATTCGCCGTCTTTCTAACCAAGGTGCTCACTGATCAAAGCAGAATGGTTAGCGATTTATCCAAACACATCCACACCTTGTCCACATCCAAGCCTCACGGCTTGTCGAATAATAATATGATAGAGGACTGATTCATCATCTTAACCCTCGCGAACATCGAGTTGCTCCCAATTAAATAATTTAGTATGAAAAGTTTTGTTTTGCGGCTTGCCAATGAAACATGAAGATAATGGTCAAATTTATCTTGAATTTATCAAGAAGTATTCTTACATCCTTTTTACAGTTCTCCATTCGTAGGTTTCGTAGGTGACCCCTTCACCTAACGGACGCTGCTTTTCTATTCTATAGAGATGGTATCCACGCATTAATATTTTAATTGCCAAAGCTTTTCTTACTACATACGACAGCGCTCGAATGGCAGTGCCTTCGGGAACGCGGGCCGGCTTCCCGGCTTATCGCCTTGACCAGGCGATAGTCACAGCTCATCGTCATCGCGCAAGCAGTCGACGTTGATTATCGCCCAATGTTCTCTTATAACCTCAATATTTTCATAAGCTCACGATTACAACAATAAAAGGCTCTCATTTATTCTTCCAATCAACACCATACGAAACTTCGTTATGCGGAGGACCCTCCGTTTGCCATCGAGTTGACATTGGTATGACCATCTTCCTTCCATCCATTTTATTGCTTATCTTCTTATTGCAACTAGGCATCTATATACACTGATCTCTTCGTTCAAGAACTGTGTGACCTAGTGTACTTCATGACATCGTGCTCCTAGACTCTGGGTCTACCACGTACCCCGAAATAAGGGCCGATTGAAGACGGATGGGTGCGCAATAGGGCTTGGAGTAAGCGTGGTACAGAGATGGGATAAAGTCGATAATGATGGCTGGAAAGTATGTATGACTTCTTTGGCCGGCTGGCTGGCCGGCTGTTGCTTACTTGCACTCGACCCTCCTTGTTTAGCGTTGGCCTTCAAGGGGATTGTTAGCCTTTAGGAATGAATCGCAAGGTCGACTGCTACGTTCTGAGTTGTCTGGATCGTGTCCTCATTATTATAATAGACAAGCCGCACCCACGACCTCTCACTGAAGCTTAGGAAGGCCCACTGTTCAGCGTGGATCGTTGCCGGCATGATTCAGCTTCTTGCTCTCGACGAGATGGAGTTTCTTGTCTCCGCGTTAGAGGTCTTCGAGTGTTAGTTGAGATGAAGAATCGGTGGATGTCGACTGCTCGGGAGATATTAATAGGAGATTTGGTCCTTCCAGGTACGTCTTCCGTCTCGCAACATCACATTCAACCATCGTTGACACGCTCTTCGTGGGCGTCTAGAATCTTGCTATGTGTGTCATGCAGCTCAGCCTTCCACTCACACTACGCCGACGATCCCTCCTCGCTGCGTCTACATATCCATGGATCTTCTTTCTACCTTCATCGACGAGGCCATAGCCGAACCTGACCCTCGTTGCACGATGTACCCTGTATGACGATCTTCTATTCAGGTGATTCTGCAAAGTATCCGTCACTTCCAAGACTTCAAAAGATTTGAGCTGTTAGGTCCGGGAAGATCTTTCACCGCTTCGTGAAAGGATGCATTACCCAACCCAAACATCTTGTTCGACGGATGATCGAGGAAATGGTTCAGGATGTCATGGTGGGTTGTATATCCGGCCTTGAAGTGAGAATACCCTCTATTCCTGATCGCAACCAGCACCTAACAGGGTCATTTCAGCGTTTCAGCCTGCCAAACTCCAGAATCGACACATTATCAGCCTCCACTGTTGGATTCGAGGGTTAAAGTTTGGGCACCGATGCATCCTGTATGCAAGATCACCCTCGAACCTCCGCATGGTCTTCGTCCTCGATATCAATACTTAGATGAGGCGCCATTTTCAGTCGTGTGGATCTTGGCCATGACCCACTTCTGATTCCAGTAGGCAGGTTGAGCAGGGTGGTACTGGTTTTGGCTGAACCTTCGCTTTCAGCAAGACAAGCAGATGTCAAGATTCAGGAACTCTGACTCGTAGCGACATACGTACGGATTTTGAAGGCTTCGAATGAAGGGATTCTTGGCACTGTTTCTGGATAAGATGGGCATGCATCGAAGTATTTATTCAACTGCGTATATATCTACTATCGACGCCCTCAAAGCAAGATTACTCCTCCAAACTCGTCTGGAGTAGTCAACCATCATGTTACAAAGTCCTACGCGGCTTATATATCCTTCATACTTTCGACCCTTTCCTTCACAACCCACTACTTCATCTCGTCTCATTTCGTCTCATCCTTGATACCCCGTCATGACGCCTTTCGCCATTCTATTAGCATTGAGAAGATCAACAAGGGCACGAGTCAGATCAACAATCCCAGACAATCTTCATTGGCTCGTAACTTAGGGCCTACTGTAGATCTAGGACTAGCAACATGCTCATACATTAACACCGGATCGCGTTGTTCACCGCTCCTATTGTTTCTAGAAAGATCCATTGCTTTATTTCGCTTCGTATTCATTGCTTGTTTTTCTGATCCAGATCCATTGCTTTCTGGATCCTTGATTGTATAGTATATATACATTGGGACATTGTTTATACTGAACTAGGAATATGAGTGTGTCGCCCGTGGGAGGGAGGTGTGGACTCTGTGCATGTTGCAAAAAGGAGAGGAAGGAGGGAACTCTGGTATCATTCAGACCTTCAGACAGCTTGTATTTACCGAATCTCGAAAGCAGGTTATGCGTTTGTAGTGTCGTTGGCCATGTCGACACCGGGTCATAATCTTTATGTGCTGAAAAATCCCAGGGTATGTGTATATCGAGATAGGAGAATGGGCTAGAAATAATTGTCGCCCATGGCACATTGGAATCCCACCGGTGGACACGGCGGATCTTGCACGCCGTGTCAGGATTTCATCAAGTAGACCGGATTCAAAACCACTACAGCATCTTCAGGTTAGCTCTTCTATTATTAAAAGATCGGTAAGATTATTTTACATTTTGTGGGGCACTTCTATGAAATCGTATTCAGGTTGGAACCCTAGTGCCAACGCCACACATAATAGAAGTTGAGAGGCATTCGCTTCCATCGCTTTTTTGGTATACTTCATAACAAGCAATAAAATACATCAGGAAAGTTGACACGGGCGGCTAAATGCCTATCTAGCTCGTCGACGTGCTAGATAGCGCTACCTTGGCTAGGACTGCTAGGGCTCGCTAAGGATCGGCAAGCTCTCCTCTTCTCCTTCTCTCACGTTATATTTATACACAGACTGCGAAGCGCAGCTTCAACAAGTCACGTGCGGTTCTCTCCAAGTTACACTGTGTAAGTGGAACCACTGCTACAACCTCTCTCTACCGAACTGCACAGCGAACTATGATCTCCACCATATCTATTCCAACATGCTTATGACCATAGCACCGCCTCTACCATCTGGAACTCCTGAGACTGAGTCCTCAAACATTTCTCTTCAAGCAATCCGACCTTCCTGTCAGATGTGCCCTTACGCTCTCGTCTCGTTGTCTCTTGTGTCTGGTATCTTGCCTGGTATACTGGTTTATGTTTGATCACTCTTTCTGCTGTCTATCTGCCTGGGTTATCAACGACTTTCTTTGGCTAATTGGCTCTTTGTTGACTGTCGATGTGGACTCACAAGGTTAGGCTTAGGAGATCATCGGGAAGTCATTGTGTTCGGTTGGTCTTCAATAATGGTACATTGTATTAACACTTTAATCAGTTGTAAGGGACTAATCATAAATGCCATAGCTAGGTCATTTGGTCTTACAACAAACTCAAGATCCTTGGAAGATTTTAGGTATGGCCTGTTGTGTGCACATGGCCACCAGCCATTAACCATAGTATTACTTGTATTCTTCACTTATTACCATCGGTGTATGTATCTTAGACATCTATATAATATATTAAAATCCCGTTACTTTTAAATTCGAAAAATATAAATTAAATATATTGAGCTAGATAGCTAGAAGCCCTAGGTGGTTCAGTGTTGAGCTATACAGCACTAGCTAGGTGCCGACCGGCAACCCAACTATGTCGGCAAAGCTCTCGCTAAGCATGCTAGGGCTACTATGGTACCCGACACCACTTCTCATCAAGGCGCTTCCTAGTAAAAGCCGCCGAACTTTGTAGTTCCTATTCCTCTAAGACTCCACACATAACTAGGTCCTAAATTGCACATTTAGACTCTATATTTATGTAGGTATAACGGGTGTGAAGCACTAAGCCTCCCATTGAGATTTTAGGTTTTGCACCCCCCTAAAATTGAAACAAATATTCATTTTCACTAATTAAGTGGTCTGAGAGCCTGTAAAAAAGTATCTACGTGTTTTTGAGGCATATTGGAGTATTTAGAAGCTCAGAAAAGCGAGAGACTTTCTCTCGGGACTTGAAAAAAAAAAGTTTAATTAAATATCAACCTCATCAGGGATGCGGCGATGAGACTTGTACTTCTTGACCGCAAATTCAGCCTGCTTTCCAGACAGTCCGTTCCTGTAGACTGTTCTGTAAATGTTCAGAGGAAAGTGTGATGTGTCTCTCACCTGTAGGCACTCATGTAGCGCCAGCACTTTCGAAAAAAGTGCCGAATGGTCTCTGTGGTGCAGGAATCCAAGCATTCCGGCAGCAGTTTCTTTGCATGTGGAAAAGATCCATTACAACTTGCTCGAAAGACTGAATAAAATATTAGAAGAGAGTTGAAAATAAACAGATGGACTCACGACGCTTGGTATAACCCCAGTACCGTTCAATAGGATTAAGTTCACAGTGGAACTTGGGCAAGAAAAGACAGATATGGCCAGCCTTCTCAATTTCAATTTGAAGGAGAGGCTTTTCATTTCGAAAGTCAGCCTGTTCAGCAAGGCAGCGTGTCATGCAGCAGTGACTGTCCCTCTCTGAGTCCTCAGTGTCCAAGTCATCAATGTCTAACCTGGCATCCTCTGTAATGTACTTTGTTATACCCCAGAGTGCCATAAATAATATTAATAAGTCCTTACCCGCTGAATTGAAGGTTTCAGGATTGTCTTCCATCCTCGCTTTGGCTTCCCTCTCAGCCTTTTCACGCTTAGCTTCGGAGAGACTGCAGGTCTCGCATTTACCCAGTGGTTTCTTGCCACCTCGAATATCCACCAATAAATTCCATAATCCACGCTCCTTTAACACCTCTTCCATTCCCTTCGCTTGATTCGGATATTTTGGATGGTCGGGTGGAAATACCATGGATTGCCGAACACCTCGAAGATGGGGATGAGGGTTGTCCATCGGTATTTCAGTGTCACGCAAAATAGACTGCTTCCCCCCAGGACTAACATTCATGTTCTTTCGCAATTAAAGCATTTGGTGAAAATGCTTGATGTGCTGACGACTGGTCAAAGAGAAATACCCCCACAGTGTCAGGGAACATTACATTGTAAATCTTGAGTGCATCATCAAGCTGCATACAAAATATCCAGATTAATGCTGAAAGATTGTTTAAAAAATAGAACTGTAAATCACCTGTTCCATAAGTTGTTTCATGTTCCAATATGTGTCATGATTCTTCCCAGGGTAAATGATTTTTCGAGCATCAGTGACCTTGAGTCTCTTTGCTTCTGGCAGGTGTGACTGCTCAAAAAGCTGCTTCGGGGTCAATGATAATCGTCCTGTAGCTTCAATAACGAAGTCAGATACATGAAGAAGGCGACCCCTTCCCTTTCTGTGCAGATCTTGTTGTCCTTCTGAGAGCCATCCGGTGCTCTGTTGATCATTGGCATGAAACCCACTTTCATCATGTGCAATAAGATGATGAACCTTCTCTCCTGGCCTGAGAATAGGCTGGATAGGTTCCCCTGTTTTGTCATTATATGTAACCATAACCCTTCACTGAATAAGCAAATCACTGAACTGAAAGGTGTAAAAATGCTCACTCACCGTTCTAATTCTGCCATCCTCTCCAAAAATTTATTTCGGTACTCAACAACATCTTTCCGTTCATGACCATCCATATAAACTCCCTTTCGATGTTTTCTGGGTTTATAACCCAACTTATTGAGCCATCGCTCAGCTGTACGAAGGGTGACCTCTTTTGAAATTCCAAATGAAGGTAAAAGTGCTTCATTAATGTGCTTGTGAAAGGAAATTGGAGTGACCTATTGTGACAGTTGGCTTCCACCCACAATATGAAACTAATTAGCCACTTACCTCCCCAATGTCAAGACTGGCCAAATAAATCCTCACTGCACTGAACAATCCTTCATCATTGAGCAAAGAATGATGAAGAGCAGCTTTGCCTTGAGTACTTTCAGGGAGGCATCCGAATCTTAGCACATGAGCTGCTTTTGCACGAAGCTGCCTTGCAAACCATGGGGCTTTTGTCAGCTTTTCACCTTGACGTCGAATGGCAGGTTTGCATTCCGCAATTCTAAGGCTTGCAATTAGGTCAGGTTGAGCAACACCTTGACGGCGCAAATTTTCCCGAAGGAGGTTGTAATCCGAGAGTACAGCAAGGTCCAACATGGTTTTAACATCTGTTATCTTCGATTTTTGTGCTTTCTTGAGCAAATCTCGAAGGATCCGATCAAGCTCTGAGTAGGAAGTCTCTTCAACATCCATGGCTGTCGTTCCACCTTCTTCAGGGGTGGTATGAATCGAGGAAACATCAGGAGGTTGTGGTGAACTCTTCAACTCCTCAACAAGGCCATGTTGAGATGACTGTAACTGTCGTTGCAAGTCTGGACGGCTTTCTGGGATAGATATTTTGAGTTTTGAAAAATTCTCTTCCAGCAACGTGAGCATGGCATTCAACTGTTTAATAACTCTGTTAAAAACCGTGCGAAAAAAGGTAAAATTTACAGCTTACTGCATCCGGAGGACCAGTCTCATTATTCTGTTCACCTTGCTCAACAAGACCCTCCTCTCTGATATCAAACATCGAATTGATTTCCACAGACTCTGGTGAATGTTCCAAAATCTCATTATCGTCACTTATTGCAGTGATATCAAGGTTCTCTTCAGGTGATGGTGCACGTCGGCCTTTCTCCTGCATGTCATGAGTGGATCTACAGGCTCTTGCAAAGAATAAAAATATACCTTCCTGAAATAATCACGGATGTCAGAGGCATTTGCTTTTGCATGCTTATCTCTTCGCCATTGAGTGGTTCTGCTCCCTTTGTTGTATGTTCCTTTCTTCTTCTTGGAAATTGGTTCACTTCCTGCACTCAATTTGCGTTTGCGAGGCTCTGTTTCCTTCTGGGAGTATTTTTAGTATTCCGGAACAGTAAAAAAATAGCACTCTTAATCTTTACCTTCCAATTTTCCGAGAAAAAGAGGGGATACAGTTGAACCAGACCACCCAACGGCTCCAGCTCATCTTCACTTGCTTCTATCACCACTTCCATCACACTCTCCTGCTCAACGGTCATTTCCTCTTCTCCAGACTGAGAGTTTGCCATCCCATCTCTGCTGGCCATGCTCTCACTATCATATTCATCGTCACTGGGATTATATTCACTCCCGGAGTCCTTTCGCAGCTTGATCTCTGGGGTACCATGTTGCTTCTTCACTCTTGCTCTTGCACTGCGCTTTTTGCCTTTGATACGCCCCATAATAGTTAAGGTACGAGAGAAAGAAAATAATTTTTCTATCACTCTGTCGGCAAACACATGCAATAACTCCGCTGCTAACCTATTGAGTACATAGTTTAAGGCCAGGGCTGCCCAGATCACCTAAAACTGGCTGCCCATATCGGTGATCTGACCCGAAAAATTGAAACAATTACGTAAGCAATAAAGATTTTTGTATTTTTGGACTCCTCTTGTTGTTCCGCATCGAACCCGCTAGGTCCCATCAAAATCTGAGCTCCAGACGAGGCTCTACAAACTAGGCGCCGGTGGATGAGAAGTGGTGTCGGGCACCATAGGCAACGGCGGATTCGCTAAACACGCTAGGCAGGTACCTAGACCACCTAGCACTACCTAGACTTTGTCAGATTTCGTGATGTAGTATCTCTCACATCGATTTCTTCTTTAAAGAGAGTAGAAGCTAAATGACGGTTAATAATCCGAAAGATCCAAAGCAGATCATTGGGCGGCGGCGGCGGCTGGGCATAAATGTTGACAGGTTAATAGGAAAACCGTTGAGACAAAGGCGTGCCGCGTCGGCTGTGCCTCGGAGATTGAAATACATAATTCTCGGTCCTACTGGTAGTGTAAGCGCTGCCAGAAAGCTACAGCTCGATCCAACTTGACTGCTTGATCATTGATTCTTTTTGAAATGTCCTTCAATCTTGCAGAAGGAAATGAATCTAACCACGAATCATCAAATGCACCGTCGAAACCCCTCCGCACCTCGGATCCCGCACTTCAAAATCTACACACACCATCCGCATCTCTAGCGGTCGAAAACGTCTCACCAGTCTCCGAGGATTCCTTTTCGGCACTTAAACTCGTAATTATACACGTCGAGGAGTCAAACCTTCTACTTCATCAAGAGATCCTTATGAAAGAGTCCCAAGTATTTGCGGACATGTTCAACATTCCTGGAGGGGAGAAATTGAATACCGAGCAACGCTGCGGGCTTCCAGTCATCTCGTTATCCGATACGGAGGTGGAATGGAAGGCTCTCATTGGAATACTTTTTCATCCCGACTTCGGGTCGGTAATAATTCAATATCCGATTCGGAATGCTTTGCTGATTTGAATATGAGAATAGCAACAGTGGCACCTATCCAGTGTTACCTCAGTTATCAGATATAAAGAATATGAAAATGAAATTACCAGATCTTTTGAAAGTGATGTATGGCTATGCGTGCGTGCTCATTCTTATTCGTCATCCGATCGTCTCACTGATGTGGTTTTTCGAATATTAGCCATCCAATAACCTCTCTCGACAACATTGATGCATGCACCCTTCAAAACCTACTCACTGTATCAGATAAATATATGTTCGACAATGTTAAGGCACTCTGCCTCGAAAATCTCCAACGTGTCTTTCCCCGTAATCTCCGAAAATGGGACGATTTCCGCATTAACTACGATATCGGCAGAATTCCCTACGCCAAACTCGTCTTGAAACACGACCTGCATTATCTCATGCCTCAAGCTCTCTATGCCCTTTCATCCCTCCCCCCAACCGAGTTTCTCCCTCTTTCGAAGACAAGCCAGATATTCTTACCAAATTTCTCAGCGGTCGCGACGAAATAACAGCCATATTCCCCGAGCTCCTATCAAAGGAGTTTTGGTTTTGGCATGACCATTGTATAGCTGAATCTCGCAATTGTGGGCACCAATATTCCTTCTAGGAGTATGCACGACATGCCGGGCGGACTTCCAAAATGCGGTATGATCCCTTAGACCAATTTCAGACTATGCATGTGCGCGATTTGTGTAACTTGTGTCACCATTATATCGTCGAGCTTGCACGTGAGTTTGGAACGGAGTGTTGGGAGAGATTACCGAGCATGTTTGGGTTGGGGGAGGACTAGGAGGGCTTGAAGAAGCTGGATCGTACGTGACATCGTTTTGTAGCCGGACGTGTACTAATAATCGTTATTCCAGATAATGCATCGTTTTATTCGGATTCTGCTTGATCTTTACCCTATATGTCATCCTCGTTTCTCAGTAACTTCTGTTATCCGTCGTCTTTTATTTTTCAATCTGATAATCATGGCCCAATGGGCATTCTATATATCCTACTTGTATACATACTCGCCAGACTTACCTTCCCCTTCTTTCTTATATCAAATCTAACCCTACTCGATATAACATATTTCTCAAGTGAAAGACTCTTCCTCTTACCCACACAAATAGATGCAGTTCATTCCGTACTTCGCTGATATCCTACCTAGTTACTTAGCCTCGAAGAATTTCGAAAGTATTTCCGAGGCTTTGTAATATACCCTGCATATTTATAGTATTGATACTGTACCATAATTCACACCCTGCGACCGTTTGCAGGCTATACTAGTAGCCCCTCCCTTAGGAAACCCAGGTTCATAATTCACCGTCCGGCAAAATTGCATTTAAATGACGACAGAAAAATATTATTGCTGTTCATTTTCCCTTCATTATAAGAAAAGGAGATAAATGAATAATATTAGGTACAAAGAAACAAGCAGATATTTAGAACTTGCCATGACAGATGTTTGCCATGGCGGCTTCGCTTCGAGGTCGGGATCTCGGCTAGTGTGCGCGTAGTTTGGCAAATGGCTTCCGCCAATCTTCTAGGAACGGGGTAAAGACTTCTCATTATCAACTAGTGCCAAATATACAGTTTGGCTCATTACTGTGATGGCAATTTGTGGCTGCGACTCTTTCAGATGTCGGAGCCAAGATTCGACCGAGACCAGCGTCTTTCTTGGTGTATAAAGGGAGAAGCATTGGCAACAGGCCAGGATAACATCTACTTCTCTAGAAACACACATACCTCTTCCACGATGGGACATCATGCCAATAGTAAGTTCGCTGCTACTTATTGCTTCCTGGAGATCCGCCTGATAGTGACCATGCAACTATCTCTAGCTCACAAGGCTTATCAGGGTGAATACGTGAACGCCAATGGCGATACGGTTTCGGGAGTAAACTTCCGTTTCCACAAGTCATCTCAAAGTGGAATCTACAGCTGTAATGCTACACTCGGGGCTGGGTCGGACGCCGTGTCTTATCACCACATAGAGTGCGTTGTCTCTGGCAACACAATCACTTGGTCAATCCCAGGAACGGCAGTTATTACGCCCTCGAGATGGAATGGCCATTTCGGAGCCAGCGACGATGTTATCACGGGCACTTGGACAGCGGTTAACCCGTTGTTGTCTGCATATCCGAGTTTCCCCCCTGAGGCTCACGGAACATTTACGTCAGGCACTTTTTGAAGTGAGTTATGTTCAGGCGCAGTATAGATCTTTGCTTATCTTGCGCTCGATTCTTACAATTTAGGCTCGTACTTGATGTACCTTCACTCTTGATTGTCATTTCTTGATCTGAACCTAAGGGAGAATGCGAATCATCTAGGAGGTTCGTGGCAGAGGAACGACGTTGTTCTAGGCCGATTCTTCGAATCTGCTTCTTTAATTCTATTTGTATGTTAATTCCGCATTATTCAGCGAAATTTTATACTTCCATACAAGCCATACTTGCGAGATATAGGGTAGTGTGAACTTATTCTACTTGTATTCATACTCGCCAGACTTACCTTCCCCTTCTTTCTTATATCAAATCTAATCCTACTCGATATAACAGATTTCTCAAGTCAAATGGGCTCTTCCCCTTACCCGCACAAATAGACACAGTTCATTCCGTACTTCGCTGATATCCTACCTAATTACTTAGCCTCGAAGAATTTCGAAAGAATTTGCGAATATACCCTGCATATTTATGGTATCTATACTGTAATATAATTCACACCCTGCGACCGATTGCAGGCTATACTAGTAGCCCCTCCCTTAAGAAACCCAGGTTCGTAATTCACTGTCCGGCAAAATTACATCTAAGTGACGACCGAAAAATATTGTTTCTGTCCATTTTCCCTTCATTGTAAGAAAAGAAGAGAAATGAATAATATTATGGTGCCGTGTGCTAAAAGGCATCATGTTTTGTACAACCGCCAAATCGGCAAAGCCGGAAAAAAAATTCGATTTTTGCTTGATTTTTTGAGTTATTTTTAGTCAAAACACATGTTTTCCATGCTTTGTACATACGGCGCTGGCTCTCCTTTGTACCATTCTACCATATTGACTGGCTATCCTCCAACTAGTACGTCGCATCAATGACCGGCAAAGGAAAACAGAAACATTCCCAGCTTTCTGAGGCCCGCAAAGCCAGGTGGAACAAGAAACCGAACGAGATCATTGAGATCAGTGATGGCTCAGATAACGATTCCGACATACTACTGGAGCGTGGGCTTTATCAAGTGGGTTTGACAATGCAATGCAAGAAAAAGAAGGATGGAAGTGGGGGAAAGTGCAAATCGGATGCCACGGCCTGTTGTGCAAAGAGGATTCTCGAACTTCAACCTGACTTCAAGGAACAAAAATCCCTTGTCCAGGAAGTCATTGAAGAATGTGGTCATATTTGCATCTTTCTTCCAAAATTCCACTGTGAGCTCAATTTTATTGAGTTCTTTTGGGGAGCTGTGAAGAAATACTTGCGAGAGAACTGCGATTACACATATAAGACTTTACAGGAGAATATGCCAACTGCACTGGCTTCGGTATCATTACAGACCATAAGGAGATGGGAACACCGGATGGACTGTTGGGTGGCAGCTTATGATACAGGCCTTGATGCGAAGGAGGCTCAGCAGAAGGTCAGGGAATTCAGCTCCAGGAAGTATACTTCGCACAGACGTGTCCCAGAGACCTTAGCGGCACAGCTCGACTAATTGTCATAATTTCTATCGTTTTCTACGATTTTTTGCGATTTTTTCTCGATTTTTAAACATTTGTTTTGAATATATTTATAATTTAGCGCCGGCGCACCGCCAAATTGAAAAGTTGAAAAAAATTATCTCGCTCAGTTTTCATGGCATCGACTATCCCTCTGGTAGGATTGATCTATACATCTAATAGGTCCTTTCTACCAGAGGAATAAGCCATTGAGGCCAATGTGCGTGACCGGTGACCTTTGTACAAGACATGATGCCTTTTAGCGCACGGCACCATAGGTAAAAAAAAACAAGCAGATATTTAGAACTTGCCATGACAGATGTTTGACATGGCGGCTTCGCTTCGAGGTCAGGATCTCAGAAGCCATTTGCCAAACTACGTGCACACTAGTCGCCAATCTTCTAGGAACGAGGTAAAGACATCTCATTATCAACTAGTGTTAAATATACAATTTGGCTCATTGCTGTGATGGCATTTGTGGCTCAGATGTCGGAGCCAAGATTCGACCGAAACCAGCGTCTTTCTTGGTGTATAAAGGGAGCAGCATTGGCAACAGGCCAGGATAACATCTACTTCTCTAGAAACACACATACCTCTTCCAAGATGGGACATCATGCCAATAGTAAGCTCGCTGCTACTTATTACTTCCTGGAGATCCGCCTGTTAGTGACCATGCAACTATCTCTAGCTCACAAGGCTTATCAGGGTGAATACGTGAACGCCAATGGCGATGTGGTTTCGCAAGTAAACTTCCGTTTCCACAAGTCATCTCAAAGTGGAATCTACAGCTGTAATGCTACACTCGGGGCTGGGTCGGATGCCGTGTCTTATCACCACAGAGAGTGCATTGTCTCTGGCAACACAATCACTTGGACAATTCCAGGAACGGCAATTATTACACCCTCGAGATGGAATGGCCATTTCGGAGCCAGCGACGATGTTATCACGGGCACTTGGACAGCGGTTAACCCGTTGTTGTCTGCATATCCGAGTTTCCCCCCTGAGGCTCATGGAACATTTCAGACACTCATTTTTTGAAGTGAGTTCTGTTCAGGCGCAGTATAGATCTTTGTATATCAATTCCACATTATTCAGCCAAATTCTATACTTCCATACAAGCCATACTTACGAGATATAGGGTAGTGTGAACTGCAGTATGAGATCGAAAATGGGTGAATGGAACAAGCCAGAAAAGTATATTGAATACACACTACGATATCGCAAAAGAAAGAAGTAATACGAGAGGGTTATGGTGTGCTATGTAGCTAACAGTAGGCATAAGCAAGGTTGCTTAAGAACTTCCCTTGCCAGCCAGCTGTCAGTGCCAAATTAATGCCTAGCAAAAGGCTGTGAACATCATGATACAGCGTGCCATCACCAAATCATGCTAAATAGCTAAAATAGACGTGGGAGTTAGTGTCTACCTAAAGAGGTCATGGGAAATTGAATTGTCAGAGATATCAATGTATGCTTCATCTTTGAGCAAGTGATAGCACAGTGTTCAAGTTACAAGCCCCGGAACATTTGTAATGGCTCTCTATCATCATGCATCAATAATCCCAATGAAATACTCTACCTGTTTGCTAGGCCGTCCGGTGAACCCGTAGTTTTCTCAGAACTTGTTGCTCCGCATCTCGCCCAAGCGACGAAGTCGGATCTTGGATTGCTTATGCTGGCTGAAGATGGTGACCCATAAACGGAACAATACACATATTTTGTAGTCCTAGTCCCTATTAGCCTTAATTGACAACCTAGGAAAGTCGACCGATGCCGTCTTCTGGAAGTCTTTGCCATGGCACTTGTGGGATGATGATCGATCTCCATCAGGACTCAGGGCTAGAAATGTCGAGTGCACAGTCAATTGGTACCATTTGGCACCTCGGCACCGGCGATCTGACAGATCCTGACAGATCCCAGTCAGTTGTGACCGAAACTAAACATCGCGAGTGAACAGACCCCGGACTTCTCCCTACAGAGCTTTGCCGTGGCATATTAAGGGTATAGAACATAGTAAATAGATATTTGCACATGTAGATAAGCAGGTAAACCGAGTATATATTAATAATAATTACGGTTCCGGAAGGAGGCACGACTGACGGTTTAACCGTCCTTTCGAAGCCAGCGCGCATTTTGGAGCGTTTTTTACCCACGGTCAGACATATCCTACGCTCATACATTTCCACGACTACTTCTTCTGTCACCGAACTCATGCGCAGTCCATATTACCTCCCTCTCTGAACCTCGTCGTTATCGATCTTGGGTGTGCTCAATAACACAATTAAAGGGACATATACTAATTTTCGCACGAATTTAGGGTGCGCCATTCATTTCCTACGACAATATTTCTCTTTTGTGCGATTTTTCCCGCTATTGCCGGCATCTCGGCAGAGACGACGCATGTCACCTTCAAGTGTCGCCTCCATCCACTTCTGCGACATCCTTCTTCCTCCTCTATCTATGCTTTTTGAAACATCCCATATACATTGCTAAGTCCCTGAAGATGGTGAGTAAGCCTATTATTCTCTAATACTCTCATATTCACTTCCATGTAACTCCAGGCTGTTCCAG
>KN837147.1:361012-394418 GCA_000827215.1 Sphaerobolus stellatus SS14 | reverse complement strand
TCCCAAACTTTGCAATGACTGACTATTCATCACAAGGTAGAACACGACCCTTCAATGTTATTGATTTAACAGATTGTCATACACATTTGTCATATTATACCTGTTTTTCACGGAGTGCAACTATAGCAGGAACTGTAATTGTAGGAGGCTTTAATCCAAATATAATACAAGGTGGCACATCAGGCTGGCTGAGACAGGAATTTCGAGAATTGGAGATGTTAGATGAAATCACTAGGTTAAGAAGTGATGGAACACTACATCCAAGTGTTGAAGGTGAATTGAGAACTTCCCTAATGGTGAACTACCGAAAATGGAGAGGTTGTAAAGCTTTACCGGTTCATATACACAAGGCACTGAAAATAAATAATGGCTGGGAAGATTCTTTCCGTGAAAACTTAGATGACCAGTCCTTTATGGTAGATATAACAGGAAAAGATCATGAAGAAATACAGTAAGGTAGCAAAAAAAGAAAAGCTGAGAGTGTTCAAACTCCATCAGATAAACCTGCAAAGTGTAGACACATTCAAATGGACACTGATGCTGACACTGATATGAGAATAGCAGATTATGTAGATACACAGCTGATAAATTGTGGTTTTCAATGGTATCAGAATTCATGTGCTTTAGATAGCTTATTTACAGTACTTCATTGCATAACAATTTTAAGCCCTGACACTCAGATGGATACTTTTGCCAGTTCAAATGCACTACTCTCTGAACTAATTAAAGGCTTTAAATTGATTAAAGATAAGGAAATCAGTCCTGAAGACATGCAAGAAAGAATCAGAGATCAGCTAATTGATAGGTTTGGTAGAAGATCATATGGGAGACATTTACCTGGTTTAGTGCTTTATCGTCTACTGGAAGTATTCCTGGACATGTCACACTCAATATATTATAAGGAATTACATTGTACTTCTTGTAATATATTAGAACAGGTAACTGATATATGTCACAGTCTAGTATCCATTATCAATTTTGTAAATAGGGGTAGAAACACACTGGCTAGAGCAGAGTATAATGAATGGGAAGATATACAGATACTTCTAAATATATCACTACAAAGCACTAGTAGACAGGCATGCCGAAGATGCCAAAGATCTCTCACCCCTGCCAATGGAAAATTTTATGAAATTCCAAATATATTAGCAATATCAATGGAAGATATTGATAATGCATCAATAAAGGAAAATATACAACTATGTGATACGGAGAACAATCAATGAGGTTGGGTGGAATAATTTACTTCGGAGAATCTCACTTTGTTTCTCGTATCTTTAGCAAAGAAAATGGAGTATATTTTAATGATGGTTTATCAACAGGAAGGCAGTGCATATATGAAGGCAGCTATACAAACCTTTCACCTCAAGATTTATGGATAAAAGATAACAAAAAGGCTGTTACAGTAATATATTATAAAACCACTTAATACTCAGTTCCTCCAGATTACAGTAAACTCACGGAACCGTACATGCCGTGCACTGCAACGGCCCATTAGGATATTTGTTAAGGCCATACCCGTGGTCTCTGGTCTGCGCCAGCGACTGACTGGATCCATCCTATCTATATGTACACGGAAGGTGGGCTCCTTAGGATTTAAGAGGTCAAAGCGGTATACGAGGCAAATCCATAGGATACAACAATGCATCCTATTCTATCCTTTGCTTTTGTTGTCAAAGCTTTGGAAGAGCTTAGTCCATGTCGATGCAGTGACACCAGACCGTCTCGGACCCAACGCTTACACTTTAAAGACAGCAGCACGCTTTTCAATTCTGGAAGCGCAGGTGAGGTCAATGTTTGCAACTTATATCTCGCTTCCACCAGGGAAGGAACGGATAAATACGGGATTATTAGATACATAGTTGTACAATTAAATTATAGGCAATGATATATGATCGTGGTTATATTACAAAAAGCATGACAATAATCGGTAAGCACATGTGTGCGGACGAAGTTCTTCAAGTTGTCTGCACACAAGATTCACTTATCGTTCCCTCATTGGCTTTGTACTCATGGAGACAAGACTGTTCAATGTCTCTCATGAGCTGATGGTACCAGTGACTCAGCCATCATCCCTTGATTTGAATTGCCACGAATTTATCCTGCTTAAATAGGAGTCAAAACGATAATAAACGGAACAATGAACCTGAGCACGGTTAGATCATATTGTTAATCCCAAAATAAGGCTGTGAGGTCAAAAGGTTTTAGGCTTTCTTTGTGCCGGTTAAGCTATTGAGAAATATCAAAGACAGAAGAACAATAGATCGACTATATAGTTCAAACCACGATGCCCATGGCAACGGAAGGAAGCCAACATTATAGCGCGTGCACTTGTTCTTGTCCACTACTATTGACTTCAGCTAGCTCAACGTTGTCTCTAAGTCCTTCTAAAGCCCTTTAGGTAGCATCTACATGGTTCCTTATTGGCGAACCTGGATGCATCTATGTTATCACCACTACTCTAGTAACCAAGCATGGATGTTGATCCTCCATATGTCATCATCATCAGGTGAGCTTCAAAATTTATAGACAACATTGAGCCGCTGTATTGAGCTGTCGAAATTAGTGGGTGAGATCGATGATAGATTCAGTGTATCAGAGATTGTATTAGATAGAGTACATTATGTATAGCAAGTTTGGATGAGCTAGGATCGGTAGGATAGAATAGGATAGTCTAACCGAATCCTATCGAATCCTATCCTGTCTCGAAGGTTCTCGACATGGATCCGAAGCATCCTATGGACCGTGAACAGACGGCATAGGATGGATCCCAGGAGTTTTGTACATCAGGAAAGTTGGCAACGGTGCTTACTTTTTCCATAGCATCCCACGCTTCCTACAGACAGTAGCGATTGCTATGTCGCTAAACAGTCACTAGCACTCGCTAGCCTCGCTATTCTAAAAACTACAAATTCAGCTGGTTCGAACAATGTTAGAACCAATGCGGCTGTCACAAATTAGAGTCGTACCACCACCATCTACAGCCTACGCACTTAGCACTGCAGATCGTAATCTCACGTTGTCTCGAAGTCCTGTACGTTCCGTTATTTTCTCGGGATATTACCTAAAAGAATATGCAGGGGTCTATTTTGAAGCGGTTGAGCTTGGTAACATTGTCTTGCTGGTTGTCGGCGTTGTTGGGAACAGATAACCATGTGCACTGAAGTCGGTGGGTGCTTCTATTGAAGACATCACCTACCAATAAATCTGACACTCCTTGTTTTCAAGTGCTGACCACTTAGACCAGAAGGTGGGTTATATCTGTGCTACATGTACATCCTCAGTGATGGTTTCCACCCGGCACGCAGGACTCAAACTCGAATTCAACACAAAACCGGATGACAGAATAGTGCAGACAATTCCGCTGGTAAGCACAAAGCTTCGTTTAACATCTATAAACATCTGATGTGTTCCTTAGTAAGACAAGCTGTTTACAGTGTCTAAGTTCATACATCAGGAAAGCTGTCAAAGCCCATATAGTGCTAGGCATGCTATATAGCCCCCCTATCGATTTAGCGAATCTGCAATAGCATAGCAGCCCCTATCAGTCTAGCGAGGGCTTGGACAGACAGTCATTACTAAAAGCCTCTAGGCTACTGCTATATAGCATGAAGACTTGATAGATCACGGTTACTAGCTCTTTCTAGGCCTCCCTTCTCACTTATTGTTTCCTCCTGATATTATTAACAAATGAACATTTATTCAGGTATTTTTTTTACGTTATATGAGCTATTCTAAAGTATATACATTCTAAACCGATTAATTAGAATAGAAGAGCACATCACAACCACTTTCAGTAAATAACCGGAATGCGAAAATAAAATTAAAGCTATCTCACCTAATGACTCTGGGCAAGTATTAGACCATCCTTGCAATGCATTGATGTACATAAGCCTGCAGAGAACCGCCATTAGTTGAATGTTAAGAGGAGCAAAGGCAGAGTACATACCGCATGCTGACACAGGGTCAACCCCCTTATAAACAGTATCCTCCTCAGATCCTCAGCACTTCCAGAACCCCTTTAAACGAAAAAGTATGCTGGATGAGTAGGACCTAATTGGGTGCCAACAGGAGACAGCATAGAGAGAGCTCAGGTGAAGAAGAAGGAAAGAAACTATTGTAGGAGAGTGGGAAAAGTCAGGCCTGGACCGGAGAGAACTTGTAGCAGACCCTTTTGAATAGAGTGATGGCTTCATGTAGTGTAGTGTTTTGAACTTGCAGAGAAATGATCACGAGGGTTGATTTACGGATATTAGTAGCAGAGTCGAGGCAGTAATAGTGTCAGTGAGGGACAAGGTGGTTCGAAGAAGATGCGACACGCTGATGGAGCACACGTGAATTGTTTGACGTGTTTGAATGAGATTGCCATCCCAATTTCTCAGCCTAGTGCATATAACGATTTTTAGTGAGGCATATCACCCTATCCAGCGAGGACTATATACGAGTGGGCGCAGCTAGCTAGCCAATTAGCCGCCTGTGCCAACTTTCCTGATGTATCCAAGGCACCACCGTGCTTGTTATCACCTTATCACCTGTTGGTATGTCAATATTTTGCATCCTGTACCAATGTCTCTATTACTAACATGAAATTCCAGATAGTACATCTACCGTATGTGCACCTGTCCTTTAACAGGTGCTGAGATCTTTATTATTCAAAAATTATTGTATTCTAGAGCCTCAGTAAGTGTACATTGAGTTTCTAAATAGTAGCATAGTCTCGAATTTCCGCTGGATTTATTGCATCTAACCGTATATATTTACATGAATAGAACCATTTGATTTTATATATTTAATAACATTTTTTGAATAATCGAAAAATCAGAAGGAATAAATTATTATTTGTTATTGAGTCTACGGGCCGTTAGCATTCCTATGACAGTTGTCCATAGCTTCCACTGCAGCTAGCATACTGAAAATAGAGCCATTTGCCATGGACGCTATGGACAGTATCATAGTGTACATAAAGTATGGACACTATGGACGCTATAGAGGCTATAATTGCCTTTATAGTGTTTGCCAACTTTCCTGATGCTATGGTGCTCTGGTACAAGAAATCCAATAAAATATTCCGGAGGCTATCCCAGAGATATTGAAAATTCAGTAGAATATTCTAGAGTCCTCTGCCAGCCAATTGGCAGTGTAAATAGCTTGAACTCATCATTATGAGGCGGTCCTTGAAAACTCAATATATACTCTAGGGCCACTTTCCAGTATAGTGGTGTTGTAAATAAATTCAATATATTACTGTGAGACTGACTATATGCTTATAAATGCTACAATTCAAAATGACCCCATGATAGAGTGAGGATGTCCCAGAGGTAGCGGAAATTCAATGGAATATTTTGGGAACATCTAAAAATCAGGCAAGGTTCACATAGATCAAAATATTTACTGGAAATATTACTCCATTCCCTGAAATTCTACAATTTAAAATGACTATATGATAGAGTCAGAACGTCCCAAAGCTCTACCTGGAGGTATCCAAAATTCAATTGAATACTCTAGGGACACTTACTAGTCAAGCGATGCTTATAATGACTCGAATACATTATTAAGAAACTTAATATATGATCGGAAATGATACTGTTTAAAGTGACTGTATGATAACATGATGCCTTCCCCAGCCCTCAGAGGTATCAGAATTCAATAGAAAAATCGATAAAACATTCTAGAGTTATATAACCAATAAGCAAGGTTATCAATAGATGAATAACTGTAAAATATCTTGCTATGTAGTTAGAATTTCTACGGTATAAAAGGACCACATGAAATGCCAATAAGGTTTGATACATTATTATGGACCGACTGGGCTAGGGCTTCGAAGCCAATAACTACATGCTACTATGCATAGAGATCTATCTAAGTTGATATGGATAGTAATAACCCTATGAAACGCTGTTTAGATAATAGCATTGATAAGAATAACTGTATCCATGGGAAGGTGAAGGTGGCGGCGGCGGCGGCAATGGCGGAGGTAAACTGTGGCAGGGAATCTGTGATTGGAAATGTTTTATTGAGCTGGTTGTAGCGGCCATTGGATATCCATCGGAACGAGTGGGCTGATACTAATTGACGAATTGAAGAGGAGCTGAAGAGCTTGGATATGTTTGGTGAGATCCAACAGATTGAGGAGGTGGAGGAAGAAGCGGAAGAGAGCTGTGAAATGTACGGTGAAGCTGCACTGGCTTCTGAGACTGTGCGACTTCAAAAACATGTGAAGGGAGTATTTTACTCGACTCTATAAGTTCTGGAGCTTGAATGCGACCGGAACTGCGACATTTCTAAAGTTGACAAAGTGGGATAGGCGTCCTCATCCTCCAGAGTTTTCCATCACTATTTTCCCATCAATCTTCGTGTCTAATGAACATCCTCATTGATAAACTCGCAATGTCGTGGCTAGTCACTACGCATCTAAATGCAACCTGCACTATGACTAGGCCGAGGAGCATTTTTTCATACCATAGGCACATTTATCTCGCTCCAACTGAGCTGCCTAGTCGAAACCAGGAATGCAGGGCTGTTTCTCTTCGATTCTACGTCACATTATAACTGATGTATTGGCTTCATCCACCAGCTGGACTGCATTGGAGTAAATTATCCACCGGCTATTCTGTGGTTCTAGTCCGGATCGCGCGCACACTTGCTCAATATCGCCATTTTTTTATTTCCTATATCGCTGTCGTCGCTGAATAAATCCAAGTTGTTCTAACGGATTGTAGGGATCAGAATTTTGACGATCTACGTCTCAGAACTTGTATGATTTAATAATATTCTGTTTGCGCCTCTGTTTATCACTGTGTCTCGAGCTAGCACCTTCCTACAGCTACGGTATACCTTTCCTTCTTCACTTTAAAAGGGATGTCCCATACAGACGTATGTTCGTTTCTCGTAGCCTTCCTATTCTCATGATCCAATCTTCTCATTGTCCCTCCCGCTCAGTCTACAGCAGTATCCTGATATATTGGTGACGTTATCAGGAGTAAAAATTACTCGGGCCTTCCATGACCTTCGTCTCACCACAGAGTCCCTATTCTTTTTCCCCCGATTTTACCTATATATCTCTACAACTGTCGCTTGTTTCTCAGGGAAATTTATGATATCATTGCGCCTCTGTTGCATCCTTTAGGCGACCTCCCTGTCTTCTCACAACGCGGCGGACACTCATTTCAACCTTCCTTTCTAAACTATGTTTTCTTCAATCAAACATTCATCTGTTCTTCGGTCTTTCAGTCGAATATTCGACACTTTTATTCGACGCTTGTGGGAGAAATATTCTTAGAAAGGGTAGTGCATCTCATTTCATGTTTGTTTTCTCCTCGCAGCACTTCACATGATCCAACACCCCGTGACAGTGCTTAGAGTGCTTCTAATTGAAGCTACTATATTATTTACCACGCAATTACAGCCGTTTGCACGAAACCCACGGTTTGTGCAAATTAGGCACCGATTTAGGTGGTTGAATTTTAGTACATAACAAGCCTTGACAATCACATTTTTAATGACATTATGTCATACAAGAAATATGTTACCAGACATTAATAAACATTATTTGGATTGTATATACATAATTTCAGCCTCATACAAGCCGCGGCTGGTGTACAGCGGCATGCACAAGTTTGAACATTACTGCAATGTCAAAGTAGCATGCACCTTACGTAATGATAACAGCTGTAATATTACGTAAGTGCATCCAGTTTCATGCTGTGTAGAATTATGGACAATTCTCGCTTTACTTATAGGTTCAACCATATTTTAATATTGTGATTATAACTGATTTCGACCACATAGGAGACAGTCGTTCGGAAGTCACATCTCGCCACGCGTGGCCACACGCGACAGTGATCACTTTGGTTGAACTAACTATAATTAGCCATGCTCTTGATCAGAAGTTTCCTCAAGTAAGACAATACTCGGGGTAGCATTGAGCCCCTGAGGGCAAATCTGATCCTGAACACCTAACCTCTCTAAAATCTGAGTGCCTCAATGTGACTCAATGTGACCTTGAGTATCGATAGTTGAAACTACCGTAGGTATGTATTGTCCGTTTGCGAGATGTTTTCGCTGCGAGCTACTCCTGCGTCCTTTGAGTCATCCCGTGTGTTCAGGAACCTGACTACACCTCCTCTTGTTACACAAGAGTACGTCTTATTACGTTAGGTAATACATAGTTTTCTGACATCGTACTTCAAAGGCTACCAAACCCCAAAACGCCGTGCGTGCCGCAGCTTGTGCGTACATACGGAAGTCTGCCTGCGTCCCAGCCCTCTCCGCCTGCGCCCGCGGTAACAATGACCGAGGTTGTCATTGTTTCAGTCTGAAAGATACATGCGATGCCTATCCCCTCGCAGCGATGGCATCCGTTGAGGTCGCCTGGGAGTAGTTCGCAGCGGCTTTTTTGCTTTCGACATGCGTTGTAGGTCTTCGAGGTCTTTTGGCGGGGTCGTTTGGGACGGAGAGGGAGGGGGATGTGAGTCGGATGGAGAGGAGTCAGAATCGGCGTGCGGACGCTTTGTAGCTTGCGACGACGAGCTGTCCATACTAGCGGAAGGTATGTGGTAGCCTGTGGGCGTTCATCCCAGCGGAGTCCGCTTGCGCGTCGATTTTCCTTCCCAGCATCCGATTCGCTCGATGCCCGCACTGGTGTTAGATCCCGCTCCAAAGAAAGACGTTCGTTTCTACTCTTGTTAGATATGGTCACCTTTAACGGAGGACATGGCAGCCTCGACTTGGATCAGAGGGTTCCCTGGGTAAGTGTGATTATATTCTGCTGCAACTCACAGATGCAATCCACCCAGTCGTTTACCTTGGCTTCAAGCTGTGGCACCCTCTAATTATCATGCAGATTCGTCCCCTTCTTCCAGCTGACAGCGCCCCATTTGGCCCTCGCACCAACGGTGTAGGACAGTATCCATAGAGTATATAGGTAAGGAGCTAGAAGGGGCGTCGCTACTACCACTGAAGGTTTATATTAACGTGGAATCCCATCACCGCAAATAAGTACTATGGATCAAGGCCAGATCATTGATACTATAACCTGGCATTCTTGGACTCAGTAGTTGGAGTTTTCACGATTGTATGAAACTTGACGGGTAACTTTTTATCACGACGCCTCTTCATTGGGTTAAGATTATGCTTAGCTCCGATTCAATGGAATTCGAGAGGCTCGATATACTAATACTCTTTTACTTCGCCTCGGGTTCGTTGCGTCGGTGCTAGATTGGGGAAAATACCGGTGTGAGGATCAGAAGTTCTTTTCAATTGTGCCAATAGCAATAGTTCTTTCCGATTGTGCTGGTGGCAATTTATGTGAGTTCTCAGCTGTGCACTCCGCGTCCAAACTGACGTTTCAGCATGACAGCTATTAGTACTTGAGAGTTGGACGTTAGGATTATACGTATTAAGAAGTACGCCATCAGGGCACATTCTTTCTTCTCCGCCATTTAGAATAAGTTGTGTTTTATTTCCCGTTTGAACCTTCGAAGGCAGTGCAGTCGAGTTTCTTACCCATTCAGGAGGTTAAGCTGGGCACGTGCCACTGTCGGCGGCTGCCATTGAACCAGGTTCACACACTTTGAGGGTGTTTTCCTTGGCGTACTTAGTCCTCTGAATTCGTGAAATGTGGGGATTCAATGGCCATACAGCATTAACAATTTTGCGGTACACAGTTAGACGCGGCACGGGTTAGAATGGAAATCATGTGAGGTAAGTATATTCACTCTAGAAATACAGTACGCCATTCATCCTAAAGCCCGACGACGTTCTCTCTACAGTTCACATTCCGGTATCGCAATCTTGTCCTAACTCCTCCCCTCGTCTTTACCTCTAATTCAGTGAAGCTTCATCTTGTTAACACCTCGCCATATGACGGTCGCTCCGTCTGGTTTATAGAATTCAGAATTGAAATTATATGGTGCTGGTTCGACTATAATGTTGGTTCCCCTCTGGATGCTTTGCCATAATGTTAGTACTGGTACGTTCCACGATGACTAATATAGGTCCATTCGACGTATATAAACCGACTGAGACTCATTGACATCGTGAACAGTTCAGAGTCCAACCTCTCTACCTCTTCACAAACGCGTCCCTCATCAATCTGACTATTCCACACGATGGTATTCCGAGGAGACCCCTTCGCCCACCACGGCCAACAACTCATTCACCGGTACCACACGGAACTCCAAGCCAAGTATCCAACCTTGGAGATTCCCATCGGAGATGTGATGGCCCCAGAACCTCTCGCTGCAACAATCCATAAGCGGTTCCGCAATACGGCTCGATCTTCCCCTAAAGTCTTAGGCACTGTTGCACTTGGAGTCGTAGGCATTCTGGGCGCGGGCGCTGGTGGTCTCTACACTGCGATGATGTTGGAGTCTCTCAATATTTCGTATGAAATTTTAGAAGCCTCCGAGCGAACTGGCGGAAGATTGTTCACCCACAAATTCACCGGCCCTGGCTCTGAAAAGTATGACTATTATGTGAGTCCCCGCCAAGTTTCCATTTACCCAGCATCGCACTAAACATCTATCTTAGGACGCTGGAGCTATGCGTTATCCTCTCCCAGTTAAAGATCAGAGCGGAGTCTACGAGAATGGGGTTATGAAACGCCTTGGAATGCTCATTGATTCTCCAGAACTTAACCCTTCTGCAAATAACAGTCTCAAGGATAAACTTATTCCATACTATTATGCAGCCAAGACCGGGCCAGGACTTCAATCTGGTTACATGTTTTATAACGACATTCGCGATCGCATCTCTAACGTTACTTCCATGACGCAAACCTTCAAGGCCTCGGAAATGGGTGTCGATTCCGAATACAGCAAAATTGGTGCGGGACCGATCGTCGATGATGTCCTCAAGCCTTTCGCCAATGGCATTGTCAATGATATGCTTCACAATGAGACTACGGGGTGGGAACAAATGATGGCGTATGATCAGTATTCTACCCGTGGATACATGTCCCTCGTATATACCCCCACAGATTTCGCTACACTCCCTCAAACACCACTTCCCCCGCCCATTGTCAATTGGTTGGAGCTCTTCGATAAGAGTAGTGGATGGTATGACAGAGGCTTCACCGAAACGGTTCTAGAGGCTCTAGCCTTCTCCAAAGCGGGCACTGAACAATTGCCGCCGGTCGAATGGAAGTGTTTTGAGTATGTTTTTTCGCTTATTGATTGACTGATGCTGATATTCATTCGTGTTTAGTGGAGGATCGCAGACACTTTCCAATACTATGGAAGCGTACCTCAAGAGCAGAGGAAAATCCGTTCAATTCAACACCAGAATCACCGGCATCCATAAGACTGATGGTGGAATGCTCGTCGAGACGGCTAATCCTTCTAGCCCAAGCAAGAAGTACGATCACGTTATCTCGACACTTCCCATTCCCGTTCTCCGTACGCTCGACCTCAAGGATGCTGGTCTCACGGTTAAGCAGTCCACCGCTCTCAGACAGCTACAATACGGTCCATCCATCAAAATCGGAATGCGATTCTCCATGAACTGGTGGAATGAAAGTCCCGTCAACATCTTTGGTGGACAATCCTTTACCGACCGTCCCGTTCGAACCGTCGTATACCCCTCTTACGGTGATGGTGCGGGTCCACGGTCTAAAGTCCTTATCGCAAGTTACTGTTGGACTAACGACGCAGAACGCATGGGCTCGTTGTTTGGCAGTCCCGATTTTGAAGAGCAACTCCAGACTCTTGTACTCCGCGACCTCGCTGATGTTCACGGCCTCAACTTTACTGAGCTACAGAACATGTTAGTTGAGACGCATGTCTGGGATTGGAACCACGACCCTTACACCATGGGTAAGGTTAGTCTGTATTCCTACATCAACTGAATATTAAAGACTATGAATAATAGGTGCTTTTGCCTTCTTCGGTCCGGGGGATTTTGCCGAATTATATCCAGTCTTGAACGCTCCAAATGACGCTGGGTCGCTTCACTTTGCTGGAGAAGCTCTCAGTACCCGTCACGCGTATGTTGAATATTTAATTCGCTGATTATTCTATATCACTCACAACCTCTTTTGTCTGTCCTTTAGCTGGGTTGTTGGTGCTTTGGACAGTGCCTGGCGCGCTGTTCAAGAATATCTCATTTGTTCTAACCAGTGGACTGAAAAGAAGGATGAATTCCACAGAAAGTGGGGAAAGAATGTAGAATGGACGATACCTGCCCCATCCAGCAATGGAACCGGGAAATTGCCCCAGGACGACGAGGACAATCTTTTCATGAGGCACCTTGACATCGTGACGAAGCTTGCTGATGCTGGACTTCCCCATTAGCTGTGTCGTTCCGTGTTCAAGAACGTTCTGGATCTTCCCTGCGATGTCCGTGTAATGTATTTTTGAAAAAATTATTACTTTCATTTTTGTGGCTGTTGAGCCGCTGCTGCATATGCGAGACAACATGGCACATCAGGAAAGTTGTGATGGGCGCCTAAGTACCACCCTACCACATCGATCAGCTATATACCTCTACCTACCATTACACTTCCTATGACCGCTATGGGCTACTATGTGTGGTATGAGCAAGAATAGACCAGCGTCAGTTAGTTTGTTCATCAAACACGTGTTGTCCCAAACCGCAGTTCGTTGCTTGTTATTCATTGCTCGACGTCGTTCATTGCTCGTCGTTCATTGCGTGTGTCGTACGGACGGACATACATTGAAATTTGACTATCAGGGACTACCTAGGGCAGCGTTGCAGCTAACATATTGGTATATATAGATTTAAGGTCTACTGAAGAAGGATAGTTCCAATGTCGATAAGGATGCACCTATCTTTGCAGTATATTTGGAGATGCTTCAGGAATTCATGCACGATATGCCTGAAGGGTGTGAACGGATTTTAGCGGGCATGCTAGCAGTGGGAAGGTGCGTATGACGCTTGTACCTTTGTGGGGTATTCGATGACATTTACGGCATCTAGGAAAAACTCTGGGGGAGTCGGAGGAAATTGCATTAATGAAGAAGAATCACACTGCCGGTTTCTCTGGTCTCTCAGAGGATGTGTTCAACAAAGAGGTCTCGATGATGCATGGCCGCTCTATATCCCTTGTCGCAGGTTTGTCTATTGGCGTGGCAGTCGGTAACAACACTTCTGCAAGTGTCACCAACATGAATATCACCCACATGCAAATGCCACCTTATAGAGTTTCTTATGGCATGCCCTATGTATGCCCCAAGCCGTCGACTATCAGCTCAGCTCTCCGATATACAGTGTCTCCATCTCCGACTGGTACAATTCCTCAAAACCTTCCTGAGGATCAGATGCAGTATGTTCAGCTTCTTGATATCGTTTCAGTAGAACCGTAACTCTTCATTCACTTTGGCAGGTATCACTCTCGCCGGGCCACCTGGAAATAGTACAATTGCTCGGATGTTTCTGTGAGAATACCTTGATTGGCTTCTGTTTATGTATATATTGTTGCTTTGTTTGTATGGTTCTCAGTGCAGCAGGAAGCAATCTTATTCTTTCATGCTGTGTTCCAGAGTGGTCAGGATGCCAAAACGGGTGAAATTCCCTTTTATGGCTAGTGGCCCTTTGTCGGCCACCTCAGCCGCGCCACATTACCTCGGGCTTCCCCGAGCCGCTATGCCGTAGGGAGCCGAATCATTTATCCCCAGTATCCTGGCAGGATACTAACGCGCCCTTCTTGGGCACGCGGGCGGTATGGTATTCGGGGTCACCTCCGCCTCTATCGCCCTTTTACATATAGAGGCGTTTCCCACCACGCTTTGATTGCACTCAAATCTTCTGGTAGATGGAATTATACTTCCAACAAGTCGGCTCCTGCGCTCCGCTTCGGGGAATTAAAAAATTATTCAGCATTCATAATATCATATACATCTTACCCACAATCAATCACCTACTACTAAACCACTTAGAAAGTTGATGAAGCAGAGAGACAAAGTGGACTGAGACTCTAAGTTTACCCGCCACTGGGGAATTTGTAGCAAGGAGACTTATTGTGTAACAACTCACCTAAGTAACTAAGCAGTGATTAATTGAGGCCCAACATCCCGGTAAGTAGCCTTAGACATTCTGAGCAGGCTTCTTGCACCGGTTTTGAAAGGATTTACTCCCCGCAAGTCCCTGGGTCTAGATAGCGGTCGCAAGGATACTGTATATTTATATTAGGTATCACGGGATTATCAGAATCTCACCGGCATTTTAAAATATGCGCTCACAACGCCAACAGGCTGCTACCATGTTGGAAACTGGCAGCCAACATGGTATGCAATTATTTAGTAGCCATGTGCACAAAACATCTCCATGAAAGAATACAGGTCACGTGGTTAGCGGTAAACAATCGGCATTATCCAAAAGCAGATTCACACTTACCCGTATACACGCTGCTGCCACGCTCGTACCGGCAGTATGGTGATAACAATTAAACAGTCATCATGTGACCGGTAATATCGGTAAATCAGACATCAGCACTGATCCGTAAGCATCCGTAAGCATCCGTTCAGTCCGGTGA
This sequence comes from Sphaerobolus stellatus SS14, assembly GCA_000827215.1. NCBI lineage: Eukaryota > Fungi > Basidiomycota > Agaricomycetes > Geastrales > Sphaerobolaceae > Sphaerobolus > Sphaerobolus stellatus. The sequence continues at coordinate 379,927 of KN837147.1, read as the reverse complement.
AGACTATATTTTAGAAGGATCCGGCGTCCTTATGCAGCGCCATATCACAGGGATCTGGATTTCAAGGCTTCTTGTGGTCATTCAAGCTCTAGCAGCAATATCGGAAATAGGTTGCGATCACGCAACCTAGAGAGAACTTTCAGTAACGCGACATCCATGAGATCCATTAATTGCGGACCAATGGTGCTCGGAAGTAGGAAGGAAGGTGAGATCCGTGAATAATGTATAATTGTCAACCCAATGCGCGAACTTAATCAAAACTTTAGTTACAGGAAACCGCACCGATCAGGCGTTGAAAGGCTTTAAATATTATCAGTCACGGGAATCCGGAATTCAAAGCTTCTTATGCTCATTCAAGCTCTAGCAGCAATACCAGAAATAGGTTGCTATCACGGGATTATGAACAGCTAGAGAGGACTGTCAGTAACGTGACATTCATGCGGTCCCGAATTACAAAATAATGGTGTGCAAAATTCTGAATAAAATAAATATCAATAGATCATATTATTGTCAACCTGAAGCTCCAACTTTACCACAACTTTAGTTCCAGGAAACCTCAGCGATCATTGGCTGAACATTAATAGATATTATCAATCACAGGATTATCGGCATCTCATTGACACTACGAACACAAATACACATTATTTCCAGGCTGCTATCATGCTGGAAGCTGGCAGGTAATACGTTATGCAGTCATTTATTAGCCGAATGCACAAATATCCCAATAAAAAGAATACTGGTCACGTGATTACCGGTATGCAATCGGCATTATCCAAAAACAGGGATGTTGCTAAATCCCCACCCCGAATAAGCGCCCAAGCTGACAAATTCTGATGCCGCCTAGCTAAATCACCGGGCCTTTCGACGCTTAAGTTCCGCACAGTCTTTAGTTTGAACAGAAAATGCATATACAGATAAAACTAAACATACTATACTGCACAAGATATTTTTTAAAAATAAATTAGCTATTATTTGCGTACCCAGAGGCCTAAATAATCCTACATGAATGCATTAATATGGAGGTTTACTAGATGTACGATTAGTGTAGTGGTCCAGCTCCTCTGCTTGGTTATCGTAAGTTTGTGTGTAGGAGGTTCGAATTGCGGGTGGAGTAAAAATTTTGAACCACTTTTTCGACGAACTTTTCGATTAATTCTTAGCTATTTTCTGCATTAGACGTTACTAAATATTTTCCGATGCTTTCCAAAATTTCTGAGGTAAATAACTAATGATCTGTGCAAACTGTGTAGTGAAAAAAAAAAATGCAACTTGGCCCTTTAGAGAAAACTTAAGTTCCGGGTTTAATCTTGTGTACTATAATATATATATCTATATTTAGTTTTCATTTGTATATACATTGTCTGTTCAAAGTAAAGACTCTGCGGAACTCAAAGAGTCCTCTCTGGACGATACGCGGGAATGTTTCACCAAGTTGGGAACAGGTGTGGAAAGTTTGCTGAGGGATGGCCTCTGGACACGATAATAGCTAATTTATTTTTAGAAATTATCTTGTGTAGTATGATATTTTTATTTAATTTTTATTTGTATATACACTGTCTGATCAAAGTTGAGACTGTGCGGAACTTAATGTTTTCTGGATGATACACAGGAACGTTTGGCCAAGTTTGGGAATGGAGGTCAAAAGTTTGCTGAGGGAGGCGTAGGGCAGCTAATAAAATCCGGCGACTTGGTAGTGATTAGTCATTGTCGGCTAGCGGTCGGGGTGGGGAAATAAGACCACCCCAAAAACAGATACCGCATACACGCAGCCAACATGCTCCTACTGGCAACATGGTGATTGTAATTCAGCAGGTAACACGTGACCGGTGAATAAGGAACGGAAGAGCTCCGTCGATTCCGTTTGCACTCGTTGAATCCCGATAAAAAGAATACCGGTCACGTGATTACCGGTATGCAATTGGGACGGACAAAGCAGAGTTGTCCGTGGTCTACGCGTCGACGACCGTGACGTCACACCGGTGCATTGCACCGTTACTCATTTCGTATTTGTTTTTGCTTATTCCCCTTCGCTTTCTCATCTCTTTTTCGATCGAAAATTATTTTCTATGTCTCAAACGCAGTCCTTTATATTCTCATAGCGCGCCCAATGCTTCTTTGCGCTGTTCTGACCTTCATTCGCTCGATAGGTATTTCAATTCATTCTCCCGCCTCTCGAGCTGTTCTGGCCTTCATTCGCTCGATAGCCATAAAGGCACGAGCTCGTTCTTTTTCGCACCCACCCTTGCCTCAGACCCAATTGTCATGTTCATAACTATATGTTTTCCATCTTTGTATTAGGCTAACGCCGGCTGAGTACGGCCCTTCTCCGGTCGTACAAAGAGTGCCCGCCTCGCAATATATTCGTTTTGCTCGCCCATCGTCACCAGGAGGAAAGTAGACGGCATTATCCAAAAGCAGATACCGCATACGCGCAGCTCCTACTGGCACATGGTGATTGTAATTCAGCAGGTAACACGTGACCGGTGAATAAAGCACGGAAGAGCTCCGTCGATTCCGTTCGCACTCGTTGAATCCCGGCGAAGAGTATATAAGCTGGTCTGAAAGGAAATAGAAATATATATAAAAGTCCCAAAATAAAAAAGGCCGCTGATTGCCTAAAAAGGACAGATTCGTAGAAATTTTAGAGAACGAGTTGTTATTATTATGCCATCGGAATGGTGGCTTGGATGATTAATAGAAGTTGGTTTTAATGCTATTTTGATAATTTACTGCGAAAAGAAATTCAAGAAACATGGACTACAGTCACCAAGGTAGTAGGATAACCCAAAATAACACTCTGATGATTTTTCCGTGGGGTAGGGGGTACGACCTCCTGTCGAAGTTTCAGCAAGTCCAGTTCCTCGAGGTGCGTACCCTATAACACTCATCTAAACCAACATCTCATCAAATCTTTATCTTTCTCATCCTTCTCATTGTTCCTAGGCCCTAGTAATCCTCGCCTTCTCACCCACCAGCTCCGCGGCGGCACTTCCCGCCTCAAACCGCTCCCTGGCGCCCTCCTACCTCCCGGGCGACCTTCTCCGCATGCCCACAACGAACCTCAGCCCACCCACAACCACGAAAGCTCTCCAGCTTCGCAAGAACCCTCTTCTTTCGCTGCTATGGGAATGGAGATGGGTGGGATGGACGACAGCAGCGCCGGGCATGAGCACGAGCCGCCCAGAGCCTAGGTCATCGGGCTAATCCTGCTCCCGGCCCCGCTAGCTCTCTTCCCACTTCGACCATCTTTGTTCTAGGCGCTTTATGGGGCGCCGCATAATCTATCATTATTAACGCGCATGGGTCTGTGTTTGGATATGGTAGCGAGGCGAGCGATGGGACCGTGGCGACTGGGATGGGAGCTTCGATTTGCAGATGTATCGAAGGCGCATGCAGTGCTAGTACCAAGTTGGCGGCTTCGAACCCCGTTGATATCAAGACAACGCACACGACACCCATCGCACATGCACTGACCTCACTACAACGACCATACACGCAGCTCAGCCTAGATGTCCTTCAAACACCGCTCAACCTGCTCCGACGTCTCCGTCTTCTTGCCCGTCCCATACAACACCGCCCCCAGCCTCTTGAGCTTCGGGAGTCCCGTCGGGAGCAGGAGTCCCAGCCCCAATCTGGTGCACGCAAGGCTCGGGATCCGCACCCACCGCAGACCAGACACTCGCTGATGTCAAGTCCGATCTCGTCGTCCTCAGCTGCAACAGCTCCGCTGCCGGCCCGACATCCTGTATCAACGCGTCAAGATGAAGGTCAAGCATCGGCTCTTTGAGGCGTGCATCATCCTCTCCTCGACACTGACGTCCGCGCCGGGCAAACTGCGTTATCGGCTACCAGTGCACCTAAAGGCCGCGTCAATCCAACTAACGTTCTCATATCCATCTCAACACTACAACTTATGCTCCACATTATACACCTACGCTGCTTCCAGCCAAACCCCACCATCACTCAACGCTACTACCGTGCATCCTGTACCTCTCGCCATCGCCGTTGCCGCTATACTCAGACGTAAATGCAAATGTCCATGTATATGTCAATGTCTGATGGATTGGTTGCTGGTTGGCTGAGCGGTGTCGAGTTATCGGTTTCTGCACGCGACATAAAAAGAATTATCAACCGCGTTCTACAGTATAGAGGTCGACTTATTGGTATTTCGCTGATTTGCATATTCGAGCTTGGAATTATTCTCGTGCAGCTGTGTTCAGCGTTAGTGGCCTATATTCTATCCTTGAGCGTCGAAAAAGATACGACAAAGAGCGCTGCCGTTGGGTCAGAATTTCAGCAAGTACATCGTAGCTTGGAAAGTGTCGTCGTTGACTACAGCAAAAGATTTTTCTGGAAACGCAAAATAACCGGGATGAAGCTGCCCACATCGGCGCTGAGAATCCTGCGACAATCGTAGTACGCCATAAGAATGCCGAGGTCAACCTTCAATCGGATGGCGACTGGAGACGGAGCATTGACTTTATAACGAGAGATATAGTTCAAGAAGAACGTAGCAAATGCAAAATGACGTATCCATCCCCCAGAAGGTATACTGCGTGGCAATGAAGAGCCTGCCGCAATGAAAATCTAGTCTGCCATTTCTTCGACGTCCGGTATAATAAAGAATGGGCTAGCTCCGCACCATCCCAGCGAGATGGAGGACGTGTTATACATGATAATAACTGATCAAGAATTTGTTGCATAGGCGTCCGCATATTTTCGAGGGAATGGAAACATCGACGTAGGACGACCTAACGCCGTTCTTGTCGTGCTTGGTGATGTTGAGTAGCATCCGTGTATCCGAATATCCAAGTTGCGAGTCTAAATGATGACGTTAGAGATGGCATCGTTCGAGAGCTCCCTGATAAAGGGAGAGAACAGACGGTCGAAGGTTGCGTGGAAGATATGTACCATAACTCTCTTGACATACGACAGAGCTGCAGGAATGGAAGCTTGATTAATAAGTTACTTTCATGCATAATATATAATGAAAACGCACCTATCCTTAAAACATGTACCAACTAATAACAAATATTATGAGAGTCTGCGCCGACCTTCGGGACTGGAAGCAGTTCAACAACCATAAGCCGGACGGCACAGGTAGTCCGTCGATAGTGAGATGAAAAGCAAAAGGTTTGAATAGAACGAGGGCTGTATAATCCAAGGTGTTATAAAGATGTTTAGCGATATGAAGCTGTAGGATGATGTGCAGAACTCAGGCATAGGATGAAGCCACAGTCCTCGGGGACTCGGGCTATCTTGAGCAGATCAATCATCTGCGCTTCTTCATAAAAAGACCTCTTGCCAATAGCGAACGGGGGGTATCCAGCTCTCAGCACATAAGATAAGGGGGAAACGCACGATCCTCGTGCTCATTTGAAGTTCGCCAGACGGAGGTAAATGTTGATTCACCTCGAGCTTTATTCCTAGGATGTCCCTTCTTTCCGTACGTACGCAACCCAACCAGCTTTGGTCCCTGACTGCGATGAGACTTGAACTTATTAGGTTCAATTCTTCTCAAATCCAGTGTCGATGATTCGAAGGCATTTTTTTGCAGCCTCGGTACAGTCAGAAACGTTCTCCGGGCTCTCTTCGATTTTAAGTGGTCGTGATATCGCCGGTAGACGTCGACTAAGTGGTTTTGCTGATGCAGATACATAGGGAAACGAAGGATATCCAGCCTTAAGGTCGTCCAGATGCGCAGCCCTACCCAAAGTCGAGAGTTGGGTACGTAATATATAGTCCTTTAGCATGGACCGCTTTGGGGAATTGTCGCCCCTTCCGCCCATCCCCATCCTCATAGCGCCGAAGGGAGAAGTGATGGAGTCGTTCATACGAGACGGGACAAGTTTTTTTGGTTTGCGTGGGCGGATGTTCGTTGTTGGCACAAGGAGGAGGCCGCCAAACAGGTAGGAGAGTCAGATGGAGCAGTCTTCGGGGACGGAGCTGCCGCCGCCGGTTGGTCAATGAGGGACGGGAGAGGATCGGCGTGGCCTGGGAACGATGATAATAACGGAAGGAAAGAAAATGAATTTATTAGTATGTGAGTTTAGGTGAATGTTATAGGGTACGCACCTTGAGGAGTTGGATTTGCTGAAGCTTTGACAGGAGGAACCTGCGGGACCAGGTGGCGGTATACATATCAAAACGATATCTATAAACGAGGACAAAGGGAGCTAAAAAGAAAGAGACACTCACCTTCGCACAAGGCCCGCACTTGAAGATCACGTCCCTCTCCTTCCCGCCCATGGTCATCGAGCCCGCAACCACCTCATCCAACGGCGCACTCCTCGACACACGCGTACAAGAGTGACCATGGGGACATCATACTTCGCGAACAAACGCATTTGGGTTGTTCGATGCGACGAAGTGGCACTGGTAAAAGACCTAGCGTAAGTATTTGGAAATATGGGCAACACATTGTACTGGAACACTTACATTCAACCGTAGTCTCGCTCAGCGTTTTTGACTCCGCACGGCTGAGATTTCGATCATCCTGGGGTGAAATGGGTATCCGAAGCTTGAGACGACGACGTTTTGATGCTTAGAAGAGTAGATAGGTATGTGAAGTAAGAGAGCGGTGTAGGCGGCGGCATCCTGCACATGTAGCCTGAAGCTTGGTGGACGTCAAGGCCACAAGATCCAATCCTATGTGCTCCTTCGTAAAAAGGTCATCCCGAGAGTGAATAGATAGTATCCATCTTGAAGCTGACAGACGGACAACACGCATGAGCCTCGTGCTCATTCGGAGTTTGCCAGACGGAGGTAAATGTGACATGTTCGTCTTCCGCGATTCATCTCGAGGCAACGCATACGTTTGACCAACCCTCGGTCCCTGACAGCGATTGAACTCAATGTATATGCTACGATATAATCCTAATAAGTCAGTACATCTACAGTTTACTTTTTTTTTAATAGAGGAAATTGCTTGAAGGACTGTTTAAGAAATGGCAGAAAGTAGGCCCCGCCTAGACGCTGAGTTTAACTCAAGCCCCTTCGCAGGCTACGGTCACTTCAAGTGCCGGTAAAGAGGCTTATTTTGAACCTACGTGCCGATCTGGTCAGCGCCTGATCAGGACTGGATCAGCTACGTGCCGTTTTGATCAAACTGGGTCAGCTGTGACGAGCTGATCAGGCTCTGACTCGAATCGGATCATGCTCTGACCATGTTCTGATCAGGTCAGAAGGCATGATCAGGATTTTTGGACTTTTGCGACATCTGCATGGAAGCGGATTACCGTAACCTTGAATCACTATTTCTTTTGCTTTTATAAAAATAGAGGATCTGTCAAGATAATCGCTCTGGGAAGCACGAACTGAACAACGCAATGAGGCAACTGACACGATTCACTCAGTGCGCAACCGCCCACATCTCACATTCTCTCAGCTCCACCTAGCGATACAACGCACACTGACATCTAAACCCTACCCCCATGTGAGTTCGGTATTTTTCTCAGTGAGGTCTGCATCTAACTAGTCGTTAGGGATAATTCATCAGCGAAAGATATTGCCATTGAAGTGAAGTGGGTCACAGGTAAGACGCACCACTATTAACTAGTGCTCTTTGAAGGATTATTCTTATCGTTTTGAGTATAGGCCTTTCATCTGTTACTGGTCCCTTTAAACCGCGCTACTACATAACTCTTAACGTCAACGGGATATCGAAATCTACGAAGAAGATTGGACAGAAAGATGGGGCGGTAGAATGGTCGGATCAGAAGTTATTCTTGTGCAGTCCTTTACATTAACCAACAGTTTACGCGAAGTTATTATAATCCAAGTAATAGTGATACGGAGATTCCTGCCTCTTCAGATGTTAGCCTTATATTGCTTCGTACATCACGAAACAAATTCACGGATGGCCATCATATCGGTGCGTTGCAGAAGAAAATGATGGACATGATCTCCGCGATGAATGAGAAGCAAGGCAAGTAACGAATTGACAAATTGATTACGCTCGCTATTTACACTTTTATCCATATACAGAAATCACTGTCAGTCTGAAAGGCAAGGATGGTAGCTCTTCGCTTTAGGTTCTTCTCATATTTCCAGAGGAGGGTATTATGACGGAGATGAATACTTGAGTGGAAGATACGCAACATGTAGCTACCTCGGGCTTGGGCGGCTCAGCCATCGCGGACAACGTATCCTCGGCAATCGATATCGTTTCCAAAAGAGGAAGCACGAGAGAAGCAATGATTAATACTGGGGAACCGGTATGGACCGAATTCATGGTCTTCGTTAAGCTTGCAGAGAATATATCAGAGGCGAGACAATATTTAAATCCTATACACCCTATGTTTGCTAATCTGTGTCCCAGATACATCCGTATGCGAAGATTGCATCGTCTGTTTTGCTATCGGCCTATCATGTATGCCATCGTTTTTATTTATTTATTTTACAAATATATAATCCAAGTAAAAACTTGTTAATAGGTTTGGAAGGCTCAGAAAGATCGTGATGGTAACATGTTAAAGTTGCTTCGAACAATCATTGACTTGGGCAATCTTGTGCAGGATGGTCATACCGAGATTGGTTGTTCACAACATCAGGAAACCTGGCAAAATGCTACAGAGGCTATATAGCGACTATAGCGACCATAGCCTCTGTAATTTATGTACACTATGGTAGCATCCATAGCGCACCTGAAAATCGCCTAGCGTTCTGCTAAGATAGCGGTCGCAGGCACTATGCACAACTATGCTAGAAATCATAGGGCTCATAGCCTCGATGGGGCAGTATAGAGCGATTTAATTAACTTTTATTGATTATTTAATTCAATTTCGCCTCCAATAGCTAGTAATACATGTATAAAATATTGATATATATATTGCCAGAACTAATTACAAGGATGTCAGAGAGATGGCACTATACTACAAAGCTATTCTGGAACTGAACTGATGAAATGAGCAGAGGATTTAAAAAAATAAAATTCATATGAGTATTAGAGAAGGTCTGAGTAGTTTCGATGGACTCTGGTGGAGGGTCATCAGTGCCGTTCCAGATATATAGCAGTATAGACCTACTACGAGAATACTTCAGCCTAGGGAGCGGGTGGATGTTACTAATGCCAGATAATATTAGAGTAATCTGTGAATGTAGAAGATAGTTAAGATACCATACAGTATCCAACACAATATATGCACCATATTGACAGACAGAATTCTTGCAATTGACGTTAGTCATCATGGTAATCTACAAGAGGACTTCCTGAGCTAATCTAGTCTGGTACTGGTAAAGGAACAACTCACCAACGAGCGGCACCTTGTTCATCCTTTGAAGGATAGTGCTTTGAAATGACTACTCTCTTTCCTTACAGTGATGGTAGTTTAGCGCAAAGCAAGCGGAGTGTCACCTGGTAAAACATACCAGCTTGCAGAATTCAATTCTAAGAGCCCTAAGTCAATAGTTTATTGGGATCAACCCTCAGATCGGTTATTTAAAGGAATAGACTGTTAAAATAGCATGCTAACTCACCAGTGATAACTGTGCAGTGCACCTGCAGCTATCACCATTTCTCCATGGAGTAGTAGTATCTGGAAGCAAAGTAATAAGAGAGATTTCAAGGTGCTCTAGGTGGTACAAGCCATGGATTGCTGAGGAATGATGCAGGTAGAAGCTACAGCAGAGGAGTGAAGGTAGTGGTATGACATTAAGTATAATAGCACTCAGAGCTGTTCAAACCAGCTGAGTTAACTTTATGATTTAGCGAGAGGCTAGCTGTGCATTATTTCCGTAGATGTTTCCTAGAATCTGTAGTGCTACGGAAAAATAACCGCCATTTGCCAGCTTTCCTGATGAATGGAAGATATTGCAAAAAGATAATGGAACAAATAATTAACTACAGTGAATTCTTTTCCGGTTATTGTAAGGATCACAGCTTTGGGAGGTCCAACCTTCTTCAGAATTTACATATACTGATATTGTGGATAGCTCTGAAGGTGAAAGCCTGTCATCTATAGGGCTCACTGAGCAGTCACACAACTTGACAGGACCACTGTGTATACATCTAGGAACTAGGATGGTCTACATGTATGGTACAGGTTACAGGTTCAGTGCTTATGTAATCTACTGTCTGTCTATAATGGGAAATGTGAATCTGATGTAAAGGTCCAATGGTAGTAAGACTGGGTCATCAGGCTTACAGAAGGCAGTGAAACACATCTTCTCTGATGTTGATGATGCTGTCAAAACATACATAGCTTCATTTGACAAACTCAAGCTTCCATTCGCTGATGCAGTAACTATTTCCACACAACTGAATGTTATCAATCTTACAGCTTCCCTTGCAGCGATGCATAAGTCAATTCTCTTCCAGTTTGAAAAGAATTAGCTAACAAGAACATTTCCATTCAGGTAGTAATGTCAATCTTAATGACATGCCTTATGTGGAAGGTGTCCGTTACAAGTCTGGAAAGGGTTGTATCCAAGGCACTCAGGTTAAAGTGCTAGATGACATTAATCACTGGACATTTGGGGAGAATCCTGATTCTCATATATGCATTCTACTGGGTCCTGCTGGAGCTGGAAGATCTGCAAAAAAGACCTGGCAATATCTTGGCCATGGTGCTTGTCAGGGATCAGAAGAAATCCAACCAGAGAAGCTCCAAGAATGAGCTCCCCTCTCCTTCCAGTGCTGAAATAGCACTGGAATTTACTTGCACAATGTAGTGGGCAGTGACATCAGTGTAGGCTTGCATGCTCTTGTTGTCCCAGATATCAAACATTAGAGATACCTTCCTTTCAGCATTCTGAAACAACTGTGAATGAAAGCCAAAACAGGCAAACATAAACATACCTTCATCTCAAGTCACATTTCTTCAAAATAATGCTCCCATGCCTTAATGATTATGTCTTGAATGGCTGAGCAATGAGAAATGTTCAGATTGTCACATAGGAGTAGCAGCATGTTTCGAAATTCTGGAGTATCAACGACATAAATGGACCAAGCATAATAATTGAACTGACATGACTCACAATATCATTAGCAATAATAAAGTTGATCAATGCTGACCTGAAGGCTTGCTTGCTGAATGGCACCACAACCCCATCATGAGACCCTACACTGACCTTTTCCATCCCTTGTAGATTGTTCAGAATTGTATGTCCACATTGCTTGCAGAACTGGATGTTCCTTAACAATATGCCATCAAAGTGTGCTGGTACCAGCCCCTTTCAAGTAGGGATAGGTATCCTCAGGGCTAGATTTCATGAGTAAAATTAACAGAGTGTAATATATAACTTACTGACATAATTTACAGATGAAAGTCACAACATTAGCTGTATCTGATGTTTGGAAGAAGGACCAGACATCAGAGTGTAATTGATGTGTGAGGTGCAGCCTATTAGTGGCAATGTGAGTTTGGACTCAATGATGAAATCCAGATGTCAGGGTGCATTGAGGTGTGCATTTTTGAAAATGTACTCTAAGCGGAGTATGCATTTCCTGTCTAGACACTGAGGGAAGTCATCTTGGACTTTGGTTTGGCATGTCATGGCTTTGTGATGGACAAGGTGGAGTTATGTTGTGGGGTACAGGAAAGGAGGAGGGGGAGAAGGGGACCATGGGGGTGGTTGTGCAAAGAATCAGTCAATTTCATCAGCTTGATAATCCCTCTTGTTTTGCAACAGACATGCCTCACATGGTCATTCACAGTTTTGATGAACCCCCTCTTCAGTCAGTTCAACAGTAGCTTGCTATGAGAACACTTAGAATTGGGCAGAATAATATACAAGTGGAAGAAACTCACCCACAACTCAGTTACCACTGGTTGTCTGCCTCATCCATGGCCACATCCACCTTGTCCCCTTGGCTGTCCCCCCCCTCACATAGTTCCACACTGTGAAGCAGGTACTTCTTCATCTTCATTTATGAGTTCTGTTGGCACTTGATGAGCTTGCAGATAGCCATGGCCATGGCCACACCCTTCACCACAACCCCAAGTAGTTGTGCAAAGGGACCTGTCAGCTAGTGATTAAAATCTGCTGCAAGGCATCCTATATGCACTATTATGGGTGCTACATAAGGAATATGTCATGGAGAGCAGCTAAGTAAACCAACTCAGAGGGGGTTGAGCTCTTGATGATTTGAGGGACATACCATATCTCTTTTTATACAGCTTCACATCTGTTCTGTTTCATCCCTGAAAACCCGGACAGCGATGGTAAGGTATGGATCAAGCAGGCCTTAAAATGTTATATTAGTCAAAATAATTATAAGGCTTTTTGATGCACCATGTGCAGACCAACAGTGCAATGCTGTGGCACTCCAACATTCCATATTGGCAATACTGAACAAAAAAGGACTTACCATACTCATTCAGGCTGCACATGTTGTCCTAGCCGTGACTTGCTGAGACAGTGAGATGTGAAAGAGGAGAAGGAGGAGATTTGAGGGAACTTGTGCCATCACCCGGTAGCAATTGACTTGAGAGGTGACCATGGGAAATGGGAAGCTTCTGTGAATGGCTGAGGTTGTGCGTGCACACTATTGCTTTATACATATGAGTAATCTTGATAATAAGTGCACAGAATGAACAAATATCTTACTGCATGGAAAGCATAGTCCAAAAAGGCAGGAGGAAAGCAGAGGAGAGTGGAAGGAGAGCCTGTGAACGAGCTACGTAGGGAATGCCCAAATTAGGTAGCAGTCCGCCGGTCTAGCCCGGTTACGAACCGGTCTTCAAATAGACTGAACCATGCAACCCGACATCAAGTGGCTCGGGTTGGTCCGTCTATTATCAGTCTGGTCCGCGGTCCAACCTGAATCAGCCCAGCTGCCCGGCAACGCTAGCCTCAACCCTGTCAGTCACGAGCGCATACCTATAGGCACGCGCTTTTAATACTGCGAACCTCTGAGCGCGCCAGAAGAGCGTGGGAGGGAACGCATGCGAGACACCCCACATCACACCGAATCAATCACACAGCGGTGACTCGGTCTGATCTGAAGATATCTTTATTCAAACTCTAACGGTTGCTAGTACTAAACTGTTTGGTGATTTTTGTTCACCGTTAAAACAGAACCAACAATCTGCCTTCCATCCGTCGCATCAGACCTGGAGGTATTCGTATATAGGTCTGAGAGGTGGAAGGATTGGTTGATCTCCTCGCGCAGACTTTCTCTCAACGTTAAACTGTAACTGACAATAAGTATAAGGATCAACAACAGCTTGATAAGTGCATACATGCTGACGGCGGAAATCACATAGACTAAAAAAACATAGTCATTTTTAAATCAGCTCATAAGAAAATGGAATTCTTCGAACGTACGATGTGTAGTAGCCAACAATGGAATCAAGCTACACACTTATGTCAATTTTTATCATTCTTAGATCAGGTAAGGACGGACGTACAAATAATAGGTCCCTGAGACGAAGCAATACTATGGCAAAATAGTTAGCGGCATTGCATCTAAGTACAACGAAACTCACAAGGATAACACCCAGAAGCGCACAAATACTGGAGCGGGCGTCAGCCAGTTTACATCCAAAGGAACGTTAAAAGTACCTCGTGGCTATTCCCCGATTAATAGCGTAAATCATCATGCGATTAATTAAAGAGTCAGTCCTACAGTGGCTATTATCAAAGAACATCCAATAGAATAGCATTACATGTTTTGCCGCACCTTTTAATTCCAGAACGATGCGAATGGAGCACGTAGCAGAGAGATATGCTAATAAGAATATCACACGCTGCAGCTGTAGCTCCTTGGAGTGTTGTCACTGTCTGTATGAGAAAGCTCATCGATACGAGTTATTTTAGAATCTCGAGTCCAGATGGAACATACTATTAGTGTCCCTGTCTTAAGCGTGAGGTTGGAAAAGGTCTTGCTTATTGCCCTGCCAGCGATCAACGTTGTTAACATCCGTCATAATAGATACTGGTAGGACATACTCTATTGAAACCAAAGCTAGGACAGTATAATATCAACGTATAATTCACAATATTCGAGGATGATAATTGTACCTAACCCAGCACCTATGATTACCGTTCAGTCCATCTTCATTAAATCGAAAGAATGATCCATGATGCCCCAAAAGATCAATGGTACTTGCCAATTTGGAGTACTGCCAGTAAAATCTGAGATATGACACTGAAATCAGTAGTTTGATAGGGAAACGACGAGGAGACGTACAACAGGAACAGCCATAAGGCGTACTCGACTGTGAAGACTCTTGCTGACTGGAAATAAATTAACCTGGTGTGAATTAGTGACACTAGTAACGAACTACGGTGCATACCTGACCAAATTCGACTGGCGAAAAATCTATGAAAGATATTAAACTCGTAATTTATTTCTATGCGGCTGTGAAGTACTCTTACTTACAGCTGAGCAACGAATGCGTTAAGGTACTGATTCGACAATAGTAGATCAGCTTAAGGTACTCTGGTGAATTATTCTGACTTACAGTGCATGCATTTTCTCCCTGTTCCCAGCCGTCAATTTGTCGACTAGATGGCTAGTATTAATCTTTGAGCTACGCACCGGCACAGAGCTAAAGACGCTGAAAAGGTCATGGTTAAGTCTAGATACGAGAAATGAGGTCACTTGCAACGGGATTCGATCAATCAACGCCGGATTACCAGTATTTATTATAAAGGTATCGTAGAGTTGATGACTTGCAAATATGGTTTCTAGTGTCGCTAAAGTTCTAAACAGAATATAATCAAAAATATCTCAATACCGATAAAATCAGGAGTAGTGTATGACGTACATGAGCAGGAAAATTGTAATTTTGAGCGCATTCGTATCTCTCTTTGATTGTAGCTTGAAGTATTGAAGAACAATCGACTGGCATCGCAGTATTTTCAGACATTACGGTGGAATACGCCACAATAAGGACAAGCTCACAAGTGACACACCATACATACTGAGGTAATGAGCATATCAGTGGTTAACCTTTTACGACATCGACAATGCGGAGGCTTACAAAGTGTTAATCAGAATAGCAATCAAAAGTGCACCATAGAGTCCTGCATATGTGACTTGGACCTTGACTGGATGCTTTGGATCCTGTACTTGCATGGCGGGAAAGGAAGGGCTTTGCCACTGCTTAAATCTCTGACGGGTTAATATATCAGTCGACCGATGCATTCCTGGCCATGGCGGGTCAGAAATAGCTCGCTAATGAATAAAGCCGACCGCTAAATTCAAGTCCTTTAGAAGAACTCCGTCGAGGAACTGATCATATAGGACATCGTGAGATCTACGTATGACAAATATACTTATGGTGAGCTGGCTACCCAGTCCGGCCTATTTTGCTCCACGTACGGCTCCTTGAATCTAATTCCCGAATACTCCGGAATAGGCTTATTCGCTGAGGACAGGCAACATTTGAGTGTATTAACCTCTTGGCACGCTGATTTAGCTACTACGAGAGCTTTCTCAATAATTGTGAGCATGTACGGCGTTACATATATGCTTGCGGTTAGCCCAACCGCTAGACGATCTTAATAAAGCCTTAATTCTTAAGCGGTGAATGGTAGCTGTTGTTAATGTTCCGTTTTCGCATACACCGACATAGATAATTGGCCGAGTCGCTAAGTCGATCAAAATTTGACATAAAGGTTTGGACCTCGTAACGGCATATTCCGTGCTCGGCATGTCACCTGTAAATTCTGTTGGACTGTTCCGTCGCCTGCATTCGGCTTGCCAAGGGTAATCAATCCCTCTTATTCATCGTTTGCCTGGGCCCTCAGTCTGCCTGCCACGGACTTCACTGGAATTGAATGAAATAAGATCTTCTCCAATACTTTTATCAGCCATCAAAACACTAGTCGCAGCTCTAGGTGTGAGCCGGTGGATGCCCTAAGCAGACTTTGGGGAATGTAGGTGAGC
The DNA here is from genome assembly GCA_000827215.1 of Sphaerobolus stellatus SS14. Lineage (NCBI taxonomy): Eukaryota > Fungi > Basidiomycota > Agaricomycetes > Geastrales > Sphaerobolaceae > Sphaerobolus > Sphaerobolus stellatus. The sequence goes on along the minus strand of KN837147.1, from coordinate 364,089 downwards.
ACAATAAGGCGCAGTATGAGGCCGTAACGACTCATAACGGACTTTCTACAAATGTAAGAAAGCGCTAATCTGAGTATATACATCGAATTGTGCGCCAATTTCGTTTACATCCAAAATAGAGAGCTGACGCTGTATTCGGCAGACCAATTCGGCATTGAATCGGAGCAACTTATTCACCCATTTGAATTAGATCACACACTCCATCAAATGGAACTGAGGAGGAACCAAAGCGGAATACCAAGTACCCATGCAAAAGCCAAGTCATAGTCCCTAAAGTTTATTTATTTATGGCAGTCTCATATCGAGGGGTACTGATGTTCCTTTCAGGGATCGATCAGCCGTACTTTGGCAGTGTAGAAACTATACTATTACCGTGCGCAGCGTGCATATTGACCCTCACGCATTCCATCAGTGCCCGAAATAGAAATGGTTGCGTAGCGTTCGGAGTGTTGTGTCGATCGTTACGAGTTGGCTAAGGTCTCCGAAATCGGAGCGCCGTTTTTATCTTATCAGTCCCCGCCGCGTCGCTTGTCCCCCGTGTACTTGTACCTTTGTCACGCCCTCTTATTATTCTATGGTACAAAAGAAACGAAATAAATTTGAGAAATTTTCAAAAACAAACAAACAAACAGACTGAGTGAGTGGCTTGCTTTTGCAGTTTTGGTAGCGATCCAATCTGACAAAAAAATTAAAGTGCCTGAAAGAAGAAGTTAGTTCAACAAACAGCAAAAATGTCACCTGTGAAGAAAATAAGGCCTGTTGTTGACTACAGGCTGTTGACCTACTGTAAATCATAAGTCGCCGTGGTTGTTTGTGGACTACCTGCAACTGATGTCACACAGATCCTCCAAATCTTCTGACAATGCGAACATCTCGAGACAGGAAGGAAATAAGTTAAGATATTTAATAGTTCAATTATAATTAACAACATCAAATATAGTACATGTTAATGTGGCTAAATAGATACTAGAGTGTCGGAAATGTTCAGTCTACAAGCAATGGAAGCAATGGTTAATTTACATCCATGCGGCCTCTCAACATTGATAGTTATGGAGGACAGTTCTTAAACTCTACCTATTAGTTAGCTACATCAATAGCGAAGCTAGCGAGTGCTAGCGGCCACTAAGCGACATAGCAGTCGCTACTGTCTGTAGGAGTCGTGGGACGCTATGGAAAAATTAAGTGCCATTGGCAGATTTCGTGATGTAGCAGTCTATCGAAAGGTGGTCAGCTGGTTACTGGTGGTTTCCCATAGTGTCGTACATTCAAAATCCATGCATTATATAGCTTTTTTTGACATCTGGATGAAATAGTTGATACTTGAAAGGAGAAGTAGCGACTATAATTCAGCGGAGGCAGTACAGCAATGATTCGGATGTCACTTTATGAGCCTCTATGATACTAGACAGGTTCTTCAAGAGCCACAGCGCCACACTGTGGCTCAATTTTGTTATGCTGTTTATGGCCAATATACTGTCTGTGGTTGTACATTAGCCCCACCGTGGCTCCAAGAATTCTGGCTGTGACTCCTAAATATGGAGTTTCACAGTGAGATGAGTCACAGCAATAGCCACAGACTGCATAACAAAATCGAGCCACCGTGTGGCGCTGTGGCTCTTGCAGAACCTGTCTACTATGATCACAAGATCTGGTGTATACAGCTGCTCAAATTAGCATCATGATGGCAGAGCCACTGCAGGACACTCCTTCAGCAATATGTCCTGGTAAATATTCCACCCTTTTATTATTTGCTAATGTGCACTGATTATTTCTTTTGTCCAAATCCTGATTCTATAATTCTAATATTTACCAGGTATGTTACGTTACCCGCACGAAATCCACGAAAGGCAATTAAATCTTCCTTTCCAAAATGCAGCTTCTCATTACATCGAATTAGTATGTCTCTCAGGCTTCAGCCTTTGAACAAACTACTTCGATTAATTTGGAGGATGGTAAGGATGATTCTTCATCAGATTACCATTAACTACGAATACTCGCACCTTCCATGATGTCTTGCCTCCTGCAGCCTAATCAGCCGTACTCTGTTCACTGAATTTAATCACCAGAGGTTGATTATCATGCTATAGATTTGGACGTATGATACCTGATCCATGCTATAGCATAGTAGGTGGGCAACTATTTTGCCTAGAAACTATCCAGTGCTGGCCTAGGATCTGTAGCACCGGTACACCTGAGAATCTAATGAGTGCACTCAGGGCATTGCCTGAGATCTGTAGCACCAGCCATGATACTACCCCTCCGCCCTCGCCGCAGATCTACAGCAGAAATGTCTGAGAATAATATGTGCAGTGCAGCCTGGGATCTATAGCAGAGGACGAACCCTGCTCAAACCCTGGGTTCCGTCAGACCTAAATATCTACAGCACCATCTACAGCACCTGGATACCAGGTGCCTGCATAGGACCTATAGCATAGGTCTCCAAACGTCATGTACACAGGAACACCCTGACAATCTATAGAACCAAAGCAATAATAGCCAATTATGAGCTATGGAAGCCAGACATTTTGCATGGATTGATTTCATAACACACCCTGCAATCTATAGTGTGACACTTTTAATGCATTGAATCCATCACCCACCTGGAATCTGTAGCACGGAGTATCTACATGGATCTCCCCAATTGTGCACCTAGCATCTATAGCACCTTGCTTTGCATGGAGTTATTCTATTACCCACCACAGCACAGTGCTTTGAATGAATTGGATCGATTTTGCACCTGGTAGCTATAGCACAATGTTTTGAACGGATTGAATTGATTACACACCTGGAATCTACAGTATGGCACTTTGAATGGATCAAATTAATTTCGCACCCAGAGTCTATAGTACAATGTTTTGAATTGTTTGAATTGATTGTGCACCGAGAATCTATAGCACACAATATTTACCTGGCTTAGATCCATTACCCTCTGGAATCTGTAGCATGGGGTATTTGCATCGACCATCCATCCACTATCACACAATGTTTTGAATAGATCGAATCAATTACACACCTGGAATCTATAGCATAGCACTTTGAATGGATCAAATCAATTTCGCACCCAAACTCTATAGCAC
>KN837147.1:347887-360832 GCA_000827215.1 Sphaerobolus stellatus SS14 | reverse complement strand
TATAGCACAGAGTTTTGAATCATTTTAATTGAGCATGCACCTGGAATCTATAGCATGCAGTATTTACCTGGCTCAGATCCATTACCCCCTGGAATCTGTAGCATGGGGTATTTGCATCGACCATCCACTATCACAATGTTTGAATGGATCAAATCAATTATGCACCTGGAATCTATAGCATGGCACTTTGAACAGATCAAGTTGATTTCACACCCAGAGTCTATAGTACAACATTTTGAATGGATTGAATCTATCATGCACCTGGAATCTATAGCACACAGTATTTACTTGGCTCAGATCCATTACCCCCTGAAATCTGTAGCATGGGGTATTCACATTGACCATCCATTACGCACCTGGGACCTATATTATTGAGTTTGTACCACAGCCTCCTAAAAAACCTCCTTAGGATCTATAGAACTAACATGATGATGGTCAGTTAGCTATATTGCACATACATATGTACCACTCGAATCCATAGCACCAATAAATTTAATAGCCGACTAGAAGCTACGGAATCACCTATGCAACTGCAGCACCATCATAATACCAGACACCGTGCCACCACACTATAGCATGTGTTTTCTACGCATATAGCACTTAGGAACGCCTAGCACCATCCTGTAGTATTGCTCACCTGTCATCTATAGCATACCTTAGATGTATGTGCCCCTACGGCCATACTGACCTATCTTGAGCACTATCCATATGACCAGTAGGGCTCAGCACCGTACCGTATACGGTGACGGCCGTACATTCTTACGGCCGTATAGGTATACAGCCGTATCCGTATGCCACCGTAACCGTATGCCAAAAAGGCCTTGACGGAACGGTTACGGCCCATATTGGCCGTATACGGTTACGGAACGGAATTCTTTTCAAAATAATGATTTCTCCTGTAGGTCCTACTTAAACCTTCCAAATTCCCATCCTTCAATAAGTCCTAACACACCAAATTACCTTTCAGTCTCTCCACTGTTTCGCGATAGTCATTTACACTGGGCCAGGGATATTCGGCAGGTACCCCTGAAGTTAGATGCCGGTCCAGTTACCTTTCGAGAGTCGACCTCTGCCTCGAAACACTTGGATAACTCCTCAACCAAGTAGTAGTACACTATTACCCATGACTATATGTGATACTAACTCGGATGTTAGACCAGAAAACATTGATTTTATGCATTTTTTTTCCGGCGCTTAGACCATTGTGCCGTAAGGCTGTAATACGGCCGTTTTATACGGTCTCATACGGCACCATATGAGTGCTGTACCGTAATATGGCGAGGCTGGTTAAAATGGCTGACAGAACGGTTATGGAGGCCGTATACGTCGCCGTATATACAGCGACGTATACGGTTACGATGCTGAGCCCTACTGACCAGTAATCTATAGCGTGAGTCTCAGCATGCCCAAACCACTTACGGACATACCTACCAACCTACAACACCACCAGCGAGGTACCGAATGAACTACCCAGGATCCCTGCATCAGCGATACCCCCACGTTCCTATCAAACCTACAAGCTATAACAGGTATTCAGGGTCACAGCAGGGTTACTCAAAATCTGTAGTATACTATTTACGCTATGCACAGTACATCTGCAGCCTTAAATATGCTGCACTAAGTATTCCTTTAGTGTTGTTTTTTTACTATTAAGCATATAGCGCTAGATATTCATTAAACAATACCTATACTAATTGTACTAACAGTACATGTATAAAACTATCTCCCCAATATCCAACATACCTTTGTCTCCTGCTTCTTGGCAGGGCGCTCTCGACTTCGACCCTTAGCCTTGACAATGCCTTGAGCTCCTGAATCAAGTTCCACGCTGTAATATAACACACATATATATACACTAGTGTCAACGTAGATAACTAAGCAACTCACCCGATTAATTTATTCCTCTTGTCCAAAATGTCGGCTTCACACACTTTGCTAAGAGGAAGAGACCATATGAGTTAGCTTAAGTGACATGCCAAACGACTTGAGAGACTGACCTCTCCTCAAGCAGCGCTCGAATAGACATCTGAATAGCATTTGTACACCATTCAGAGTCAGATTCCCCTCCAGGACCGCTGACCATGTACAGGCAGTAAGTCCACAGGAACACATCGACAACGCTTGTGTTTTTGATGTCGAAGTTTCCCATTTCCTTGATCCAGGCCTTCACTTCTTCTCTGATCTCTGCTGTCGCCCAAGCTTGGTCTGCATATGGTACCCCAAAGTCATCTGTCTGAATGGGTCTAACCCGCTTGGTCGCTATCTGGGCAATATCATCGACAATCTTGGGGGTTGTATTGCTCCGATGGAGCCTATACCACTATATGCAGACATGTGGGTTAGAGAAAACGTGCTAAACAGATTGCCATCAATAACGCACCTCATCCTCCGTAGTGTCCATCCGCATGACTGTTTCCATCCAGACCAACCAAGCCTCGTATAACAAGCCTGCATTCCCGTGCTTGCTCTGCTCAAAGCTCAGAATTGCCCATCTTCGCCAGGCCTCCTTCGCGAGCGTACAATCATATCGAGCCAGCAATAAGACAATCACTGCATGCTTCGAAGGATCCTTGTCGACAGTGTGAACATACCGCCTGAGAAACTCTAGGGCTCGTAAACCTGGGAACAAGCCCATATTGCCACCAACACGTAAGATTGGGCTCTCCCCATTGGCGGCATAAGTGACCACTGCCAGGAGAACCTCCTCAACACGTTTCAATAGGATGTCGAAGACTCTCTGACCATGTTTCCCTCCTTGCATCTGAAGAATGGAAGGCTGAGGTAGGGGCTTCGAGACCATCAAGATTTCTTCGATGATGCGTGCAACGGCCTGTGGGACAGAACTCTCTGGCTGTGTGATATCTAATAGCCCTCCTTAACATCTGTCAGACCCAAAACGTCATCGTACATAATCGATGAAACTCACCAAAACCTCAGGTGACCGAACTTCCATCCCATCAATGAATCGTGTACTCAATGGTACCGGTGATCCCATTGGCCCTTCCACCAAACTCTCCTCCCAATCCAAGTGATCACATCGTCGTCCAAAGTCTTGCAACCACTAGAATAGCACAACAATGATCCACATGAGTATCTGGTTATTATGATCACACATCATGCTCACCTTTGCCATATCACCATTGAACGTCCTAGCAGGACGCCCTTTCACAACCAATGCCTCTGAAGTATCATCCTCTTCAGTATCGGAATCTTCTTTCTTCAACCGGCGCCGCTTCTGACGGCCACTGTTAACTGTCTTGTCGTCTGGTGATGCACTCTTGCGCACATCAATCCTTGAGGCCTTGGAGGGCTTTGAGCTCGAAGACTGACCAGAGTCGCCCAAGGCAGAGACTGCATCAGATGGCACACTGTCTACCTTGCATTTCTTCTTGGGTTTTGGTTCGCATTCCTCAAGGGGTCTATATTCAATAGTGAGCTGACGCCAACCACAGACTTGTAACTAGATTCCTCATACCTCTTAGGTGAACAACGACCTTCTTCTTTCCCCTCAACTGCAGTCTGCGTTTTGGTCTCCCCATCTTGTTTCTTGCCGGTGTTTGTGTGTGAATCAGTCTCAGCCATGTTCAGACTGTCAACCTCCTGCGGTTGATCGGTGCTGGTAGCACCCACTCTGTTAGGAAGCTAAGTCAACCATCGGCGTTTAACACAGGGCAGCACCATGGCAGACTTACCTATGAACACCTATGGCCGCTCCAACCTGTTGTCCCTTCCAGCGAAAACAATGCGCCGGATCCAACTCTCCCCTCTCTCCCTTCAACAACCATTCCGCCAAAGTCTTCAACTCGGCTTCCTTCAGGCGCTCAGGGTTATCGAAAATGAAAGGCGATGGTGGTAAGACCTTTGGGTCCATGTAGTTGTCCATGCCGGACCGCCACATATGATTCCAGTTGGGCTTCTTTGGACGACCTTTCTTGCCATTTCTAGAAGCTGGACACAAGGCTATAATAGGAGACTATATCAGCTCTTTGTCAATTAAGCCATACTCCACACATACCATACGTCATGTTCATGTAGTTAATGATGGCTTCGCGCAATACATCTTCGGAGCTTTCTATATTCCCTGTATCGTCTACCTTGATGGTCCCTGTAAACTTGACCAAAGGGATGCCACGTGGTTTAGGCACAAAAACTTTGGGCTTCCAAGGAAGGACTTCCTTCACGTCTTCGAGCTTAGCTATGTGGCAAATCAGCACTGGCTCTCTTGGTATGTCACAAAGAATAACATACCATTCGCAAGGTCAGCAACTGCCTTCCGCATAGACAAGTCGTATGCTTGTGATGTCGGGAGCTTAGAATAATCGGCAATCTTGCCGGCAATAACAGGCTGAAACTTTTCACTGATCAAGCAAGTAGGAAATCAGTCAAAATCTATATGCATAATAGTCGAAACTTACGCATAGAAATGCGGCAAACCATCCTCTCCAATACCCATTGTCCTCACTTCCATATACCATCCAGTGCGCGCAACCCATGCATCGCCCATAGAAGCAAACACTTCCGTCATAGCTGCTAGCAGCTCAGCTCTGTACACAAAACAATATCAATGAGGCGACATTTCATGGCTACAGACTTCAACGTACCTCCCAGGGACAATATCCTTCTGCTTTGCCGCCTCAACCTCCCATTTCTGTTTCTCCTCAGCTGGGAGCTCTTCCCATAGTTCACGGCGTGATTGCATCTGAATAGGGAACACTGTTTGCCTATCCATGTCCGAAGTCCACTTGTTCTTGATCATGCGCTCCATCTCCTTCTGCTTGTATGTTGAGTCACCCTTCGCCCAACAATCTCGAGGGGCAGTTCTGCGAATCTGCCGGAAAAGCAAGTCTAGCAAGTCTGGGGCATCTGAAGCGGATTTCTTGTTTCGGTCTTGCAAGATATTATCGATCTTCTTGAGGATCCGCTAGAAGCCATTCATGCTTAAGCTCTGAGCACAGATAACAAATGATCACACTTACCTTCTCAGCCGACTTTAATTTACTTTTGCTTGCTTGTGATGGGAGTACCGAATTGACGTCAAAGTTTTTGAAGTGACACATGAACTCTTCAGCGAGGTTTTCCTTGAACTCAAACCGCTTCTCCTTGATGCGTTTCTCATATGCAAGCAAAGATACACCTTGCGGTCCCTCGATGTTGTCAATTTCTTCGACCCGCTCCTTCAGCCATTGAACTCCGATTGGATTGACCGCCCACATATTGCGTGATTCAATGTAGAGGAAGGGCTCCCATGTCCATTGGACCACTGGCAAAATGCATTGGTGAGCCAAGTAAGAGCCACAAACGCGAGATATATTACTTACCGCCATTAATGATCTCACCTTCCTCCTCACCATCTCCACCTTGGACATCAGGATCACCTTCGGGCTTGGGAGCAACTAGAACAATATAACATTTGTTGAGTGTTGGAGTTGCCAGTCATATGACGAACCTGATGGTGGGGGACCTTCCTCGGATTGCACATCTCCAGCAGCAGCAGTTGCTTCTGAATCACGTCTTTAAGTTCAAGTTGAATGGATGTGATGGAACACATACCTGCAGAATTCTGCTTGGATTCCTCTTTACGCTGTGGTCCATGTGAAACATGTGGGACAATTGGAACAGCTGTCGACACAAGTGCAGATGTAGGAGACATATTCTTCTCATCAACATGGGTTGAAGAAGTTGTCGAAGACATTGAAGAGGGTGTTTTACAGTCAAATCGTTAGATAGGGGTTGGAGGTTGGCAGTTGTGGAAGAGAAACACTAACGATCTGGTTAGAGAAATCTGCCTTAATGTAGGGTTCCATCAGAGCCAGTTTGCTATAGCGCCGACAAGCGGAAGTGATCTGTAGATCTCTGATAAGTGATATCTAGACCAGTAGTCCATACCTAACTCTAACTCATTAGCGTCGATCATTAGGCACAGATCATTACTCACTGGATGTTATGATGACCGAGGCCCCATGCTTATTGTTAGGAAGCACTCAAGCAAGTCAAAATGACCATATGCCATCCATACAAAGTGAGGAATACTGTAGTATTACGACCAATATGTTCGTGGGGTTTTGCATGACACGGCATGGTTCTCCAAATTATAGTTCGGACCCTGGCACGATGCGTGATGGACCCTGTTTTAGTTCTCCCTGTGGATGCGGCCATAGATGGCCGTACCTGGTTCGGGGCTTTGTTTGGTATAAATCATAGTTCGCAGACTCGCGTGATGCGTGACACACCCCTATTTTAGTGCAGTTCAAAGGCCTCCATGATGCGTGACACGAACATTTGGTAATAATACTACAGTATGACAGGAAGCATTTCTGCTCTGTGATCGTGGAGGATGGAGTATGGATGAAAGGGTAGGATGTAGGTAAAGGGTGAGGTCACCAACGTGACAGATTGGCACCCGCTTAGTCATACACTTGACTGCTGGGGTTCTCGGCCCATCACTCACCTGATGCTACGAAGACCGAGCTCCAACTGTGTTTTCTAAGATTCCTTGCCTTTCACATACCATTTTCATACACTGATAGCTCACATATGTGTTATACAGTAATTAACGACATAATTAACGACCTTGCCAGCTCAAACCCTTCACATTGTGGATGTGCTCGTACTCCGCTATTCCCATCCCATTTACCAAAATTTCGAACTCATCCTCACAGCTTAAGAGACTGCTAATCTTTTTCCTGAAACCTTCCATATCTTCCTTAATCTTGTTAGCCTTCTCAAGGGCTTTGCCGGACTTGCCGTAAACCCTTTGGAGTGCGATTTCTGCCAGGTGACGTCCCTCCTCGCAGTCCTCTAACAGAGTCTTGCGCTCATTCATGATACCCCGGATTTCGTCCCATCCGTGTTCTTTGACTGCTGATACCTGGGCCTGATATCTTTGAGGAAAATAAAGATCTAAATCAGGTGGCGAGGATGTGTTGAACAATCTCTGCCATATCTGCCGCATGGCTTCAACAAGATCAATATCTCTTGGGAAGGTCACCTTTTTGGTCTTGACAGCGGTTTTTGTCGATGTTTTGTTAGAATTTAACACACTGCCTTTTTTGGCCGTCTTTTGGGTGCCTGATTCAACTGTTTGAGGCTCTTTTTTGATGTTGCGAGCAATCCGTGCTGCCTTCATTGAGCGACAGCGAGATTTGGCTCGCTCCTCCTCAAGGTTCCTGTTCAAGCCATTTCATAAATCAAGTGTGATAACAGAGAGATTGAGACGAATTTATCATATAGATCATAGTAGAATAAACAGTGACAAGAAATGGTGGAGAAAATAAGCGTCCGAGAATTAGGAATCCTTTAAAATCACTCACCGTTGTCGATAAGCTGCCTTCGATATCAAATGAGCCTGTCGAGCCTCCTCTGGAGTAAAGTATTTCTTAGGACGCCCCCCCGGCATTTGAGCTTGGTGGGGAAATGTTAAGGATGGATGTAGTTGGTGGTGTGTGGTACTGGCTAAAGGCGCCATTGAAATCCAAAATCTGTACCCCAATCTACGGGACATAAACTCAGTTCGTAGTCCAATGAGTTCCACCTTTTAATATATTCTGCATCCACCTCATTTTATTATCCAGTTAACATTTGGAGTTATTTAGATGACCAGGAGAGGCTGTATAAATTCTTCAAAGCTCGCATTGAGAGGTCTTCAAATGGGCGCTTCACAAGTGAAGAGGTCGACTTCCTCTCCAGTGTTTGTATTTGTGTCACTCTTGGGGTCTTTTTGAGCAAAATAATATGAAAGGGAAATTAATAAGGCATCAAATATATATCTACACCTCTAAAGACTGGCGTTAACAGATGAAAACTACACTAATTAGCCTTCAATACCTTCAGAACACATATCTCCTCGCATCTCCCCTCCATAAGTGTCAAGAACCATAAAACCACAACAAGATAAACCAGCCAACCTCTCTTTGGTTTCCCACCAAGTCATATAGCCGGCAGGATCATGGCTGAAGGCACGTGCTGGCCACGAAGTATCAACAATGCGATGAAGAGATGGCCATTTATTGTGAGTGGATGCGAGTTTATCCATCTGACTCCGGAACCGGTCCATCGCCGGTGAAGGTAATGGGAGTAGATCACAATGGTGTACTGTGATTGTATGCACATTGTCATGGTGCAGAATGATAGGCGTAAACTCACTGAACACAAATTCAAGCACTTCGAGACATGGGCAGAGAGAACTGAGAGGCAAAGAAGCCTGCAAAGTGTATTTTCCACGGAGAATGAGGCGAGTTAAGTGAATTCCAAATTTTTGCAGTGCCTGAGCAAGAAAAGGGTCTGGTGATGACGATGACCAACAGGAAAATAAACCCAATTTTGGGAGAAACCACCACCGCACAAACAAAAGAGGCTCAATGTGGGTATGACCAGCCACATGGAGACGGCGTAAAGAACGAAAGGTGATGGTGGGTAAGGGATTGGGAATTATGCATGCAGGGGTTCGCTGGTTCATGAAATGGATAACGAGATCCTCGAGCTGGTGCAATTGATGGAGAGCAGATACCAAATCCATGTTGAAGATTGGTGATTTGATGAGGAGAGATGTGAGGTTTTCAACGTTGCCAACAAGCAATGTGCGAAGATAGTTAGGGGGAGGGGGATGTGCCGAAACACCAGCAGCATTGCTCAAGCCATTGTCAAAAGAAATGACATGAGTGAGGCGGCCTAGGAGACGGCGATACCACGTTTGGCACTGAAAAAGAGAGGATTGAGGTGTTAATGGTAATCAGCTGCAGAGGAAATGAACACCTCACCTCGAGAATGCCATACACTGCACATCTGCTATCGGGTGGAGGGGGCCAGTATAAGTCATAAGTACGGTCATGAGGCCATCCGTTAGCCGTATAAGGAATCTCCCTCCATCCCAGATTGATGGCCAACGGAATATCAACACGGAGATGTCGAGCAGTTGCGAGCAAAGGGTGGGAGGCGGGGAATGCTTTCAGGAAGGCATGGATCTGAGTGGGATATGTAAACCAAAGTTGGGCAATGAAAAAGGGGTCCACAGCGAGGCGGATATGCCGACATGTCAAACGGAGAGCAGAGATTAATTTGATCCTCATCTCATACGTTCTGATCCAACTCCCTTCCCAATCTGCAGTCAAGCGGAGGTCTTGACATTCATCATCCAAATGTGTGTCACGGTCCCACAACCAGAAATTGACGCAGCCTGGGGGAAAGGCTGAGGTCTCGAAAATCAGACAAGCCAGGTCTGGGAAAACCCTAACGAAGCGTTCATGTGCTGCAAAACCAGTATCAAAGCTCCATATGATGATACTGCGCAATTATGCGATTTCCATACCTGTCTCCATATGAAACCAATATTAGGTGTTGAAACGGGACACAGATGACGATGATGGAAAGATGGAGACGTGGGGTACTCAGAGAAATTGTGCCGGTAAATGGTTCATCATTCAGGTGACATCGAGAACACATGGGTCACAGGGGTTCAGATGATCGATCACGAAATAAAACACAGGGGTTTAGATGATCGATCACAAAATAAAACCACTGCCAGGAGTGAGCTTATTCCGAAAAAAAACTTCTATTACTGTCTAAAACAGGCAAAGAAGCTAAGCCGGCTGATACATACTTGCATAACGTCGCACCTGCACATCGAAATCGGCCCGTGCATGTGCAGCTAAGTCCATTCGCCAAGTGTTCGGGTTAAGTAATGCAACATCATCGTTGGTCTAAGATGGAAAGGGTGAGATTGGGATTGCCAAAGCACATTGGAGTGATATGACATACAGTTAATGCTGACATCAAATCACAATGATGTCGCACAAATCTGTCAATATGGTGGATCATATAGAGTCCACAATCACAGAAATTTGGCTGTGAGGGAACCTGTGAGAGTAAGAATGTAAGTTTGATGACATAATACAAGCTTAAGGGCACAGACCGGCAGTTCCATGGAAATGATCGAGGGAGGCGTCTTGCCAGGGTAATTCTTGGCAAACTCGGTCTGCAGCCACTCTGAGACGGAATCACGGGTCTTGGACCGCTCATATGCCAAAGAATCCATAGTGATAATCTTAATAGCACTATAGAGCAAGTTTAAGGCCCCTACGACGAAATAGACTCTTAATACAAACCTTGATTTTGACTGCCGCTGGACACTTTCTCTTGCTCCTATAATAACCGATGAATACCAATGGTTTACGTCGTGCACAGGTATGACTATAAAGTCGTATTTAAACGGAGTCCACTTTCGCGTCCAATGTGCTACAGCTGAATATCCTCGTTCGGTATAATTGGTGAAAAAGAAAGTCGACAAAACTTTCAAAGGATGAGTATTGAGAGCGGAAGCCTGAAATCGTTCGAACCATAGCCTAGAACAGAAGTAAATTATACTGAATGAGTTGTTAAACAGACAGGGAATGAGGACATACGAGAGGCCCAAATCGACTAAGTGATCACTCAGCCACCCGCCCGGTTTCAAGCGCTCCATATCATCGAAAGGAACTTGTATCAGCCTTGGTTTATCTTCTTTGCCTGTGTGTATGTAGCTAAGGTATTGAAAAGTGCTGTGGAAGACTTGAGATGGATAAACAGCATTGCGTATGTGCAACTCACCCTGCAGACGATATCTTCTGAGTGGTGTTCTGGCTGGATGCGGAAGGTTTCTTGCTGTGTTTCAGGATAGCAGCTGGTTGGTTTTCAGGCTCTGAGTCGCTGCTTAAACAGATCCTATAAGGCAAATAGGTCAAAAGAACATGTGTGAGGCAAGTCTAAGTGTCGAACGATCACTTACGCATCATCAGTAGACTTGCCTGAGCCTTTAGTTTTGCATTTAGAACTTAGAGGAGGATTGAGTGAATTTCTAGCTTAGAGGGGCTGACGTCAGTATTGTTAAAGAACGAGACGAATATGGCTTACCTGGCATTGCATTGAGACATCAAGAGTGGCAGTTCAACGTTATTACGTAATGGATGGATCACATGCGCTCCGAAGGTTGTAGTACCCAGCAATGAAGTTATCGCAAGCGCGCAAAAGAGTACAGGCTGCGGCCAAGCGGAAAGGACCCATTTTGACAGATCCAAGGGCTATTAAATCCATGAAAATAATCAATGGACGCGAAGTTGCTTGGGAAGAAATCCCAGAAGAGTTAGCTACACCAGCCACACCAGCCACATCCTCCTCGTCGAACAACACCCCTCAAACTCGGACAATCAAAGCTGTTGGCGGTGTCAATTCACCACTACAGAGTGGAGAATTTCTCAGAATGGACTATGGGGCCTTTTTGGGTGTTGAGGATATGGGGGAATATGATGGGGGAGACATTAGGGAGGAGGATAATGGTAATGAAGAAGAGCCCGAACCTGTGAGTTGGAAGATTTATGGTGCCTTATAACTTGACCGATACGACTTTAGGATTCAGATGTGAAAGACGCGGATGGCAACAAGACTGTAGAACGAGACGGAATCGATCACAATGTGACACTCCGGGAATTGGCTCTGACAGCGATGTACGAGCAAGAGGTTCCACCCATAAGCAAACCCTCATGTTTTGGCATTGATTGTTCAGCAGTCGTAGTGTATGACTGTGTGGATTGCGACGCAATGGGATACTATTGCCAGGAATGCATTATTGAGAGACATCAACACCTGCCTTTTCATCGGATAGAAGAATGGGATGGGAACTGTCTGCGCCGAACGTCACTGGCCGAGCTAGGTCTCATTATTTTCTTTGGACACGGGCACCAGTCATGTCCCAATATCCACGACGAGCTAGGCATTCAGGATATCACAATTCTGGATATCACCGGTGTGCATACAGTTAGGATGGGATGGTGTCGGTGCGCTACTGCATGCTCGCAAGCTGAGCAACTCTTTGCTCGTAAATGGTTTCCAGCAACCATACTACGCCCGCGAACAGCTTTCACATTTCGAGTATTGAAGTTATTCCATCTTCTCAATCATATCGCACGCACAAGTCCTTGGGATTTCGCAGGGACGATGCATAGGGTAACAGACCATGTTTGCACCACGGAAGTGACAGTAAGAATTATTTTCTTTATCCAAGGCAAAGAAATAACTAATCATAATAACTTTATTAATGATATAGGATATTTACAAGACGTTCAAGCATGTCCAAAGACAATGGCGGGTGGTTCGAGCTTGGAAGCGAGGAGGCGTTCAAGATCCGAAATTAATAAGAGAGCCTGGAAGCCTCGTATTGGGGTGTGTGTCATGTCCTATTCCAGGCGTTAATTTGGATGCAGGATGGGAAAAGCACCCGGATTCGTGAGTCAAAATAATCTGGAAAAGGCGACAAAGACTTATTTTTCATTCTTTGAAACAAAGGGCTTTGATCCATACACGTTTTTTGGGTGTAGATGGAAATTTCAGATTGCGCAGACACAATAAAGGGGGAGGAGAACTAGCCGATCCTTCATTGTTCGGAAACGATGCTTTTTATGCGTCATACCCTCAATACAAGGAGTTTTGCCGTATTAGGGGTGGCTCCCCTGAGAAGGCTAATATACAATAATGATCGGCTGATGAAGGGAGCATCGAGGATGCGACATGCCGAATGGTGAAGGCCGGGGAGCCCAAGCGCGCTGCTGCCAATAGGAAGCGGCCTACAAATGGCAATCTATCACACAGTTGTGTACGCAGCGGTGCGTTTGAGCCGAGAGGCACAGTGGACATTCCGCTGGGAGAACGGTGAGCTGGGATTCGAGGAGGGTTTGTGCAATTTTGACATACTATTAATAGATTCGTGATTGTTGACTTTGCGATGACGCACGTTCTGCAAGACGTCTTGAAACTGGGATTGGAGCGCATTGTAATATCATATGATATTGCGTGCAAGTATCATATCCACTTCCGGGAACGTATTGAGCACCGTGCCTGGCCGTTACTAAACCCTGAAGAACTGGCCAAACTGGATAGCACGGAATTAGTATGGTTAGTTCCCAAGTTCCATTTGGCATC
>KN837147.1:327539-347787 GCA_000827215.1 Sphaerobolus stellatus SS14 | reverse complement strand
GATACATTAAATGATGCTATGTTGTTACATAATTGGAGGAAAGCAACCGCGGAAGGCAAGTTTATAATTATAATTTCATTTCATTCTCTATTTGTTAATTACGTGTTGCCAACAGCGTTTCGCATCTTAAAATCTTATAAGAAGAGCGGATTGATCCTGGGGAAAAAGCGAGGGGCTCTGGCGAATTTGGAGTCAGCATTAGGCGAGGAAATGGTCACGAAACTCAAGGTGGAAAGTGCATCAAAAGACGGTAGTCAATTCCGGCCAAGATTGATTGAGGCGCCTTCGCGTGTAGCGATCCTGAAAAAGATTCGCGACGAGGAAACGCCGGTGACACTTCGGGCGGGGAAAAAACAGTCAGCACGGTCCGCCCGCCTAATAGCAAGTGTGGGCATCAATATGGGGCTGGATTTGGAGATGCGTCAGTAAGTCGCGTGTTATCGATTAGCAAGGCTAATTACTAACAAGGTGTTCTGTAGGCAAAATCTGCGACAGAAGCTTCTTATGCGAAAGAATCCGACTGACCGACAGGAGCTTGATCTGGACGATTCCAGACGTAAACTATCGCGGCACATCGACACGTGGTACGCCGGGCTATCTGATTTCATGCCACCGGATGCGTTACAAGAGCCATTAGCAACGGATGCTGCTCCAGAGAAAGCTAAGCTGAGCTTACCGTCAGACTTCGACCGAGAAAATTACGAACGGCTGGGATTAATAACGTTGGCTGATACAGAATTTCTATTGCGGCAAGGACAGGCAAATGACGCACTCAAACATTTGAGAGAGAGCCTAGGACTGAAATCGTTCCTGGTGCGGCGCAATCATAGTGTTGCAACTGGACAAATCGCCAAGCGTAGGTCGGAGACTGAAATAGAGAATGCTGATCGCCGCGTCCAGAAATGGGCTGAAGTCTATTGCAGGGCGTTCAACGCAATGGGAAAACTGAAGCCGTTAGGAGATGATGGTAATCATGGTCGAGGACAAATGCGAGAGTTGGTCAACAACGATCTCATTATGCTATCCAGCTGGATGGAGGAACATAGGCGGTGGCGAGAGAAAGGTGAAGTTGCGGAGGCAGAGGCTGCTAAGCAGGGGAAAGGGAGACAGGAGCTGCCGTGGATCTGGAAAATGCAGTTCGGAACGACGAAGCCGAATCGCGACAAGGTGTCAGACACGGTAGAGCAATGGACTACGGAAGGTTCGACTTCGGCGCAAGGGGTTCCATAAAACAATTTTACTAATCAAATTGACAGCGATGCGTATCGAATGGTTGCATGCTCATGCAAATGTAGCTAGATTCGAAGAGGAAATGAAGCTGCTCGAAGCTGAAAGTGAACGAGTTGGTAAAACATTTCGTTTCCATCAAAAAAAATGGTTGGTGAAGGGGCTGCAGCTGATGCAAGAAGTGGTAAAGGAGGCGGAAGAGCGACAGAGTGAGGACCCGGCGAGAGTGGTCAGGGGCAAGCTAGCGTATGCACACAGACAAGCTAACGTATTCAAGAGGCTGGCTGTAGTAGCAGAAGAGAAATATGCCGCCGTCCAGCTGGAGAAGATCAAAATGGGCATTTGAAATAGACATTTTTTGTCATTGGCGATAATTAATCATAGTGTATGAAAAGAGTCCACAACCGGGAAAGTTCATTGTTGGTAATTTTCGTGCGAGCGGAGTTGTAAATGACTTGGCGAATTGGCTGAAAGCGCTGGATAACAAGGCGTAAGGGCTAAGGTTATATACCTGAAAATCTATAGCATAGGGAAACAATGTAAGGCATAGATGTAAAATCTAGGAAGGATATAGGAATATATTACGACCACGATACAGAGTCCGAATCTATAGCAACTGAATCATATTTGAAGAATAACAATGTGGTATAGACGTAGAGTCTATAGGATTGCCCCCTGTATGAGTACGGAAAACGTTAGATATGGGCTCGTATCAGGACACTGAAGAAGTAAGAGTATTAGAGTGTAACCATACAATGGAGACGTGGGACCTAGAGCAAAGGAAGTAAATAATCCTCGTTATGTTAAAAACCTGGAATCTGCAGCCAATGTTCATCTTTAATTTAAATGATTGAAGGGCTGTCACGGCCTGAGTTCTATAGCACGAGAGCCTGATTAATGGTCATTAATATCACATGTGAAGAGCGACTATAACTGGATAGATAAAAATACTGATGCTACGATGGGGACCTGTAATCTAGAGTCGAGCGTATCATTGAGGAAGCCTAATGATGTACGATTGAATAGGCGTATAATCTATAGCAAAGGTTCCGACACATGCAATGGATCTGCCAATGAATCTATAGACATTAACTATATTGGGGTAAATATCTACCAATCTTATAAATCTATAGAAATGCTGTAGTAGGAAATGACCTGACACGAAATCTATAGCACGTGGAGTGTAGCACATTGGTCTAAAGCAACGGGGGAAATGTGACCCAGAAAATAACCCCGGAACCGAGACAAGGAATCTATAGTATGTAAGCTGTAGCTTAGGCACTGGGTGCTATCCGGTTGAGCCGTAGCAACGGTGATGTATTGGAGAACGTATGGTAATGTTTTGCCGAATGTAACCAGGTATGTATGAGGGATTTTACAAAAACCTATGCAATATAGGGAGGAATGACACCGATATGTTATTAATGTATATGCTATAGAGGATATGTCCTCACCCCTATAGCCTACATTCTATAGCACTCCACTGCTGAGAACTGTGGACCTAGCATGCTTGAGCACGGTTCAGGCAAAGACCCTACTAATCTATAGCAAAGATAAGTACTATGACTCATTTAATCGAATACGGAAATAGTACTACTGTTGTAAAAAGCCTATGACCAGGCAAGATATCATCGCTCCTCTAGAGTAACTCATTTGACTTACAACCGCACCTATTGAAATCGTAATTTCCCAATAATTTCCTAGTGATCTCACTGCAAGATTGATTTCATACCCGTGCTATCCACTGCATTCTGCATGTATATCCTTTTCCTCGGTCTCCAACACATTCCATGTTTGCATGTCTGGGGAGACCTTCGCAGCTATGCATTAATAGGAAAAACATCCGAGATACACCAAGAAAAGGATATAGTTCAAGGACAGCATTAGACCGGGGCCTCACCACTGACACGTTGAATACTCATATATATTCCCGGGACTTTAAGTTATGATTCTCGACTATAAAAATCCTAAGAAAGGGTTACATCTCTCATCTCTCTCATCTCGAGTAATCCATACTCCAATTTCGCCTTATACCGCTGGTGACCTTCTCCTCCTTCTCCTTTGCTCCTTTGCTTCATGGCCCTGCTTGACTATGAGATATATCAGAAGGACAAATGGTCCAATACGATCAGCGGGTATCGGTGCTATCATGGATCATTTGCCGGTATATTTTCTCCTTTAATGGTGTATGCTTTGATCATAAACACAGTATCACTCTTGCCAAGTTTT
Organism: Sphaerobolus stellatus SS14; assembly: GCA_000827215.1. Classification (NCBI taxonomy): domain Eukaryota; kingdom Fungi; phylum Basidiomycota; class Agaricomycetes; order Geastrales; family Sphaerobolaceae; genus Sphaerobolus; species Sphaerobolus stellatus. Next base: position 344,331 of record KN837147.1, on the reverse strand, counting down.
TAGTTCTTTTGTAGAGGAGTTTAGGATCATTACCTCTAGCAGATAGCTTGGTCTCCTAAAGTGCACGTAAAATTCCTGCCAGCACATTTCCCACTGTGGCACATCTATACATTCCTTTCCAAGTTCTAATCGATAGCCTTATCCTCGATTCAATGTTTATCCACGCTTAAATGTGAGATATCCTTGATTGGAAATTGCCTCGTTAGCTTGCAAAGGATGATTCATCTTGTCCTTCTTTACTCGAATGTCTGTCATAGGATATGTTGTCCTCGCCAGTCGCCAGCCTAATAGTTGTTATCCTATATATTCAGGCTGAATTCGATCAATGTGATTGGCGAAATTCAACTACGCAAGTCCATGACAAACACACCCTGAGATTGCTAATAATAAACACACAGGTTATGAACCCTGTATAAAACCGAGCAAAAAGTGTATGATGGATGGCCTCTTAATGTAAATGCAGGCTTACCAATTCTTAGCGAGGTACTGGTTTCAAAAAATTCTTAGTCAGTCACCCCATCTTTGCCCCATCTCGTACATTTTTTATTCTTGCTGAATTACTGCAAGTTCAGATGATCGAATTTATTGGTTTTCCGAGTCATTAGTCGCGGGAAGACACACATATCTTCTTTTCCTGATGATGTATGCACAGGTAATAATTAATATCGAGTCAGAAGGTGGTGAGACGGGGGTTGGATGTGCAACTATAATTTATCGACAATTTGCTTCCACGCTAGTGTTATGCGGTATGGACGATTGTGGGTGTACGGGACCAAACAGCTGTGCTTCAGCTTTCGCGCCGCGAGCATGCTGTGTTGCCTTCTCCCTCCTTCAACTCGTATCTCTGTCTATTTTACTGCAATATCTTTTCCATCGAGCCCAGGGTCTTTTATCACTATTTTTCCATCGATATTTGTGTCTGATGAGCACCCACCATGATGGGCTCGCAATGTCGTGGCTAGTGACTACGCATCTAAAATGCAACGTACACCACTACGACTATGCCGAGGCGCGTTTTTCATACCATAGGCACATTTATCTCGCTCCAACTGAGCTGCATAGTCGTAACCAGGAATGCAGGACTGTTTCTCTTCGATTCTACATCACTTGATCACTGGCATCGGCTTCATGTGCCAGCTGGACTGCATTGGAGTAAATTATCAACTGGCTATTCTGTGGTTCTAATCCGGATCGCGCGCACACTTGCTCAACGTCGCCATTTTTCGATTTCCTATATCGTTGTCATCGGTGAAGTAACCAAAGTTGTTCTAACGGATTGTAGGGACCAGAATTTTGACGATCTACGTCTCATAAATTGCATGGCTCCTCTCTTTATCATTGTTCAGAGCTAGCGCCTTCCTACAACTACGGTATACCTTTCCTTCTCCACTTTAAAAGGGATGGCCCATCCAGACGTATGTTCGTTTGTCGTAGCCTTCTTATTCTCATAATCCAGTATTCTCACTGTCCCTCCCGCTCAGTCCACAGCGGTATCCTGAAATATTGACGACGTTATCAGGAGTAAAAAGTACTCGGGCCTTCTATGACCTTCGTCTCACCACCGAGTCCCTATTCTTTTTTCCTCGATGATACCTATATATCTCTACAGCTGTCGCTTGCTTCTCAGAGAAATCTATAATATCATTGTGCCTCTGTTGCATCCCTCGAGCGTCCTCCCTATCTTCTCACAAAACGGCGGACACTCATATCAACCTTCCTTCTAAGCTATGTTCTCTTCAATCAATATCCATGTGTTCTTCGGTCTTTCAGTGGAACATTAAACACTTCTATTCAATGTTTATGGGAGAAATATTTTCGAAAGGGTAGCGCATCTCATTCCATGTTTGTTTTTTCCTCGCAGCACTTCGCAAGGCCCAACCTATCTGACCCCGTGGCAATTCTTAGAGTGCTTCTAATTGAAGCTACTATGTTATTTGCTACGCAATTAAGGGCTACTGATGGTGGGTTATGTGTATACACGTTACGAATGAGAACAAACCTTGATTAGGTGAATCTTAATTGCTCGCACCCGAAATTTCGCGTATAATCTGTGACCTTCCTTGGCCTTATACCGCCGAAGCTCCTTTCCTCATATTCCTCCCATATCCATAGTCTGTCCAGAATACGACTTCAATATGGATATATGTTCAGGGGTATGCAAGCGGAAAGGAACAAAAACGGGGAATTATCCTTTGAGTAAGTAGCCTCTCGTCGTAATTTACACATTTCATATATTATCTTCAAACCAATCTTTACGTGTATTATGATCAACATCATGATATTCTAATTTTTCATATAGAACTGATACGTTCACTTCACAAAAAGGATAGCTTACAGAGAAACCTGTACAATTATTAAGATTGCGGCGTGTTTCCTTTTGTGTCTTTCCTAATGTTTGGAAGTGAGCTAAAAAGCGCGTCCTGTCTCCCCCCTCACAAAACGGAATCAATACGGTTTATGGCCTGTTTGATTCTGCTGCTACTGATTATAGACCGCCATCAACCAGTGGTCAAGGTTTCGAGTATGTCAATTATTCCTTCAACCTACTGGCGGAGTTAATTAATAGAGTCAGTTCATTTTGAATCACCGTTCAAGGCCTTTCCATCGGTCTACGGCAGCAGAGATTGAAAAGGGTATTCAGGACTAAAAAAGGCACCTTCGACGGTCTTTGTCTCTGTACCGGGATTGCTGTATTGATTTCTCTCGGCTGTTAATGCTCAGTTTCAGGAAACCTACCGCCATCTTTTCCTTTCCATAGCATGGCTTCCCCAAGAAGAGTACTTCACTCTTCCCTTTCAAGCTGTCTCATCATCTTGCGATATTTCAGTGTAATTCTCAACATTGTTATTCAATATATTTCTGGGTGCGTCAAATCGTAGAAATCTCGTTCCATCTTCACTGCCTCCTCATCCCTGTGTCCATCCGAAGGCTCTACAGTAGCTCTAGTCTAGGTGTCTGTATTTTCTTCCATGAATGTGGCGTGACGGAAAGGAGATCACAGGTGAATATTTTTAGTGAGCAAGCAACCTACGATTCACAGAAAACAATCTCTGGACCTCGGTCAAGTATTACAACTTCGCCGATCAAGCTTCATGCTCAAGTCCCTTGCCTGATTTGCACGTCCTCCATACCCCATGAAGACTGAAAGGTTCTCATAATTATGGATCAGCAGGAATCATGGAAAGGAATAAGGACGTTGAAATAAATAGTTGATTAGCCTATCCTCTATTACTTCACCACATCCCGCATGCTCGATTCCATCGGTATATCAGCACCGTTAATGGTTTGCAAACCGCCCCTTCGATATATATCTAACTATGCTATTACTCCCATGAATACTCCTCGTGCCTTAGGATGACGATTTCAAGCTTCAATTATTGCAATCTCTGAACATTTAGCCTCGAATTTTATATCATCGGTGGCATGTTGATTCCCAGCGAATAATTATTACGTCTATAGCATACATTCTTTCCAAAAGGCATTCGAATTTCCTTTCGCAACGATTTCTCGTCAGCATCCTTACATCACACTCGAGTATTATACCCCGGAGAACATCGCTTCATTACGTTGTTCTTAGCATGGCTGTGCAAGAATCAAGCCCAGCACAGAACCTTCTATTGTTTTGCCCTTCCCTTCCCTTTTCGCAATCTTTTAATATTGGGACGATATACTATTTATATAGGCCTTTGCAGATAATATGGCTCATCCACATCTTCGAAACATCGAAGCATCGGTCGGTCGAGGATGATGATGAGTAATGAAATGTTTGTAACGGATGTACTTAGTATTTGTTCCCTTAATTGGAGTAACTATTCACAGTATTCCATCCTCTTGTGAGCTGCCAGTCTTACTTAGCTCACTTCGACTATGGAAATGTGGCGGCACAGGATATGACTTATTTTAAAAACTACGAGTCGTCGTGTGCGTGCTTCTCCAATATTCTCACAGGGGTTAGTTTATTACCATCTGTTATTTCTTTCCCGTTCTGGGATGTCTCTCGATTGCAGGACTAGGTAGCTATGCATAAGAGGAGGATAGATTATGAGTATAACATTGCGTAAGATCGGTTCTTTGAGATATATCCCAGGGCCTCAATCGAGACACCTTCCATTAAATCACAGCGAGTATCACGAAGATGAAAGAAAATATGGGATTGGCAATTAATGAGCCATTAAGATGTTTTAATTAAATCCAGATGCAGACATCCTCGTTATTCGAACTACAAGATCTCCAGGACATGTCGAGAACCGGGATTCATCTGAACCACTATTGACGGGAATAGCATCGGTGGAAGTGATTGCTCCGGCTCCGACACATTTCTGTGTTATGCCATGTGGACCGTTATGGATCTGTAAAACCAAACAGAGCATCCTTTCCGAGGAGCAACGAGCATTCTTCATTCGCTTCCTGTGGTTCCCTTTCTACTCTTTGGGTCTCCATCCTCAAATTTTCTCAAATTTCCTCCTCGCTCCATCAGAATGGCTGTGATGGGCTCTCTGTTTCCCACGCAGTAACCGGACAGGCCTGGTGACATCATGCATCGGACCACGACGGTGAGCCACGACGTTGTCATGGTGCAGTCAAAGTGCCTCGTTCTCTTTCAAAGATAGAGCATAACATCGAATCCATGCATTTGCATGGTCTTTACCCTTCGCTTTCATTGCTCCTGTGCTATACATCCAGTTGATACCTCTTTCCACCCATCCCATACATCTTACCCTACGATTCGATCATCATCTTATTTGTGGTTATGTGGTCACTCCTAATGGGACTGATTTAATCGCGTGCTTCGTAGATTCGATGGGCCTCATATTCTTTATATATATTTCGGAGGCTCCCTATCTCAAGCTGCTTTGATCAGGTCTACCATCTAGATATTAAGCCTGTGTCGCACTAGTCAAGTTCCCAGGGTACTACCATGTCGAAGAATTCGAGTGCTAGTGAACATCAAAATAAACGATCAGACACCATATCTCGAGATATTTTCGAATGTTTTCCTGGAAAGGTGTGCTTAATCGCCTCCTCCTTTTAGCTGTTACTACATGTACGACCCATGCACTTCAGTGATCGGTCCTCTGGATGTTGATGAAATATTCCTGCTAAATGATATCCACTCTCATGGATGCGCGAATACTTGCCAGCATCGATTAGGACTTTTACGAGGAGTATCTGCCGGGCATCATATGATCTTAAATGATCATTTCCTCCCATTGACGACGGTCAATCATTTTCGAATACTATCTCGACCCCACGACGGTTACTTACTTTGCTTATTTCTGGGACTATCCACTGTCAGAGAGCGTTATATGGCGACTAGACTATGGATGGTGTGCAACAGGAAAGAAATGCAATTCTGTCGGATACACTTTTGGAGCGTCGCGCTATTGCGTATTTTAGGCCAAAATCCATTTCAAGCCATAATAAATATCTTTCCATTGGATTCAGCATGTTCTCCTCCAAGCTGGATGAAGACTAATTCTATCATTTAGGCAAAAGCCGTGCTTTGACAACGTGAGTACGCCGTGTTCGTAGAGATTCTTTTGTTGATGCTCTGAAAAAAAGAATTCTCGCCACTGACCTTTGTTTAGTCATCTTACTCCCCTTTTCTCCATTCAAAAGGCAGGCTAGTTGCCCCCCAGATCTAACCAAACCAAAAGATACATTGTTCTTTCCAAACATACTGTCTATGGCTATCGATTTTCCACATTTCCTTACAGCTTGACATTCTATTCGCTAAAAACAAAGCCGAGTTGAAAGGATTTGACTTTTATTTCTTCGCTCCGTCCGAAATATCACTCAGTATTTGGCGTCTCGTTCAACGCCAGTACCCGGTCCGACCATTCCCCGGAGACTACATAGAAACAGGAACACCATGGTATGGTATTGGGAAATGGTGATTGGCAAGACACGAGACGGTGACGATAACTGAATATTCCTTGTATTTTCACATTTTTCTCAATTCAGACAGCCCATCTCACCTTTCTCGCACTGTACATCGAGAGTCTGTGTATCATACAGCAATTTTCGGCACCTGGATGGAAGGTATCTGAAGTGCGTGAGGAGAAATGATAACTACAATTAAGCAGAGGCAGTACAGCAGTGGTTCGGTCGCATGTCATTTTACGAGCCTCTACTATATCATCATTTCACCATCTGGTGTGTATAGTTGCTCAGATTTGGATTCCGACTGATCCCACTGCAAACTCTGCTTCGCAATGATTCACGGTGAATTAAGAGCTTCGATCATATGTTAGTGCACACTGGCTATTTATTTTATCGCAATTCCCAATGTTTTATCGTGAATTCTATCCGCACGAAATCCACGAGGCACATTTATATCTTCCTTTCCAAGTGATGCGTCCCGCTATTCCATCGAGTTAGCATGTCCTCTCAGCCTTCAACTCTGGGACAACTTACTTCGATGCCGTCTTCCGGAATGGCGGAAAGAATGATCTGTACCCTCGTGTTTCTCCATCCTATGAATACCCACAGTACATTTCATGATATCTCGCCTTACGGATTCGAATCGGCCGCACTCTGTTCACTGAATTCGATCTATTATCGCAAGGATCGACTGCGGCTGTTGAAAAATACCCTTCAGTGTGAGATATCATGGGTGGTGTGACGTAACTCTGTTGACTTATGATTACAATTGATCACAAGTTAAATCGTGTTTTCTCAATAATTTCCTGGTAATTTCACGGCGTTATTAATCCCACTGACGACCCGATTAACTCTATACCTCCCGTCTTTGCACCCTGCGACACCTATATCCCTTTCATTTGTCTTCACCAGATTCCTCACTTGCATATCTTGACAACTACTAGTTTGCATTCGTGATGATAAATCGTAAGTGATCATGACCACATGTGAAAGGGATATAATTGTGTAATGGAATTGGATCGGGCGTTTGCCGCTTGAATACTCGCATATATTCCCCAGACGATTTCTCGATTCTAAAAGTTTCGATTCTACCATGTAAAATGATTATGTCTCGCATCCCTCGAATTTCCATGCCAATTTCTTCCTATACCGGCTGGAAATATTCCTTTTTTTCTTTGGCTGTTCATCCTTGGCCTTTGTGTTACTGTGAGGTATTGGAGCTACCAAGGATGAACGTGGCTATCAAGAGCAAGTCTCCTATCGAGGCACTTTTAACACTTTATTTCCAAGTGATAAGCAGTAGCCCTATCATCGAGACACTGTATCCTTGAAAATGTCAAGACATCCTAACTTTTAACTCGATCAGGCAGAAGTCGTCAGTTTAAGCTTGGAAAGAATGGTTAGCCTTTTCCTCTTCCCCCCCTCAATCTCTGTCACATGATCCTAGTCTTGCCAGTCGCAATCATGTTACCTTTTATACTCAGGCCAATCAATTCTACGACAGCCGTATGAAAGCACCTCTGACAGAAACATCCCTGCGACTGGCGAAACTCGAGATCATCAATACTGACTGATAATGATAAATTCCCACGTCGTGCATCCCTCATGATCCCTAAAGGAAAATTACCTATGCAGGGATATTTAGACAAATCTAAATCAGCTCCCGGTGTCACCAATTCTCAATCGATTGTTCCATCTAGTACATTTTTATAAGTCTTAGGTTCCTGGAAGATTTAACTCCGACAATATTATTTATTTGAATCGATTTTCATTCTTCGTGGTCCAGGCAAGTCATAATTTATATCTTCCTTTCCAGTCATGATGCAGATAAGAATCAATATCGAATCGACACGTCTCCTCACTGGGGTTCAACTCTCTCTGGTACATCAAGAAGGTGATCACCACTCTGACTGGATGGGTTGGGAGAAACGTGTCGTGTCCTCAATAATTTCAAGATCTGTCCTTCTTTATATGAATTCTCCTCATCAGGAGGTGGTATGAGCGGTAGATAGAGGTATTTAGGGCTAGATAGTGCTATATACCGTAATTAGCTAATCTGCAATAGCCTACCCCCCCTACCACGGGTGTCTCCTGTAGGCGGAGTAAGGAGGTTTGCGCAGAAGCCGCAGAGTCACCTTGTGGCTTCGCGAGGTTGCGCTGCTGTGACTTTCCCTGTGGTTGCGCTGTGGCTCCTTCCTGACTTGGAAGGTGTGGTTTCCCTTGGCAGAAGCCACAGAACGACTAAAGTGGAGCTTTAAGTGGAGCCATGGCTCTGGCTCCACAGCCACATAGCCAATCATTGCGCAAAATAGCGCAGCGTCGTAAAGCCACGAGGTGGCGTTGTGGCGTCTGCGCAAACTCTCTATTTCCTAGGATATCCATCTCATTGAATGCCGGTCTAACCATTCCATGGAAAGAAACTTTGTAAAAAGATGGCATCTATTATATGGTAGTGACATCGAGCCTGAGTGCGCAATGAGATGATCATCAGAACTGAATATTCCGCGTACCTTTGAAAAAGGGGCAAAGTTTATAATTTCTCGAATTAAACTTAAATTTCCTAGTCGACGAACAGGAAGCCCACCCAAAGTTATTGTTGTCACTGGTGAGGAAGGATCTTCGCCGCGGCGAGAATTAATCCTGTCATCGGGAATACAATATCTTCATATCGCCACCAGTCCTCTATTGAGCTTTGCCCGGAGTACATCACTCACATATTCATTCTTGGGCTCGGGGATTAACTTATCACAAACCCTGAGTAGAATAAAGATATTCCACATCAATCCTAAAGTATAAGGGCCTTACCGTCAAGGGCCCCAGTAGATCATGCAGAGATGATTTCTGTAAATGCCTTGACCCTAAGAAATGAATTCGTGCCTGTCCTTGGATTCTAATATCCCGCAAAATATAAACAAATATACTCATGCTAAGCTTGGTTTTTCCAGTCAGTTACCTCTCATGTTCCTAGCGCCTGTTGCCCACCCGAAACACGCTCTCATAAAATTGATTTACCTCAAACGTGCCCGGGGTGATTAAGTATTGGATCACTCGCATTATCCTGATTAGGATGTGACTACAATCAACGATCAATACCGCCTTTGGATCTGATGCTGTTTGAGGACAATTGGAATTTCGAACGATGATAATCTAGCTGCTGTTTGCACCTAGACTTCACATTTTGTGTCACATTGAGTCTAGATAATTAATATAATTTATCACAAGCAACAAAAACCCGAATGGAGCCATCATTTATAGAAGGTTATAGTGGGGGCAATTCAATACAAGCCTTAAAATATAAATAAGTATTCTTGTTATTGCTCCTGTTTATGTTTAATTATAAAACAGTACAATACATGTTTATATGGTCCATTGTATGTACCTATTTATGTCTGAGACGCTCAGACGGATTTGATCTCATCGTTGAACCAGCTCAATGCTTCAATGGTAACGCGTCAAAACGGGTAAACTGTGGGAGCCCATGGATTCCCGGCCCGGTGTGGGCTGTGGGCCTCTGTGGGCTCGGAAAGTTTTCTCCCGCCGCGGCCACCGCTATTAACCATCACAGCCTTAATCTGCTCTATCCCAATGTAAATTTTCATCGAAATCTTCATAATTAACCTCAAAACTGTAAGGATGTTACTACCGCCCAATGAAAACTCAGTCTTTAGGGGTGAAACTGATATCCAGTCACTTCACCGCCTCCGTGACAGCACCGATCATACATCTACCTGACATCCAAAGCAATATATGTCAGCTTAGCCATAGGTATGTCATGCGTGCGCTTTATCTACACTTAATGGATCCGTTACTCATATTGAGCAATTTAGAGACGCCAATTCAAGGCTCCCATCCAGCAAGGACTTCTATTATTCATCCACATATACATCTGTACATGTGGAGATATCAGCCATGTTCGCGATATCGATCGGAATACTTTATAAGTAATTGAACCAACAACGCATTGGCATTTCAATGCGGCCCCCTGGGAAACTGTGAGATGTGTCGTCATGAGGTATCCCCGAAGCATGATCAGCCATTCAGAAGGCTAATTCAAGTGGCGGAATTTGATTCTATTCCACACTCAAACAGCTCTGCTCGATCCTCGCCCGCATGGCTGCTGTTCGTTCTAAATGCAATCATCGATATTACTGGCCACTGTCTGTACTGGTCGGAAAGCAGCGCCTTCCTTTCGTCGGCCTTCCGGCTACTTCCAGTACAGCTATCATTCGTCTCCACATGGGACACTGATCGAAGCCATAAAGATTTTGTATAAATCCTTTCCGAGATTCACTCAGGTTTCCACAGGTGTAGCTCCTCCTTCACCCTCTCATCCCATCCATCCTTTCCAACATGCGCGTTTTCGCTTTGGTCCTCATCGTCCCGGCCGTCTTTGCCTTGAACACACCAGTTGTCAGAGTCACTGACTCCTTGATTTCTGTTCCGTTTGCCAAGCGCATCAGCGCAGGTGGTGTAAAGAATTTCGTAGAGGCTAGTGTCCACGTCTACAATGTTTAAAGTCCGATTATTAATTCAAGGATCGTTATATATTAGGCCGACCGTGCTCGTGCTCGCTCCCTTGTTGAAGTCGGTAAGAGGAAGGCCGCAGTCAGGGCCGCAAAAGCTGCCGGCCTTCCCATTCCTGCTTCCGATGTTGTCACCAGTGTTCCAATAACGAACTTTGCTACGGCATACATCGCCTCGGTTGGAGTTGGAAGTCCAGCACACCAATTTGACCTCATCGTTGACACGTAAGCCGTCTCATTCTGCATGTGCATTGTAATACATGTGGAAACTGCTTTAGCGGTTCTTCTAACACCTGGGTTGGTGCCGGCGGGGCGTATGTCAAGACTAGTACCTCCACACAGACCGGGAATAGTGTCGTAAGCATTCCATTTCCTATTATGATTTCCGACGGAATGTTCATTAAATATAGTCTGTGACCTATGGGTCTGGTTTCTTCGTGCGTAAACCATTTAGAACTCTAAAAAACCCATTGATCTAATATATGGGATTTCTAGAGTGGAACAGAGTGTACGAGCTTCCATTTCCTTATATTAGTCTTAACTAATAAGATTGATTTTTGCAGTCACTGATCAAGTAACCCTAGCATCTGGATTGGTAATCACAAAGCAAAGCATCGGCGTTGCCTCAAGTAGCACCGGATTCGACGGTAATTCATCCATCTAAAATAATTGGGCGTCATATTAATTGTTTACAGATGTTGATGGCATTCTCGGCATTGGTATGGCATTGCTCTTTTTTACTTTTCTTTATCCAATACTTAGCTTGAACTTCGATAGGTCCCGTGGACTTGACTTTGGATACGTTGAGCCCTGACACCAGCACAGAAATTCCCACTGTCACAGACGTGAGTATATTTCCCAGGTTTATTGATCGCATCACTTACGGAAAAAACGTTACCAGAATCTTTTCGCTCAAGGTCAGCATTAGTATATACAACAGGGCTATGGAAACTGAATCCCAAAATTAGGAGTCATCACCTCTAACTTGGTTGCTGTCTCCTTTGAGCCTACCACCTCTGATGAAATTACAAACGGTGAACTTACCTTCGGCGGAACCGACCCCACGAAATTCACCGGCGACATCACGTTTACTCCCATCACCGGCACGAGCCCGGCAAATCAATTCTGGGGAATCGACCAAAGCATTCGGTACGTACAAGGATATTTCTAGAGACTGTTTTGTATCTGACAGCTTCATCCAGTTACGGAACCAGCACCACCATTCTTTCCACGACCGCTGGAATTGTCGGTTAGTAGATATATCAATAATACGGATCGGGTCTGAAGTTCTCCTTGCAGATACCGGCACCACTCTGATTCTCTTGGCAAGCAATGCCTTCTCACGTTATCGAAGTGCTAGCGGTGCAGTTCTCGACAGGAACACCGGTCTCCTGAGACTGAGCACTTCTCAATTCGCGAACCTTCAGAGTCTCTTCTTCACCATTGGCGGGGTAGGTACTAAAGGCTCCAATTAAAGCGTGTGCTGATGATGCATTGTCCAACAGACAACCTTTGAGCTTACCGCAAATGCGCAAGCATGGCCCCGTAACCTCAATACCGCCATTGGCGGCACTGCCAACAACGTTTACCTCATTGTCGGCGATATCGGAACTCCCAGTGGAGAAGGTTTGGACTTCATTAACGGACAGACGTTCCTGTAAGTATCTTATCATTCACGGCCCTTACTTCCATTCTTAATATTCCCTTAGTGAGCGATTCTACTCCGTCTTTGACACCGATAACGCGCGTGTCGGTCTTGCCACCACTCCATTCACCGACGCCACTACCAACTAAATTCCTTGAAGAAATTCCACTGTGCATATCTTCTATGCCTACCGTGCAGGATATGCGAAGTGTGAACCATACCAAGGTTTATTTTTTGAGCCTTTATACTTGTAATGACGATGATTTCCAATGACACATGTACCTTTAAACATCAATTTAATCTTTACTAATCAATGAATATCTGTCGCTTCGCTATTGTCAATCCTCCTGACATATCATATTCAAGAACCGATCCCCATCAGCTGTTCCTATACCACTAATAGGCTGCTCTGATGGCGTACTGACCTTCTTTATTACAAATAATTAGGCCATTGCGAGAGAAGTACTGTACAGCGTTCACGCACCCCATGCATCGGTTTCGCCCAAGTTGACAGATCCCCAGGGTTTTCCATCACTATTTTCACATCGATCTTCGTGTTTAACGAGCGTCCGCCATGATAGACTCGCAATGTCGTGGCTAGTGACTACGCATCTAAAATGCAACCTGCGCCACTACGACTAGGCCGAGGCGCGGCGTTTGTTCATACCATTGGCACATTCATCTCGCTCCAACTGAGCTGCCTAGTCGAAACCAGGAATTCAGGACTGTTTCTCTTCGATTCTACGTCACTTGATCACTGGTATCGGCTTCATCTGCCAGCTGGACTGCATTGGAGTAAATTATCCACTGGCTATTCTGTGGTTCTACTTCTGATCGCGCGCACACCTGCTCACGATCGGGGAATTATTCTTTTAAGTAGCCTCTCGTCGTATTTTGCACATTTCATATATGATCCTCAAACCAATCTTTATGTGAATTATGATCAACATCTTGATATCCTAATTTTTGATATGGAGCTGATTCGTTCACTTCACGAAAAAGAGGTTACGGAGAAACCTGTACAATGATTAAGATTGCGACGTGTTTTCCCTTGGTGTCTTTCTTTTATTTTTGGAAGTGAGCTAACAAGCTCGTTGTGTCTCTCCCCTCACAAATGGAATCAATACAGTTTATTCCCTGCTTGATTCTGCGGATACTGACCATCGATCGCCGTCAGCCAGTGGCCAAGATTTCGAGTATGTCAATTATTCCTTCAACCTACTAGCGGAGTTGATAAGGATAGGGTCAGTTCACTTAGAATCACTGTTCAAGTCTTTTCCATCAGTCTACGGCCATAGAGATTGAAAATGGTATTCAGGAATAAAAAGGCCCCGTCGACGGCCTTTGTCTCCCTACCGTGATAGCTTTTTTTCCTTGATTGATTTCTCTCGACTGTTAATTCTAAATTCCAGGAAACCTACCGATATCTCTTCCTTTCCGTAGCATTGCTTGCCTCCGAAGAGTAATTTACAGCTGTTCCGGATACGCAAGGCGGACTCCCACGATCACGTGATATTCGCAGAAATAACAACTTGAACGGATCGCACCATATCTGGTCAAATACTGCGAGTTAATGTCCGAAATTTTGTAGGTTTAGGTTTTTGATACCGGGCAACAATATCCTGTGCTAATATATTGCTAATAGCTAATAGAATTTATTCTCATAAAAAATGGTTGATTTCTACTCCTGGGCTCTCTTGCATGAACAGGGGGAGATTAAGGCATTTAAAGTAGCCTAGTATTCGTCTAAAATACTAAGATAATGATTAGACACTCCACCTTATGTCCAAAGAAGCAGGGAGAGGAAATCCTACAGTGATACCTGTTGAAACTGAAGGTACGAAGTGAGGGCAAAAACCTTAAAATTTTACGAAGGAAAAGCGCTCTAATATACAGGAGTGAATTACCTAAGAGCTTTTATAAGTACGATGAAATGCTTCCGTCTATACGGTAACTCAGCGTTGCGCATATTATACGGAATTCCAACAATACCGGGTCTACATTAGTGATTTGCGGGCCCGGCTTGGGCTCGAAGCCCGGGCTTGGGCTCGGCTTTTTGAGGCTCAGGCTTCATGAAGAGTGAGGCCGAGCCCTACGGTAGGGCTCGGGCCAGGCTCGGGCCGGCTTGGGCTTGAGCCCGGGCTTTGAAAAATATTGTCAAACAAAATAACTGGGGTCATAAAAGTCTAAATAAGCAAGTATTTATCAGTATCTTCATCATTTTTGACTCACACTTTAATTATTGACCTTGTTGTAGGTTTTACTGTCTTAATAACATAAGCTTCATCCTCTATACACAACCACCCACCCAGTGCAGGTTGCTGGTATAAGAGTGTGCTTCGAAATAATAAAAATATAATGGATTCTTTGTTTCCTATATCATTATTTAAGATGTAATTATCGAAATATTCATCTGATTTCTCTGAAAAGAAAGGTTCCTCCAAGCCCGGGCTTGAGGGCTCGGCTTGGGCGGGCTTTGCGAGGCTCGGCCTGGCTCGGCCTGGGCTTACGAGGGCCGGCCTAGGGCCTGAGGCCCGAGCCTGCAAATCACTAGTCTACATTAGTGTTGCCAAAGTTCGGTTTTGGTTCCGAACCGAACCGAAACCGACGGTTCGGTTTAAAATAGCAATGGTTCGAGACCCTGACCGTTGCCTAGTGGTCCGTCCGGGTTGTAAACTCCGCTGAACCGTGGTTCCATAGGGTATTTTTCCTTTTCCACTTGTCTCGTCATGAGTCAGTCAGAGGAGCGATCGCATATGCTGTATCATGTATAGGCGTAATTAATAGCAAGAAACAAGTGGATTTGAGGCCTGCTTTTTGAAAGAATCGATGATGATAAAAACAGTGTGACACCTCTGGTACAGTGTGACGCCGCTCGGTGCTGTCACGCTCCTGCTATCTATGGTAGGGACTGGTTCCGGCGGGCTAAACGGGTTGGGACCGGTTTATAAATAAAACCAAACCGACAGAATCAACTAATAAATGGTTCAGTTTGGTCAGTCTATTATTGGTTCGGTTCGCGGTTCAATCCGACCCGCATCGATTCGTTGGCAATACTAGTCTACATGACTTGATGTACCTGGAACCTCCTCTACCTGCCTCTGTGAAGATAATGTGGAATGTTTGATTGATATATTAGTATTCAGTTAAATATTAGGCTACTTAAAATGTCTTAATCTTCCCCTGTTCATGCAGGAGAGCCCCGGGAATAGAAATCAGCCATTTTTTATGAGAATAAATTCTATTAGCTATTAGCAATATCTAAGCACAGGAGATTGTTGCCTGATCTGCACGTTCTCCATACCCCATGAAGATTGAAAGGCTCTCATAATTATGGATCAGAAGGAATCACGGCAAGGAATGAAGTCGTGGAAATAAACAGTTGATTAGCCTATCCTTTATTATTTCATCACATCCCGCATACTCGACTCCATCGGCATATCAGCACCGCTAATGGTTTGCAAACCGCCCTTTCGATATACATATGTCTATGCTATTACTCCCATGAATACTCCTCGTGCCTTAGGATGACGATTTCAAGCTTCAATAATTGTAATCTCTGAACATTTAGCCTTGAATCTTATATTATCGGTGGCATGTTGATTTCCAGCGAAATAATTACTACGTCTATAGTATACATTCTTTCAAAAAGACATTCGAATTCCCTTTCGCAACGATTCTGCCGCCAACGTCTGTGCCGAATTCCCCAGCACAGAGATAATTTCAGACGACCATTACAACCATGTCTTCGGAACGGCAAGTAAAGCCTCCAAGGGCATTTGTTGTCAGCTTGACATGCTCTGAGTAAGTGGTCTTTTACTAGTTGAATCGCGTAATTACTGAATATTCTCTGTAGTGTATGCCAATATATCACTGCTACTGACACCCAACTAACGGCGCCATCCTCCCCCAACGTCACCTATGTCTGTTCTAATATTGCTTCTACGAAGCAGGTACGTAGCTATTTAACATATATTTTGCGGATTAGCTAACGTTCTATCAGTTGGATTTCCCTTGCAGTTCATAGGAAAGGAAACTATGTGCATTGTATATACTCGTCAACATCCTTACATCACACTCGAGTATTATACCCCGGATAACATCGCTTCATCACGTTGTTCTTAGCATGGCTGTGCAAGAATTAAGCCCAGCACAGAACCTTCTATTGTTTTTCCCTCACCTTCCCTTTTCGCAATATTTTAATCCTGGGACGATATAATATTTATATAGGCTTTTACAGGTGATATGGCTCATCCACATCTTCGAATCATCGAATCATCGGTCGGTCGAGGATGATGATGAGTAGTGCAATATATTTGTAAAGGATGTGCTTAGTATTTATTCCCTTCATTGGAGTAACTATTTACAGTATTCCATCCCATTGTGAGCTGCCAGTCTCACTTTTCACGTGCTACATCAGGAAAGTTGACACTGGGCGGCTAATTGCCTAGCTAGCTGTGCCCACTCGTATATAGTATTAGATTGATAGGGCGGTATGCCTCGCTAGAAATCGCTATACGCACTGAGCCGAGAAATTGGGACGGCATTCTCATTTGAACAAGTCAAACAAGTCACGTGTGCTTCATCAGCGTGTCATATCTTCTTCGAACCACCTTGTCCCTCTACTGCTGCCTCGACTCTGCTACTAATCTTCGTGAATCAACCCTCTTGATCATTTCTCTGCAAGTTCAAAACACTATGCTAGATGAAGTTAATGCTCTATTCAAAATGGTCTTCTACA
>KN837147.1:309953-327109 GCA_000827215.1 Sphaerobolus stellatus SS14 | reverse complement strand
GATGACGGTCTGTCGGCAAGGCCTCGCTAGAACTGCTAGGGCTGGTATCCTATTGCAGATTCGCTAAATCGATAGGGGGGCTATATAGCATACCTAGCGCTATATGGCCTTTGACAGCTTTCCTGATGTACATGCTACATCAGATATTTGGAACGAAGCCCACTTCGACTATGGAAGTGTGGCGGCACAGGATATGACCTATTTTAAAACCTCCGAGTCGTCGTTTGCGTGCTTTCTTCACCGTCTTCTTCAATATTCTCACACGCGTTAGTTTATTACCATCTGTTATTTCTTTCCCTTTCAGCGATGTCTCTCGATTGCAGGACTAGGTAGCTATGCATAAGAGGAGGATAGATTACGAGTATAACATTACATAATATCGGTTCTTTGAGATATATTCCAGGGCCGCAATCGAGACATCTTCGAGCAAAACACAGCGAGTATCACGAAGATGAAAGAAAATATGGGATTGGCAATCAGTGAGCCATTTGAATGTTTCAAGTAAAGCCAGATGCGGGCCTCCTCGTTATTCGAACTAGAAGATCTTCAGGACATGTCGAGAACCGGGATTTATTTGAACCACTATTGACGAGAGTAGCATCGGTGGAAGTGATTGCTCCCGCTCCCGCATATTTCTGTGTTATGCCATGTGGACCGTTATGGATCTGTAAAACCAAACAGAGCATCCTTTCCGCGGAGTAACGAGCATTCTTCTTTCGCTTCCTGTGGCTCTCTTTCTACTCTTTGGGTCTCCATTCTCAAATTTTCTCCTCGCTCCATCAGAATGGCTGTGATGGGCTCTCTGTTTCCCACACAGCAACCGGATAGGCTTGCTGACATCACGCATCGGACCACGACGGTGAGCCACGACGTTGTCATGGTGCAACCAAAGAGCCTCATTCTCTTTCAAGGATAGAGAATAACATCGAATCCATGGATTTGCATGGTCTTTACCCTTCGCTTTCATTGCTCCTGTGTTATACATTCAGTTGACACCTCTTTCCACTCATCCCATACATCTTACCCTGCGATTCGATCATCATCTTATTTGTGGTTATATGTGATCATTCTTCATGGGACTGATTGAATCATGTGCCTCGTAGACTTGATGGCTCTCATATTCTTTATATATATATCGGAGGTTCCCTATCTCAAGCTGTTTCGATCAGGTCTGCCAGCTAGATATTAAGCCTGCGTCGCACGAGTCAATTTTCCAGGGTACTACCATGTCGAAGAGTTCGAGTGCTAGTGGTCATCAAAATAAACGATCAGACACCATATCTCGAGATACTTTCGCATGTTTTCCTGGAAAGGTGTGCTTAATCGCCTCCTCCTTTTAGCTGTTACTACATGTACGACCCATGCACTCCAGTGAACGGTCCTATGTATGTCGGTGAAATATTCCTGCTAAATGATATTCACTCTCATGGTGCGCGAATACTTGCCAGCATCGATTAGGATTTTTACGAGGAGTATCTGCCGCACATCATATGATATCAAATGAACATTTCCTTCCATTGACGACGGTCAATCATTCTGGACCCAACGACAGTCAATTCTTTTCCTTATTTCTGGGATTATCCATTGTCAGAGAGCTTTATATGACGGCTAGGATTATGGATGGTGTCTGTTTTCATGCAACGAGAAAGGAATGCAATTCTGTCGGATACACTTTTGGGGCGTCGCGCTATTGCGTATTTTAGGCCAAAATCCATTTCAAGCCATAATAATTTTTTCCCCATTAGATTCAGCATGTTCTCCTCCAAGCTGGATGAAGACTAATTCTATCATTTAGGCAAAAGCGGTGCTTTGACAACGTGAGTACGCCGTGGAGATTCATTTGCTGATACCCAGGAAAAACGAATTCTCGCCACTGACCTCAGTTTAGTCATCTCGCTCCCCTTTTCTGCATTCAAAAGGCAGGCTAGTTGCCCCAGATCTAACCAAACCAAAAGATACACATTGTCCTTTCCAAACATACTGTCTAGGGCTATCGATTTTTCACATTTCTTTACAGCTTGACATTCAATTCGATAAAAACAGAGCCGAGTTGAAAGGATCTCACTTTTATTTCTTCGCTCCCTCCGAAATATCACTCAGTATCTGGCGTCTCGTTGAGCGCTAGTGCCCGGTCCGACCATCCCCCGGAGACCACATAGAAACAGGAACACTCCGGTATGGTATTGGGAAATGGTGATTGGCAAGACGCGAGACGATGACGATAACTGAATATTCCGTGTATTTTCACATTTTTCTCAATTCAGACACCCCATCTCACCTTTCTCTCTCGGCTGTACACCCAGAGTCTGCATCATACAGCAATTTTCGGCATCTGGATGGAGGGTATCTGAAATGCGTGAGGAGAAATGATAACTACAATTAAGCAGAGGCAGTACAGCAGTGGTTCGGTCGCATGTAATTTTACGAGCCTCTACTATATCATCATTTCACCATCTGGTGTATATAGTTGCTCAAATTTGGATCCCGACTGGTCCCACTGCAAACTCTGCTTCGCAATGATTCACGGTGAATTAAAAGCTTCGATCATATACTAGTGCACACTGGCTATTTATTTTATCGCAATTCCCAATGTTTTATCGTGAATTCTATCTGCACGAAATCCACGAGGCACATTTATATCTTCCTTTCCAAGTGATGCAGCCCATTATTCCATCGAGTCAGCATGTCTCCTCAGCCTTCAACTCTGGGACAACTTACTTCGATGCCGTCGTCCGAAATAGCGGAAGGGTGATCTGTACCTTCACGTTTCTCTTTCCTACAAATACCCACAGTACCTTTCATGATATCTCGCCTTACGGAGTCTATTCGGCCGCACTCTGTTCACTGAATTCGATCAATTATCGCAAGGATCGATTACTGCTGTAGAATAATGGCCTTCAGTGTGAGATATCATGGCTTATCTGACGTAACTCCGTTGACCCATGATTACAATTGATTACTAGTTAAATAATCGTGTTTTCTCAATAATTTCCAGGTAATTTCACGGCGAGATTAATCCCGTTGACGACCCGATTAACTCTATACCTGCCGTATTTGCACCCTCCGACACCTATATCCATTTCATTTGTCTTCGCCAGATTCCTCACTTGCATATCTTGACAACTACTAGTTTGCATTCGTGATGATAGATCGTAAGTGACCACATGTGAAAGGAATATAATTGTGTAATAAAATTAGATCAGGCGTTCGCCGCTTGAATACTCGCATATATTCCTCAGACGAATTCTCGATTCTAATAGTTTCGATTCTACCATATAAAATGATTATATCTCGCATCCCTCGAATTCCCATGCCAATTTCTTCCTATACCCGCTGGAAATATATATTTTTTCCTTGGCTGTTCATCCAAGGCCTTTGCGTTACTGTGGGATATTGGAGCCACCAAGGATGAACGTGGCTATCGAGAGCAAGTCTCCTATCGAGGCACTTTTAACATATTCTTTCCAAGTGATAAACAGCATCCCTATCATCGAGACACTGTGTATCCTTGAAAATGTTAAGATATCCTAACTTTAAACTCGATCAGGCAGAAGTTGTCAGTTTAAGCTTGGAAAGAATGGTTAGCCTTTTCCTCTTCCCCCCTCAATCTCTGTCACATGATATCCTAGTCTTGCCAGTCGCAATCATGTTACCTTTTATACTCAGGCCAATCAATTCTACGACAGCCGTATGAAAGCACCTCTGACAGAAACATCCCTGCGACTGGCGAAACTCGAGATCATCAATACTGACTGATAATGATAAATTCCCACGTCGTGCATCCCTCATGATCCCTAAAGAAAAAGTACCTATGCAGGGATATTTAGACCAATTTAAATCAGCTACCGGTGTCACCAATTCTCAACCAATTGTTCCATCTAGTACATTTTTCTAAGTCTTAGGTTCCTGGAAGATTTAACTCAGACAATATTATTTATTTGAATTGATTTTCATTCTTCGTGGTCGAGGCAAGTCATAATTTATATCACACAGGAAGTAATGATAAATTTTCCTGCAAGCAAAACATGAGGAAAACATTAGAAGTCAGCCTCATTTTCTCAATGTTTTCTCAAACACTGACAGAAAACCTGATTTATTAAGATTGTCCTGCAATTATAGAAAAACCTGAGAATATGGGGTGCACCTTCAAGGTTTTCTTAATGTTTTCATCTGAGGAAAACATCTCAATGCTTCCAGTGTCATTCTTTCCGGTCATGATGCAGATAAGAATCAATATCAAATTGACACATTTCCTACTGGGGTTCAACTCTGGGACACCTCGCCTCGATTAATTATAGTCGCAACAACGGAAAGGATGGTTCTTCCGCCCTGTTTTTCTCTCTTACGAATACTCGAAGCACCTTCCATGACATCTTGCTTCACGGAGCCTAATCAGCCATACTCTGCTCCTTGACTTCGATTGAATAAAAAAAGGAGCCCACTATCGCTATGCATTATATGTTCTACGAGCAAGATATCATGGCTGCTCTGGAGTAACCATTAACTTCCGATCCCAATTCTGTATTTAAATCATAAGTTCTAATAATTTCCTGGTGATCTCATTGTAGTATTAATTATACCTCGGTCCATTTTTATACGCATTTATCCCTTTCTTCTGTTTCAATCCTATTTCTCGTTTGCATTTTTGGAGAGACATTTGCAAAAATGCATTAGTGAGATGCAGGTGGATGCGTAGGACGAAACGGATATGATTGTAATACAGGATCGGGTTTCTGTCATATTGGATACTCCCATATGTTCTCAGGACTTCAAGTCATAATTCTCAATTCCAATATGTTCAATTATACACTCGTCGGGACCCGACGAAAGGTCATATCTCACGTCCCTCACATCACTCACATCCACACTACAATTTCTTCATACCCTGCAGGAAATATTTCCCTTCTCCTTTGCCCTCATCCATTTCATTTGTATGATCGTGTCATATAGCAGCTACTAATGATGCGTGGTATACTACCAGTGGATATTGGGGATATCATGGAGCATTACTAGTATATCTACTATTTCATCGATCCATACTTTGAGAATACACATTGTATCCTTTACACAGGAAGCAATGAGAGATTTTCCTGCAAGAAAAACATGAGGAAAACATTAGAAGTCAGCCCCATTTTCTCAGTGTTTTCTCAAATACTGACAGAAAACCTGATTTTATTAAGATTTTCCTGTGATTTATGGAAAATCCTGAAAAAATGGGGTGCACTTTCAAGGTTTTCCTAATGTTTTCATCTGAAGAAAACATCTCAATGCTTCCAGTGTTACTCGTAATGTCTGTGACTTATGATATTTATTCTCGCCAGTCACAGCATAATCGGTACTCTTTATACTGAAGTCAATCAATTATACGACAGCCGTACTAAAGAAGAAAGACGGGAGTCCATATGCCGGCGGCTGATGACACTCAAGATCACAAATCCAGGAAAATACTGACAATTTATTAATAATAAGTTCTGAAGTCGTGATGATCTCAGGGGATCTTTATCATTTTCGTTCTCAATGAACAGACTTTTAACTTGATGCAGGCTGACCGAACCATCTAAATGAGCCACCGGTGTAAGCAATTATCAATCAATTGTTCCATCCAATACATTTTTAATGAGGGAGATACTTACTGCAAGGTTTAATTTAGACGCTATTATTAATTGGAAACGATTTTCAGTTGTAACGCACGCGGTGTTATGCCATGTGTGGACCACTATAGTGCCCCCGCAACCAAACATGGCTTGCCTCCGCTTTTGGACTACGACCGACTACGCTCTCCCTCCGCATTCCCGTGGCTCCTCTTCTCGTTCCTCTCTATATCAATTCCCGTTACTCATCCTGCTTTTAGTTATCTCTGCCAATCACTCGTTTTCGCCTACTGCATCCAGAATCCTGGATAGACCCAATAAGGCCACACCTCGAGAACCGACGTAGCATCTCAGCAACCTATCACTATATCCGAACGACTTGGTAATCCTTCCAGTTACCAGCGATTCAGGCTCTCTTCGGTCTCATAGCTTCCCCGCTCTGAGCCAGTCTCATCCACAGCGATGATCCACTTCATCATGCTCTTAATAGAGTTCGCCTTCATTCTCCTGACGGAACATGTGGCTACGTTGTGGCTCTTTCATAGTTGGTGGGCTGGTAGAAACATGTCCCAAAAATTGTAAGAGCCCCGTCGTTATGTCTATTCCCTCTGTACACCTCTTTCTCGTGACTGTTTCTTCATTTACTGTTAATCTGTTTCAGCCATCAGGACAGGTCGCCACAAGTGCCTTTATATCGCCTTTCCAAAGGTTAAAGGTCTTTATCATCACCGATCTTGGTGTGTCATGAAATTCGACTGGGGAGCATCACTTTATTTTTGGGACAGGCGTAATCAATTCGTCTCCTTTAAGCTGCTACTCTAAGTAAGGCCCATGACCTCCACATCAGGAAAGTTGACACGGGCGGCTAAATGGCTTCCTAGCATGTCGACTTGCTAGATAGCGCTACCTGGGATAGAGCTGCTAGCGCTCGCTAAGAATTGGTAGGCTCTTCTTTCACTTTATATTTTTAGGAAGACTGCAATGTGCCACTTTCAACAAGTCACGTGTGGTTCTCACCGTCTTCGTCTCTTGGTGGAACTACCACAACACCCTCCCTATATCGAACTACACAGCGAACTAGATGTGTTCGATCTTCACCAAATTCATTCCAGTATGCTTACCACTGCTGCACCGTCTCTTATCGCGGAACTCTTGGACTTGAGCCTTCGAACATCTCCCTTCAAGCTGTCTGAGGCGACCTTCCTGCAGGGTCAGACGTGTACTTATACTCCCGTATCGCCATCTCTTGCCTCTGGTGTTTTGTATTGTATCTTGCCTCATCTTTGACCACTATTGCTGCTGTCTATCTGTCCGATCTACCGATGACATTCTTTGGCTAATTTGCTTTTATTGACCCTCGACTAGGACTCGGAAGATTGGGCTAGTAGGAGATCATTGGGAGGTCATAGGAAGGATAATGTGTTTGGCTGGTCTTGGATAAAGGCACGTTGCATTTATACACTTCGATTAATTATACGGGACTTATCTCAATGTCACAGTTAATGCTTTAAATCTACATACTCGCCCTTTCTGAAGTACAACAAACATGCAATCCTTGGAGGAGTTCAGCTATAGCTTTCGTGTGGTCATCACCTAATAAATATATTATTGTTCGTTGTATTATTCATGTATTATGGTCAATGTATATAGTTTAGATGTCTATATAATATATTAGAATATTGTTAATTCTTGATTCCCTGAAACCCTGAGATATATATATTAAATACAACAAGCTAAATAGCTAGACACCCTGGGTAGTTCAGTGTCGAGCTATATAGCACTAGCTAGTTGCTGAGCGAAAATTCAACTACGTCGGCAAAGTTCTCGCTAAGCATTCTAGGGCAACTAGGCAACGGCGGATTCGCTAAACACGCTAGGTAGGTATCTAGACCACCTAGCGCTACCTGGACTTTGCCAGATTTCGTGATGCACTGGCAGTCTGCGGACCTTTTTGATCAATTACATGCCACCAATCTTTGTTAACATCACAGCCATGGATAAATATTGTTAATGATGATCTATCACCATTTCTAACGAAAACTCGTCATCCATCATAATATCTCAATGCACACCTCATTATATCAAAGGCCGGCCATTCTCGATTATACAATTGATTTTTTGCTTCTTTTTTAGGGGGATGCATCCATTTTCAGCTTGCGTATACGAGTTTGGTGACCATAGATGCCATGGACCTTCGAGCTTGAAAGGAATCCAGCTGTAAACAGTTTGAGTTTCTATCTACCTCATTAATTCGCGAATTTGTTATTATATTGATTTCAGGCTCCTCTCCATGTTTCTTGCACTCGCATTAGATCCAAGGTCATCCTAGCAACTTGCCTATTCTCCCTTACGCTGGGTGACGATTTTCTTTATCAGTTTTTAAAATCATATTTAAAGATCTCATTATACACCTTCAATTCAACTTCCCTAGGGTTTCTGAAAGTCTTATCGTCATTCTTTAATACTTGAATACCGTGATTCCCTTCCCTCATATGTCGTGCAAGAGCATCTATTGACACCGAGAACTATGTCCGCCTTTCCAAATGTACTGACCGTTACTATTGATATTCCGTGTCACTGTGGGTAGTACTACTAGGTATTCCGTTGCCTTCCTTTCCAAGTGATTCTACCATAGTGTCAATATATGTCCCAAGATTCAAGTCTTAAATAACATACGTCGATTGAAAGTATTTCGTATTCACTCTCGAAACGGATGGTTCATCGTATCCTGTACTCGAAGCATGATTCCGAATCTCCTACTTTCCTCGTGTCTGATTTTTCGTGGTGTTTTCAATGAACTCCGCCGATTGCGGTTAAGAAGGTATGAAGAAAACCAATTATGGAAAGATGTGCTCAATCAGTCCAACATGTGCACAATCGTATTCCTCAGTAAATTTACTGTAACTTCAATTCTAATCCGTAAATTCTGCACCTTACTGCGAGCCAAGAATTAGAAACTCTTATCATTTGCCCAGTAATAAACCACTGATTCGATCGCTGGAGACGCTTCGTGATATCCACCATTTATTTATTGTAATTGGACGGAAAACGTCTTCATTTGTGACCATACTTAACGTGGATTCGGCACTCGGTGTTGTGTCATGTGGACCATTATGAAGCCATGAAGCCAAACGTCTGCCTCTGTCTCCGCTTTGGCAGTATGATCTCGCCACTCCTTTTATTTCTTTTCTATCACTAATTTACTTCTTTATTGCTTCAAATTCGATTCCAATGGGACCCACCAATCATCCTCTTTGGCGTGCCGAACCCAGGACCCCGAATGGGCTTGATAACATCAGTGATCACGCCGCGTACTGTGTCCTATAACAAAATCGGGACATTCCAAAGAGGCTCCATCAGTAAAGTTGGCAAATGCTATAGTTGCTATTATAGCGATTATAGCAACTATAGCGCCGCTAGCTCCCATACTTTGTTGACAGCTATGGTACCTTCCATAGCACTACCTTCAGACGCCTCGTTCGAGCATTCCTTCCTATTATAAAAATATGTAAGGTGCCAATAAATATATTTTAATCCGATACATTGATATTATAACGTAATATTGACATTATCTCCCCGCTGAAGGTCGGGATCATCGTCTACGATGGACGGCTGCTATGGAAAAATAAGGCATCTTATATCCTGGAAGTGCGTCTTGGAATCCATCACTTCATTCTAAATTCGCCATGATCACCGTACTAGTCACTGTGTTCACAGTTGAAACAATTTGTAATCCTCACATTCCCATCCACGATTGAGCCATATCTTCCTCATTGTGTTGATTGAGCTCTCTCTGGTACATCAGGAAGGTGGACGCCACTCTGACTGGATGGGTTGGGAGAAACGTGTCATGTCCTCAATAATGTTAAGACCCGTCTTTCTTTATATGAATTCTCCTGTAAGCCTTCTTTCCTGTTAGGAGAGCCATATAAATTCGCTCAGTTTTTTATTCGCTATCAAGCTGTTCAAGACACTGATATCCTCTCAGTGTTCCGCTAGAGCATTCAAACACGGCGAGGATAATCATAATGTCCTCCTTTTAGTTTCCACTGCGAGCAACACCGATGGTCTCAGGTAATTTCTCCTAGATGCAGGGTCGCGTATCAGGGATATTCCATGGCATCCTTGGGTTAGCTCCCGCTGCTAGATAAACTTCTGCCAAGAGAATATATTACTATTTCTGGCGAAAACTGCGTCATCCACGGCCCAACGTAAATGAACATTTCAAAATTTCAAAATTTCGCAGTCCTCAAACATTTTATCACGCAACTAAGAACAGGATTCGTAGGCCTTAACAGCTACCTGTACAAGATCAAAGCCGTCGATTCTCCCAAATGCCCGCATTGCCAAGTAGAAGAAACAGTCGCCCACTTCCTACTGCACTGTAGACACTATACCCAACAAAGACATATCCTTCGTTTGTCCCTCAAACACAAACCCCTAAACCTCCGCACCCTGCTAGGCGACCCAATAATCACCATCCGACTTCTGCGCTATGTTCATGCCACAAAACGCCTTACACAATACAGAGACTACGTGGCGGAGGACCTATCGGGAATATCCCCCCACCAACGAGCCCTGTAACCAACCCACATACAGGCCAGGCTACCCTCTATCCGTAGCCTAAAAGGTACATACTCTCCCTACCATGCAATGTACCTAATAGGCGGTTTTCGTGCATGTCCTTATGCTGAGGTTATTCAGGTATTTCCATATATACTGACCTGTGACAGATCAGTTTATTCTCCCTAGGTTAACGCTGCATCACCTTCCCAGCAATAAAGCTTTTAGCTCGCGTGACCTAACATTTGTCAACTCGCTCAGATAAGCTGATTACTTCTGAGTCTATGTTTTACAACCTCATCCATAGGTCCCATCTCCCAAAAGCACCTCATCATTTTCGCTCAACCCATCGCTCACCTTCTTTCTGTAGCATCTAACCTTCCAATGACTCCAGAGCCTCATTCATACTTCTTAGGGCTTATCTGTCAACTCCATCCCCCCAAATCACCTCATCCTTTTCGCTCAACCCATCACTCGCCTTCTTTCTGGGATGTCTAAGCTTCCGGTGACTCCAGAGCCTCATTCACACTTCTCGGGACCCATCGGTCACTCCATCCCCCCAAATCACCTCATTCCTTTTGCTCGACCTATCGCTCACCTTCTTTCTTTAGTGTCTAAGCTTCCAATGACTCCAGAGCCCCTTCGCATTTCTCAGAGCCTAATACACCTTCTACAATTCAACAAGAAACCAAATCACCTCATTTTAACCAGCACAATCACAGGGGTCTATCTCAGAACGTAGCTAGGTAGGCCTTTTCCTCTTCTTATATTGTCTTCTTCTATTTTTAGCGCTTAATTGTCGGCTTATGTTCATAGGTTATGCTTCTTCTTTCAATATCGCTGACAGGCATTATTTTCATACTCTCCCACCCAACCATACCTTGTATCTGCTCTTTTTCTGGGTCTCATACGCCATCCACCTTAGTATGTGACCTGATTTCCGGGTTTGATTTTCCTCCTGGGTTCCTAGATGTTTCGCGTCAAGGCGTGTCGTGACCTGATTTCTGTTATCTGTCTTTGATCATCCTGTCTTCGCCATTCGTATGACACCTTATTTTCATCATCGCATCCGGCCATGGCCTGATTCTGATTACTCTCCCGCCTTTATATCCGCCTTCGAGTCTGTGCGAGTCTTAATTTCCGTTATCCATCTTTGATCATTCTCTGTTGTCATCCGTACATGACCTAATTTCCATTTAATTTCTTCGTCGCACTCAGGCATGGACCTGATTCTCATTATCCACTTGCCATGTCTCTATTTTGGCACTTTCGAATCACCTCATTTACTTTATTTCTCAAACAGTGCCGTAGCCAATTAATCATTAAGTTCAGAGGTACTACAAATACAGCTCGAAGTCGTCAGATGGATTAATTCGGTCCCCAATTCCCCGAGCCACTCTGGTGATTAAGAAAGTCATGTCCAACGCCAAATCCATCCCCGGGGAGTAATGACGGAAAGTCGAGTCCAGGCGTGTTCGTCATGGCGGGCATGCCTAACCCGTTATGTCCATGCGTCATCTGCATGCCACCACTAGCAAATTGCAGAGCGTTCTGCACATTCCCGTGAAGTCCTTGATGTCTTTGCAAATTCATTTGTTGACCAAGGGGATTAGCAGGTGGTATTGTTGCGTGCATGCCCTAGTAAAACAGGCAATGTTATCTTAAGCTTTGCCAATAAGCCACAGGTTGCTCACATTGTGTTGTTGATCCAATGCCTGACGCAGCTGTGTTTGTATCGCCGCATTAATGAGTTGTTGAATGTTTGGGAGCCCAGCTAAGTTGAATGTGCTCATATCCATATTCATCCCCCCTTGCGATTGTAATGGCTGGCTCTCAGGAACTACCACATTGGCAGGTATAACTGCTGAACAGTTGTTCCGTCATTTTCAGTTTAATCAGACTCATAAGCTCACTTACTATTTGTCTGTGCCGTACTAGTTGACGGTCCGGGTTCCGCTTGTGCCTGCTTAGCATGAGGGATCGACACTAAAGTACCTATCAGATACAAGGAGGCAACAGACAAGGGATCGACTCACCACCTTCGCCCACCTCGCCCTGGAGCTCCTTCTCATCATCTGAGACCCAACACTTCGTCATTGGAGGCCGGTCCTTTTTACCTTTGAGCCGCGCCTCCTTGCTTGCCTGGGCAGCTGCACGCACATCCACCTTCTTGGTGATTTGTGTGTCTAATATCCTGGCCTTCTTCCGAGTGAGCTGGTCCTTCGTGCCATTCGTCAGGGTTTCCGCTGGGTCCGCTGGGTCCGCTTTCGCCTTACGCTTGGACTTCCCCACACGGGGAACAGCATTGTCATCGATACGCGCCGCCTCACGCCGTTTGATGGCACGCTTATCCTCCAATCGAGTTAAACTCTGCTCCCCAATCTGGCCAATTGTCAATAGTGGCTTGCCGGAAGCTCCACGGACCAGACAAATAGAGGTGTATTCCTCACTGCTCACCAGCTCCGATAGACTAAGTTGCTTACACAACACAATTTGATCTGAGACTGAATTAGTGTTACCCCGCAGAAAAACACAGCTATCTTACCATCGCTCCACTTAACGATCTTGACTTCCTTTTCTTTCTGGTTGCAAATGTAAGGCCATAGCGCAGTGGTGACTTTGGAAGCTTCCAACGCCTTGTAAGCCTTTGGACCCCCTGGCCATGGGACTTCATCTGGCCATCCATCGAGGCAGGATTGCAGTGACTCCATGTCTGCTGGCCAGCGATCCCAAGGCACCGCGTAAGGAATTTCGACGTCCATCGCTTTAGCTAAATTGCAAAGAAAGTTAGATCAAACTATTAGTTTAAAAGCATCAACACGATGTACCCCACATATTTTTCAAGAGATTGGCGATCTCTGTCCGACGTTGTCCGTTATTGTCTTTGTGTGCCCGATATAATTGTCCTAAGGATAATTCACTACGCTTCCGAGCATCCTGTTCTTCGGTCCTACCATGTGCTCAGCTATGATGTATCATGTGGTGAAAGTCTGAGAATCTTACCGACAAAATGTCTCAAAATCTCGCAAAAGCACCCTGAGGTTTCCACGTTGAGAATCCAAATACTTCCGAGCAGCATCACTGCCGGCAAACATGATGTTGAGTGCGCTTGCAGTGGGATCAACGGGATCACAGCTGGCAATGGCACCGAAAATGGCTAGCCCTCGAGACCAATAATACATTGCCTACAACAATGCGGTCACTACATTGCGACTGATTATATACATAAGACTACTGACCCGAGTGGTAAACTCCTTCCTCGCCTGGCGAATAAGCTTGTGGGTGTCTCCTTCGCGATACACCAGTTTCTCTGGGTCATGCAAATCCACATAACGCGCTTCAATGCGTTTCTTCTCCTTGATAAGTTTGTTGCGCTCGTCGCCAGGCATTTCGACACCTTTCGTAAGCTGCTCCAACCGAGCATACTCTTCACTGCATCTATCCTTCAAAATTTCAAGCTTGCCTACATAGTATTCAATTCAGTACTACGATCACGAGTTGTAGAGTTAAAAAAAAACATACTCTTTGGCATCAAGGCTTCCTCAGTGTCACCACTCTGGTCCTTGCTCTTCCCCGACTTCTTCACCTCCTGCTCCCGCTTGATCTCCTCCCAATCAGTGTTCCCAATCTCGTCCCAGAAAACAGCCTGGAACTTATTCCAAAAGGAGGTCATGCGTTGCTCTCGATGGTCAGCACCCATGTTGGTCATGATCGTAATTGGGTTCACCTTCCATTGCCTAGCCTTATCCATCACCCACTCATCCCATATCGCTTGTTGATCGTGCAACTCACGCAATTGTTCCTGGTTTAAGGTACCGGCACGAACAATGGTGGCTGCAGTGGCGACAGGTTCAGGAGACAGAGACTTCATAACTGAAGAGGCTCTCACAACATCCGTTACCCTGACAGAAGGTGCTGATTTCACAAGGGAAGGTGACTTGGTACGCCAGGCAGAGCTCGTAGGGGACCCAGACCTACGCACTGACGGAGACCTCAGCAGTGATGGTGACCTTGGTGACGACAGAGACCTGGGTGGCAGCTGATCCTTTGTATGTGTACCAGCCGGAGGCGGAGACGCGGGCCTAGTCATAGAAGGCTCCCACAAAGGTAATGAGTGTCCATCTCCAAGGTCAGCGGTGGGTGTGTCGTCTTCAGGGCGCTCCAAGTAGCTGGCGGGTTTTGGACAGGTGACAATGGTAGGCGACGCACTGGCAATGCCATCGGCGACCACAGACCTCAAAGGTGGTTCTGAATCTTGATCACCTTCCTGCGAGTTCTCATCTACAGCCCTGACTTGGAGAACCTCCAGCTGCTTCCGCAGCTCTACCACATGGTTATTAGACCATGATTGGGGAAGCTCCCGAGGTTTCCGTGCCTTGTTGCGCCGGGCACGATCAGTAAGCCGATTGAGCTCTGCGTTCCGTTCGCTTTCAATCTCAGCCTCGATGCGAGCAATTTCAGCCTCAACCTGATAAACTTGTAAGAATCTTTCTCAAATGATTGTAGTTTTACATTACTCACATTGATGATGGGTTGAGCCTGCGTGGCCTGATACGCTCATGTCAGAATCTGGTTCAAAGAATCATATAGATACTCACATTTGCAATGGGCTGAGCCTGTGTGACCTGATAGACTTGTATTAGAATCTTGTTCAACGAAATATATAGGTATACACATTTACGACAGGCTGAGCCTGTGTGACCTGGCTATTCTTACTACGCCTTGTAACAGCGATGTTGGTGTGAAAGTGAGCGATAAGGTGGCACGAAGCACAATCAAGAGAGTATGAGTGAGGTATTTTGGGTTTGACACCGGGGTCAAATGAGGTTGTATGAATCTTGTGCCCATATTTATAGGCCCCTTTTGCACCAGTAAGGTTGTTTCATAGATATGAACATACACAGAATGACCATCTGTACGCCCCCGATGGATGATCAACATGTGTCTAGCAAGCTCATCAGCATGTTTCAAGCTCAGGAATGTTCCAAAGTGTTTTTCTAGATTTTTTTTGCACTGGTAAGGTTGTTTCGTGGATGTTGATATAGTGAATGACCTTATTTCTCTGCCCGACACGCGTCAACCATCGTCTCGCAAGGTCATTAGTACCTTTAACAGGCAGGGACCTCCTATAATGAGGTTTTTCAGTGTTCTTCTGAGTCGTTCCATGTGTCTCGCATAGAAATTGCATGGTTCCAAGGAGCTACAAGATCATCCCTATGCCCGTCGATCAGGAACACTACACAGCTCCCTTCAGCACCATCAAATGTATCCTAGACTAAATTGTGTTATCTGCGCAGCACATGATATGATAATACTATACCATCACCGTTGAAAACACTCAGTGAGTGAATGACCTTATTTCTCTGCCTGACATGCATCCACAATTGTCTGGCAAGGTCATTCGTACCTTTGACAGGCAGGGACCTCTTATAATGAGGTTTTTCAGTGTTCTTCTGACTCGTTCCATGCATTTCGCATAGAGATCACATGGTTCCAGGGAGCTACAAGGTCATCCCTATGCCCGTCGATCAGGAACACTATACAGCTCCCTTTAGCACCATCGAATGCAGGAACACTATACAGCTCCCTTTAGCACCATCGAATGCATCCTAGACTAAATGGCATTATCTGTGCAGCATATGATATGATAATACTATACTCACACCATTGGAAGCACACAGTGCAACACCGAAGTGGTCTCGGGAGGTACTTATGTGTTGCACCTGTCACGTTTATCACTCTGGTGCTTAGTCATATCACCCGTCCACCACAACTGCTTCTAACTGGCAAGAGCCCATTTCGACGGGCTAGATTCTTGGCATCCGAATAGACCAAATGCAGGGTTTTTTCATGTGATTATGTTTCAGCTGGTATCGCACCACAACCTCCGTAGTACTGCTGATCTCTTATCTCAGCCACATTCGGACACTAAGCTAAATTCTTGGCATCCGAATAAGCCGAATGCAGGTTTTTGTTCAGGTGATTATGTTTTTGCCGGGATCGCACCGCAACCTCCGTAGTACTGCGGACGTCTTACCCTTCTCAGGAGGTATGTGTTGCACCTGTCACGTTTATCACTCTGGTGCTTAGTCATGTCACCAGTCCGCCACAACTCTTCTAACTTGCAAGAGCCCATTTCGACGGGCTAGATTCTTGGCATCTGAATAGACCGAATGCAGGGTTTTTTCATGTGATTATGTCGGTATCGCACCGCAACCTCCGTAGTACTGTTGATGTCTTAACTCAGCCACAGTCGGACACTAAGCTAGATTCTTGGCATCCGAATAAACCAAATGCAGGGTTTTTTCAGGTGGGTATGTTTCTGCCGATATCACCCCGCAACCTCCGTAGTACTGCAGACGTCTTATCTCAGCCACAAGGTTCCCCATATATATGGAGTAGAGTAGGAATCTTTTCAGCTTCTACGCTCGATGCCATCCCGTTTGTAGCATAGTAAGTACCTCCCCTTCTTCCATTGCCTTTGATTTCTTCTCCAGTGTGGAATCGCTTCGCCTCACCCGGGGGGCAGATGAACACTTAGAGTCTTTTTATTTTCTCTTTCTTTAACTAGTCCTTCAACCTTTTTGCGAGTGATATTAACCATTTCATATTGACAGGCCACTCATTCTTTTCAATAACTGAAGGACTACAGTACAAGTTCGGCATTATAGAGGCTTGGGAAGCTGGGGATGCGAGATTTGATACTGCCAGTTATGATATGCCGCTTCATGCTTCTTTTCGCTATTGCTAACATTCTTCCACCGCCCTCACAGCCGTCTCCACTCCCTCACCGTCTTCAGTACTACTACCAGCTCCCTAACACCTTCTCTCATGTCTCCAGTGTCTCCAACATCACTGCTGGCTCTCCCGCCATCTCCAACTCTGGCTCTCCTACCTCCCTCACCGCCGTCTCCACTCCCTCGTCATCTCCAGCACTACAGCCAGCTCCCCTAACACCTCTCGTGTCTCCAGTGTCTCCAACATCACTGCTGGCTCTCCCGC
>KN837147.1:258005-309180 GCA_000827215.1 Sphaerobolus stellatus SS14 | reverse complement strand
TAATGCCTTCTCTCATGTCTCCAGTGTCTCCAACATCACTGCTAGCTCTGCCGCCGTCTCTAACTCTGCTCTCCCACCCCTCTCACCGCCGTCTCCACTCCCTCGCCGTCTCCACTACTACTGCCAGCGCTCCTAACGCCTTCTCTCATGTCTCCAGTGTCTCCAACCTCACTGCTGGCTCTCCCGCTGTCTCCAACTCTGGCTCTCCTACCCCCCTCACCACCGTCTCCACTCCCTTGCTGTCTCCAGTACTACTGCCAGCTCCTCTAACACCTTCTCATCGCCCTCACCGCCCCTCACCGCCGTCTCCACTCCCTCGTCGTCTCCAGTACTACTGCCAGCTCCCCCAACACCTTATTCAATACTCCAAGAACCTCTCCAATACCGTCTTCGGTGCTATTAGCACTTCCTCCACCGCCGCCTGCCTATTCACAGAAGTCCTACTGCAGCCGTCTCTGTCATTTAGGCAGTGCTGATCACAGTGCTCCACCACTTCATTAGCTACCACCTCGAATTCACTGCTGTCCTCTATTACCATATCCACTGTCCGTGGATGTAATAGCTAGGGAATCGGGAGACTTTGAACACCTCCAGCTCCTCATCTGCTATCTCCACCAACTCCAGGGCGGCTACCAGCTCTCCCGTGTATACTGCGTACTAGATCTTCTCATGTCTCCAGTGTCTCCAGCGTAACTATAAGTATCTGTTCACGGGAACATGTAGAGTTTCCTTAATATTATGAAACAACTATATCTTTGGAGCTTTGACTAGAAAATGAAAACATGTAGTGTGAAGTTCAGCTATGAATCTGTTATCTGCAGCAGGACCCTACATATTATTACATACACACCTACAATAATAATCCTGCTTCAGCTTCGGCCTTACCACGCATGCTTCCTCTTCTGAATATTTTTAGACCTAGGCGTGCAGGTAATGAAGAATGCTATAATCATTATCAGTTGAACCATTAATATGAACGATTAAGAAGTGGTTTAATGGCCACACTGACGTTGGGTATAAAGTTAGGTAGTGTGTAACCAGTATAATGTTCAAGATTCTGAACTTAAAATGACACACTTCGGGACATTAATTGCTCAACATGCATCTGTGGGGGAGATATAGGTGATTCTTGACACGACACATTCACCAGGTTTATGAAATTTATCGCCACTGGTATAGTTCGTTCATCATCCATGTAGAACCTTTATTCAACATATATATACCTATTCTTTACTCGTGTACGTCCTTTCCTTGATAGGTAACATGACAGTTCCAAAACAACATGATGTACTCACCCCCGGTCTCCAAATGCGCCACTCATATGCCAAGGTCCTCAAACCTTAAGATTCAAGAGGATATTACAACTAATAACATGCCTTTAGGTTTTAGGTTTAAAAACATTGCCGAAAAGCAACCCCTAGGACTCACTGGAGTGATCCATGAGTTTCAATAATCACATACGTTATATTTATGAGTTCCTATTCCTTTCCCCGGAGGGTCTCAAATATGAAGGGATATGTATAAATTGTATTCTAAGGATCCTACCAACTCCCAATGTGAGATAGAAAGTAGCTTCCTTCGCCTTTTCTTATGATTCAGTATTAATTCATTTCTTCATATATGTTTTCGCATGACTCAGACTCTTCATTGTCATATTACATTTAAGCAGATAGTCAATGAGTCAAAGTGACTGCAGTAATTGAATCATAGCGTAACTTTTGTAATTAATGTCACTGCAGTTGGCAGAGCCAAACATAGATGACTGAGAACTCCAACAGTAGTACTGCGTTAGCATTGAAACCTACAGATTGTGCAGATTCATTTGTGAGACGCACAAAGTGATTAACCCACGAAGTCATATTTCAGTCATGCAGTGCTTGGTGACTTACAGATGATTTCTTTCATGGTGTATATAATAATAGTGATTTCCCGTATGGCAGCTAAGGAGCATAGTGCTGTGACACCATACACTGGGACGTTACATAGGTAGTGTGATTGTCTTCCGTATTACGTTGGGGCAAGAGTGAAGGACAGAACTTATTAATATCATGCCGTGGCACCATACACTGGGACGTTACGTAGGTAGCGTGATTGTCTTCTGTATTACGTTGGGGCAAGAGTGAAGGACGGAACTTATTAATATCATGCCGTGACACCATACGCTGGGACGTTACGTAGGTAGCGTGATTGTCTTCTGTATTAAATTGGGACAAGAGTAA
The DNA here is from genome assembly GCA_000827215.1 of Sphaerobolus stellatus SS14. Taxonomy (NCBI): domain Eukaryota; kingdom Fungi; phylum Basidiomycota; class Agaricomycetes; order Geastrales; family Sphaerobolaceae; genus Sphaerobolus; species Sphaerobolus stellatus. Next base: position 306,961 of record KN837147.1, on the reverse strand, counting down.
AGGACGGAAATTATTAATATCATAGTCTATAATAATCATTTTGCTTAATATCGGGGTTTCGGAGGGATATACCCATTATATACTGATACACTGCCTACCGTAGGGCCTCCATCGTGGGGATCTTACCGTACGACAACTAAAGAGCATAGGGTCATGACATCATACACTGGGATGTTATGTAGGTAGCGTGATTGTCTTATCTCTGTATTATGTTAGGGCAAGGGTCCGTAGGGCCTCCATCATGGTGATCTTACTGTACGGCGGCTAAGGAGCATAGTGTCACGACATCATACCTGGGACATTACATAGGTAGTGTGATTATCTTACCTCTGCATTGTATTATGTTAGGGCAAGCGTGAAGGATGGAAATTACTCATATAATTGTCTATAATATTCATCTGCATAATGTGGGGGTTTCGGAGGGATATACCCATTAAATATTCATTTTGCGTAATATGGGGGTTTCAGAGGGATATACCCATTATTTACTCGTACACTACCTATGGGGTATCACGGTGGTTGCTCCGAAGTGGCGTACAGCAGATTGACCACAAGACCTACCTGAATACCCTGAGGCATGGCCTCTCGCAGGAGTCATTCATCCTGTATGTAGCTGTGCAGGCAGGGCCAGGTGGCTGTACGTCTAGTCGCCAGGTACTAGTGAGATCGCATGAAGGGGAATATAGTGGCAAGGTTCACGTGGCCGGCCTGTGGGCGCTTCCTGTGGACTTTGCAGTCTCGAAGTCCACCATGCCACCCCTCCTCAAGCCCATTGCTGGCTCCCGTCGTAAATCTAAGCCTCGTAGATCGACAGTGGCTCGAGAACTCACAGAAGCCTCAAATCCTCCTGACTTCACGCTCACAGAAGCCACCACAGCTCGCCCAGCTCGCAAGATCCCAGGTGTGGTGAACCTTCAACCTTCGCAGCGCAAAGGCATTGTTTTGGCTTTACCTTTCAATCAATTGTATGTTCAAAAACCTAATCTTCCATTGAATACTCCTCGTTTGGGAATAGAACAATTGGTGCCAGATGCACCCGGACTTGGGCTCCCTACACAGCAAACACACACAGCTGAAGAGATGATGTCTATGACAAGTGTAGATGACAATCCTTCACTCGGGATGTTGCCAGGTATTGGTGATGATGATGATCATTGGGGTGCAGAAGCTCTCTTTGATGCAGGTTTGCTGCCTATGTCACCCATTGCTGGCACTGGTCCTAAGGTTCCTTCGCCACGTTATTGCATGCGGCGTGTCCGTCAGTTTGCTCGATGGCAGGAAGAAATCATACCACAATTGATTCAGCCTTATCTGGACATTCGTTACCACACCAAAAGTGGTCGACTTGCACTCAATTCAGACGATAGTGAGATGTGGGGTCTGGATGGGGTATGTACCTGCCGGCAGAGGGCATACACCATTCGTGTCATATTAGCTTACTGGAATAGTAAGCATATCCTCTCCCATTTCGTAACACTATTTGGACATCTGCTTGTTTAGGACTTGAAGAGACGAGAGTGCACTACTGCCAATGTAAACCAGCTGCTGTCACTTTAATGAAGCATGGCATGTTCGCATGCTCACCTATCCAGCCCAGTATCGCTTTTGATATCAACCTCATGGAGCTCATATCACTGGCTATGCTAAACATGGCTCCAAATGTGACAGGTTGGACACTGTCACTGGAAAGCTTTTGGTTGAGAAGAGGGTATACCTTGGGACTTCGTGTAGGTATTCTCGGCCATTTGTATTGTATGATGCTAACTTTATTATTAGGAGGCCCTATGCAAGCGATTCTCTAATGCCCTCCAATGGTTCAATGCATTGGAAGACGCTGTCAGTACACACATAAAGAATGAGGTTGAGGCTATTGTAGCTGTTCAAGCATCTACAGAGGCCACGCATGTTGCCATTCCCAATGTCCTTAGTGATGTTGCTGCTGATGTCGTCACCAAGGCTGCTGCTCTGACTCTCAATGGTTCTCCATTCCAGGTCCCACCGAGTGTCACACCATTGTCCAAGAGGAAGCGTCAGGGTGATGATGAGGAACCCCAACAAGCCCCACCGAGCAAGAAGCCTAAGACTGCAGCCAACACTGTCATTGACAGACATCCTACATCAACAAGCGTGGAGCAGAGCATAGAGAAAGAAAAGCCAACCGCTGGTTCAGTCTCACTGTCCAAGCCGTCAGTGTATCTCCAAGCATGCTGCCCTGCCTGTTTTGGAGACAAACCTACACTTAAACACTCACAGTATGTATCCTATCTTATATTTGATCATCTGTTCTCATCTAGTATCTTCAGATCGCATGTCTTGGTTTGCCTCGATGCCAACTTTACCCAGAAGTGTTTGCAGGGAAAGTATGATGATCCTAGCAGCCTACGACATCCAGAGACACACTTCATAAGTGAGCAGGATCTGAAGCGCATGGAAGACTTTGTGGAAGGCATCAGAGCTTCGAAGAAACCTTTGAGGACCACCCTACAAAGCGAGCTAGGACTATCTGATGAGGTGTTGGATGAATGTGAGAAGGCTTTCATTGCAGCACAAGAGAAGGTTGCAAAGGCATCCACCAAGAATTTCGCAGACACAGGACTCATGGCCATTTTATGTCGACATGATCGTCTCCTCTGGGTTGTCAACCTTACCTCTGCTGGCGAGAAGCAATACTACGCCTTTGCATTACTGGAACGACTATTTAAGGAGCTTCCCAGCGACTGGCACGTTGGTGTACTGTATGATATAGCATGTCAAATCCACAGAAGTATGCGCAAGGTACATTGCTAATATGTGCTCATTTTGATTGAATTGACTAAATGGAACTTCTAGTGGGGTTTCCTCAAAGAGGTGTTTCCACGCATGCATTTTGGTGTCTCCGTCTTCCATGCGTATGGGCACCAATGGGCATGCCAGTTAATTTATCATCCTCGCAAGTGTGTTGGCTTTGGATTGACTGATGGTGAGGGGTGTGAAAGGTTCTGGAGTAACAACAAGCGGTTGATACCTTCATTAAGGATTTCTGGGGTATGTTCTTTCTGCAATCTTTGTGTGAATAACAGCTTTACTGAATGGGTATGCTACATGTAGCGACATCGCAGGCGATGGATATTGGATCGACAATTCCATCATCACAAGAAGGACACAGCGCGGAATCTGGCGCTCAATATCAAGAAGAAGAGAGCAAGGGCTGAGAAGAAGATGAAGGAGGCTAACACCATCCTTAGTAAGATCAATGTCAATGAAGCTGTCTTACGAGCAGAATGGAAGGCCCAGGTAAAGGCTCAAACAGCTCCCATTGAGCGTACGTCATGTGGATCATCTTTCTTTCCAAAGCATGTGATCTCATTGCCTTTAGGACAAGCGAAGAACAAAGCAGATAAAGCCCTCGAGCGGATCATCACCCTTAGGGAGGAACGTGATGATCTACATCTACGTATCCGCCAACTTAGAACTACGAGGAAGAAGACTTCGAAGGACAATGTTGAAACCTTGGAAACCTTGGATGAAGACTTATCATCCGCCCAAGAAGCCTTGGAGTTGACTACAAAAGAATTGCAGTCTGCAGAAAAGACCTTGGGTTTATCTGGTGCAGAAGCGAAGGCCCGACTCAAGGCTATGAAGGGTAGCGAGTTCTTACGCTATCGGATGAATGCTAGGGCTGTGAAAACCCGGATTAGATCGAAAGTTATTTCCCAGAAGTTTGAACGGGGACGGCTTGAACGGGCTTATCGTCATCATGTGATGCGTACGTGGTTAGCTTCTTTCACCTGATCCCTTCCCTGACTTAGTTTGGTGGGCCTTAGAGGAAAAGGATCACGCACAGACAAAGGCATTATTGAAACGTGGGACAAAATCAATATCAGGCCTGGTCGCCAAATACAACCGACTGGTAGAGCTCATGCATGATCAAAAATGTAGAAATAAGGCTCCTCCACGGGCACGCATGCCACCATTGCTGAAGATCCAGAAGCTCTTCCGTTTGGACGTTGACGATGACATCTGGAATGAGGATGGGCTTAGTGATGATGACACATCAGCACCCCCAGGGTGGTTGGTTAATCAGGATATCCGCAATGGTATATCAGCCATGTTAGATCGTGATCGTTGTGAAGAAGAGCTTGAGAGATTGAAGGCTGAGGAGAAAAATGCCATGTTCTGGCTTCGCCGTGAGGTTATGCAGGTGCAAACAGTGTTATTGCAGAGCCAAGGTATGTGTCTCACTATTTGGAAGCATATGGAAGCACCCTGATTGCCATGCATAGACAATCCAGTAATATTCTATCAGTTGGAAGCACGGCTAGCGGAACTTTGGCAACTCAGCGAGCACTGGCGCCCTCTGATGGATCGTGAGCGTGAATGGCCTTACATTTGGATGGATGCCAGAGACTTCCCTGGCGCCATCGCTCCACCAAAGATTCGAATCTCAGAACGTCCTCTCAAACTAGATGCTGTCTCTGTCTCATCCTCTGAGGATTCAGTTGAAGAACATGATCCCATGGAAGAAGAGGATGAGTTGGGGGATTTGTGCGAGCAGATGGAGGCCCAGATGTTGGAGAGCAATGATGTTGATGGTGAGCTGGATGACAGCGATGAATCAATGGAATCAAGTGAGTATATTGAAGGTGAGTGAAGGTTCTTTCAATACTAAACAATGCTCTAATATAATGTAACAGAACCCACACTGTTCTGGACACTGTCTCTGCCTATTCCCAATGTCCAGGTGGACATTGCAATGCCAGCTCGGGTATCCCCTGAGGTGATTATGATTAATAATGAAGTGTCTACCACTACTAGTAGTCATCATCGCCGAAAGAAGGCACGAGAAGACCTCGGCAAATCATGTGGTCGTTGGTCTTGTTACACAAGTGACATTGAGGCAATCCGTCACCGAAATGGATGGTTTGAAGGTCGACTAATCACTGTGGTTGCAGAGGCGTTGGCTACCAAGGAGGGGGTAAATGCTCATGCTCACCATACCACACCACTCCTGCTGTGGAATGCTCGTGAGCTGCTTGATAAGGACCGGCCAGGCAGTGAGGAATCATCAATGTTGACGCAGACTTGGATACTCAAGGAGGTCGCTATAGTATGTCTTCTTCAGATATAAAATAACATGGACTGATGGTGTGGAGGATAGGTTCGAAAATTGCCTCCAAAACGGTTCTGGGTTATTCCAGCCCACGTTCCAGGTCATTGGACTGCGATTGCAATTGATTGGCAATCCAAGAAGGTTCTATTTATGGATAGCTTACCAAATCGACTGGGAGCAGAGGATGATGAAGTACGGGTACAGGATGAAGTTTGGCTTGTGTTAGAGATGGTCTGTGATGGGTTCAATCACAAGGAATGGGAATGGATCAGTGAGCAGGTGAATTCATAATATCTTGATATATGTTCATCGCTAATATGAAATGGGGAATTCTTTCAGAGACCACCTCGCCAGAAGAATGGATACGACTGCGGAGCTTTTGTGTTGGCTGATATGGCAAGTTTTTTCTCCTGTGGTGAAGTGAGTACTATGACCCAGGACACCATGAAGGAATGGCGTTTGAGTATCCTTGGGATTTTGAACAAGTTACCTGGGCTACAGTTCATTAGAGTGGAGACAGACCCTGACGCACCGACATTGGTGGTAGATTAGCAGTATATTGAGTCAAACTTAAATGTAGGGTACTGATCATTCATTGTTTGCTACTGTATTCAGTGTTATGTCCATACTGTTGGGGTTGCATGGCAGGGAATGAGGTTACATTTTCCATGATAACTCACCAGACACTCGGAAATTAGGTTATTTTATTTGCAGGTGAGCTCTGAATGAGGTTATGTTTGGCATTGTAGCTTAGGGCTTCCATAAATTAGGTTATCACCAATGCGCAAGGGACACAATGAGGTTATTTGCGTTGCAAGTAGGATACTGAGGCCTTTATATATTAGCTTATTGTCAAGATTCAAATGAGAAAATCAGGTTATTGTCAGGGCACATGGGAGAAGCTCCATGCGAATGTGAGGTAATTTGCTACTCACAAAGTCCGCTATGAGGTGATGGAGTTTCACTCCTCAGGTACATCATTATTCACAGCATGTGTCATGAGGTGATGTGCAATATTCACTCTTCAGGTTCCTAGACGGTGAGCTCATTTGTACTATTTATTCAGACAAATATGAGGTGATCCCGCTACAATGTGCAAGGGACACAATGAGGTTATTTGCGTTGCAAGGAGAATACTGAGGCCTCTGTATATTAGGTTATTGTCAATATTTAAACAAGGAAATCAGGTTATCGTCAGGGCACTTGGGAGAAGCTCCACATGAATATGAGGTAATTTGTTATTCACAGAGTTCACTATGAGGTGACGGAGGTTCACTCCTCAGGTACGTCATCATTCACAGCATGTGTCATGAGGTGATGTGCAAGATTCACTCTTCAGGTTCCTAGACAGTGAGCTCATTTGGACTGTTTATTTAGACAAATGTGAGGTGATCCCGCTACAATGTGCAAGGGACACACTGAGGTTATTTGCGTTGCAAGGAGAATACTGGGGCCTTTGTATATTAGGTTATTGTCAAGATTCAAATAAGGAAATCAGGTTATTGTCGGGGCACATGAGAGAAGCTCCATGTGAGTGTGAGGTAATTTGTTATTCACAGAATCCACTATGAGGTGACTGAGGTTTACTCTTCAGGTACGTCATTATTCGCAGCATGTGTCATGAGGTGAGGTGCAAGATTCACTCAGGTTCCTAGACGGTGAGCTCATTTGGACTGTTTATTTATACAAATGTGAGTTGATCCTGCTACAATGTGCAAGGGACACAATGAGGTTATTTGCATTGCAAGGAGAATACTGAGGCCTTTGTATATTAGGTTACCGTCAGGGTGCATGGGAGAAGCTTCATTTGAATGTGAGGTAACGTGTTATTCATAGAGTCCGCTATGAGGTGACGAAGGTTCACTCCTCAGGTACATCGTTATTCGCAGCATGTGCCATGAAGTAATGTGCAAGATTCACTTTTCAGGTTCTTAGACCTTGAGCTTATTTGGACAGTGTATTCAGACAAACATGAGGTGATCCTGCTACATGTCTGGCTGCAGGAGGTTATGGGGTTGGGCCTCATTGCTGATTGCGTGTCATGGCCTGCATTAAGTAGATTACATGATCTGTTGAGTGCTTAGGCTGTTGTTCCGTGAGCTCATTTTCCACAATGGAGGTGGAAGGGAAGTGACCGGCAGGTTAGTAACCGAGACGAGAGTGAAGGCAACAAGGTAAGGAAAGAAACACTTTTATTAGGAACTTGGATTTAGTGAGTCTTATAAATATGTAATTTAATCATGATAATCGAAAACACAAGCTACGGTGATTATTACCAACATGTGTGATCAAGTTAGTGAATTTGAGGTGTTGTATGATGTGTAAGTTATAATGGGCATGGAACTGATCTATCTTGTTTCGCAGATGTCCTGGTGAGGATACCACTAGTGAATTGCTAGTAGCCATCGTTCAGGCATCAAAAAATGTGCGCCATAGGGAATTACAACCTTAAGTCAATTTACCGGATGCGGGAGGACGGGGGAAGTAAAAGTGAGGTGACGGGTTATCTGCCATGACACTGGAGAAGCAATGAGGTTGTGGGTTGTTGGCTAGGGTAAACAAAGGAAGAATGATGTGACAGGGCATTGCTGAGAATGGCGGAAGGAGGTGAGGTGATCTACCATCGGCAAGGACTCAGGAATGCGGTGACAGTGAGAGGACCGGCATTCGAATGAGGTTATGCTTGCGAGGCTGGAGGACCGTGAGTTGATGCCGGTCAGACCCAGAACAGCCCCACACTAGATGAGGTGCTGGGGGAGGACGTGCTGGGGAATGAGGTGTTGGCATGGCTTGCATGGGGGATGAGGTTATGAGTGGTGGGGTTCCGAGAGGATGAGGGCATGGCACTTGCTGGGATTAGGCTATGCCGACACGAAACAGTTGAAGCTGGGCGCTCCTGGAAAGGGGAGAAAAAGAAATCTCCTTCGCCGAACTTCACAGAGCAGTAGGGCCTAATAGGCTGGTTGCGACCTTGGGATGTATGTACCCTTTAGGCATCAGGACCTGACAGCCTGTACTGCCCACATATGCCTCCTCCCGATACCCCAAAAACAAAACAACAAAAGCCTCCGCAAGATATCAGGTCTCCTCTCTCCTGTTACAATTCCCGATATATTATTCTTTTATTCTATTCTTTTATTATTCTTTTATTATACCTCTATTCTATCCTATGAAAATGCTCTTCGAATTTCGCCTCTTTAAGATTCTCCCTTTATTTCGATACTAAAATTTTCATTCCCCGGCTGGAGCATGTCTCCATGCATTATAACTGGCCTCGGCCACCCCACATTGATGGGCACGCACTCTGAACTTTCACTTGAAACTTCTCTTTTTCCTATTTGCCCTGATAACAAAGTAAAACTCGGATGATTTCACGGATTAAACTTAGGATAGTTATAGCGTAGGCCGTAAACGGCCTAATATTGTAACTCTAAAAATGGAAGAAATCAAATCAAATCTCGACCGAAAGTACTATTTTGGCAACAAAATATTCCTCAGTGCAGCTGTTCTAGACATCCAGTGAAATATTGTTTCATGTGAATTACACTATATGACCATGGGTAAATCTCGATTTTTACAGCTGACAGGAAAACAATACATTACTGCACTTTGGTCGTCTTACATCAGGAAAGTTGACACTGGGCGGCTAATTGCCTAGCTAGCTGCGCCCACTCGTATATAGTACTAGCTAGATAGGGCTGTATGCCTCGCTAGAAATCGCTATACGCACTGAGCCGAGAAATTGGGACGGCATTCTCGTTTGAACAAGTCAAACAAGTCACGTGTGCTTCATCAGCATGTCATGTCTTCTTCGAACCACCTTGTCCCTCTACTGCTGCCTCGACTCTGCTACTAATCTTCGTGAATCAACCCTCTTGATTATTTCTCTGCAAGTTCATAACACTATGCTAGATGAATTTAATGCTCTATTCAAAATGGTCTTCTACAGATTCTCTCTGGTCTGGGCTTGACTTTTTTTCGCTCTGCTGCAATGGTTTCCTTCTTTCTTCTTCACTCGAGCTCTCTCTATGTTGTGTTGGTGCTCAATGGGTCCTATTCATCAAGTTTACTTTTTTGCTTAAAGGGGTTCTAGAAGCACTGAGGATTTGGGAAGGATATTGTTTATAAGGAATTGACCCTGTGTCAGCATGCGGTATGTACTCTGCCTTTCCCCTTGAGTCAGCATTCATCTAATAAATTGGTTCAGGGTGTATATAATTAACTTTAGAATAGCTCGTATGATGTAAAAAATAAATACCTGAATAAATTTTAATTCATTACAGCTGTTTTCATTACATAAGGCGGACTCCCACGATCACGTGATGCTCACAAAAAAATAATGCTTCGCAAACATTTTACAATAACTCCTCAACCACTTCGAGTTAAGACTAGGAAATTTGTATTATTGGGTTTTCGATTCCGGGCAACAGGCTCCTGTATTTATTTCCTTCTATTATACAACCAATTCTGTTCAAAAGAAAATATGTTGAAATTTGCTCCCCGAGCTCTCCTGCATGAATATGTAGATGTTAGGACATATCAAGTAGTCTAGAAATCGTTTTAAATACAAATATATAAATTAGAAATTTCACCGTGTCTCCACAGAACCCGGGGAAGGTGATCCTGGGGTACATCAGGCCAGGTGGTCCCCATGCTTAGGTTTGTACCCTAGGACCGCCTTCCCCTGGTTACATTGAGGTAGAGTGGCATATCCAATTCATATGTGTATTTTAAACGATTTTTAGACTGATTTTTGTATCTTAAAATCCACCTATTCATCAAGGAGAGCCCTAAGAGCAGATTTCAAGCCATTTTTTTAATGAACAGAATTGGTTGTATATTAGAAAAATTTAATGGAGGAGCTTCTTTCCTGGTATTGAAAACACAATACTACAAATTTCCTAATCCTAACTCGAAGTGGTTGAGGAGCTATTGTAAAATGTTTGCGAAGCATTATTTTTTGCGAACATCACGTGATTGTGGGAGTCCGCCTTATGTAATGAAAACAGCTGTAATAATATCGGAAGGAAATAATAAGTGAGAATGGAGCCCTAGGAAGAGCTAGTAACCACAATATATCGAGGCTATATAGCAGTAGCTTAGCGGCTTCCAGTGATGATGGTCTGTCGGCAAGGCCTCGCTAGAACTGCTAGGGGCTAGTGTTGCCGGGCGTCTGGGTCGCTTCGGGTTAGACCGCGGACCAAACTGATAATAAACGGACCAATCCGAACCATTTAGTGTATGGTTTCCATGGTTCAGTTTATTTGAAGACCGGTTCGTAACCGAGCCAGACTGCGGATGACTACCTAATTTGGATATTCCCTACGCTGCTCGCCACAGGCTTCTCCTTCCCCCTTCTTTGCTTTTCTCCTGTTTTCTTGGACTATTATTTCCATACCGTAAGCTATTAGACCATTCTGTGTAGTTTATTACAGAGATTACTCATATGTATAATAGCAATAGTGTCTAGGGAAGCATGTGTGACCTCAGCCCTTTCACAGAAGCTTCCCATTGTCACCATTTCAACTGCTAGCGATCTATGCCACCAGGCTCCTCTCCGATCTACTCTCCTCCTTATTCCCGTCTCAACAAGTCGCGGCTAAGACAGAATGTGTAGCCTGAATGAGTATGGTGAGTCTTTTTTTTGTTTAATATCGCCGATATGGAGTGCTGGAGTGCCCTCAGCCTTGCGCCGTTTGCCTGCGCCTGGCGCACCACAAATTTTATAATTGTTTTGACTGATGTGAGTTTTGAAGGTGTGTTTGATCCTTATCTTGCCAGTGCTGTACAAGTTTTCAGGGAGGAAGAACAGAGGCGAAGCTGTATAAAAGGAGATACGGTATGACCCCCTAAATCGTCAAGAGCTCAACCCATCTAAGTGAACTTATTTAGCTACTCTTCATGGCATACTCCTTACGCAACAGTCGTAACAATGGTGCGTATGGAGAAGCCTTGGAGCAGATTTTGACGACTAACAATGACAGTACTGTTCGCACAACTACTTGAGGCTGTGGCGGAAGGCGTGGTTGCAGCTGTTCGCAAGCTCAGCAAGAACCAACAGTACTCGTAGATGGAGAAGAATCCACAGCTCCTCAGCGTGGAGCTATGTGGGGATGGCCAAGGGGACAGGCCGTGGATGAGGTGGTCAGCCAACGGTGACTGAGTCTGGGGTGAGCTTTCTTCTGCTCATAGCTAATTTTGTCCTTGAATTGAAATCTATACATGATGTTTACTACACAATTTTTTTTTTTCGTGAATTTATACTATTTATTTGAGGTGTTGCGCATTATTGCTGGGGTACCATGGCATAGGCGCCCATGAGGACTGGTCTCATGGGTAGAACCGGTCTATAACCGAATCGGACTGATGGAAAGTGGTCCGGTTCCAGACCGTTACTATTTTAGACTGAACCGATGGTTTCGGTTCCGTTCAGAACTAAACCCGGACTTCGGCAACACTACTAGGGGCTGGTATCTTATTGCAGATTCGCTAAATCCATAGGGGGCTAAATAGCATACCTAGCACTATATGGGCTTTGACAGCTTTCCTGATGTAACAACTAAGTATATCAATTTCCGATGACTCTAAATGGTTTTTCCATTTGAATCCCGGTCTCTCTATTCACATCTGCATGCAGCTTTGCATTCGGCCCGGGAGATTATTTCTTTCAGCAGTTATTTCCTTCCAGAATATGGGAGATCTGTTGATATTTATCCTGAGTCATTTTCGAGGTTTTAATCGGTATTAATCTCTCTACCGCACTGGCTGTAATACCATGAGCTGCTTACCTATGACAAGATCATTTATTTAAAACGAGTATTATGCCTTCCCTTGCACAGACACTCTGTTACTATCGATATTGCAGTTTCATGCTGAAAGATGCATGTCCCATACATATGCATTTAGCGTTCTCATAATTGCTTTCCCTCAAAAGTTCCTGGTGCGATTAAGTAGTTGTTCAATCGTCTTTATCCTTATTAGGACGTAAGTACAAACTAGGATCAATACTATTTACAAATGTCGCTGGTGAATAATGTTTCAGAACAATTGGCATTTCGAACGATGTCTACTGCTATTTGCGTCCATCAAGAAGGTTATAACGGCGACGGCAATTCAATACAAGCCTTAAAATGTAGTCTTCTTGTTATCGTCCTGGCCTGTATAGGTTTAATGATAAAATAATACAATATATATATATGGTCTATTGTATGTAATGTCTGAGAGGCTTAGACGGATTTTATTCTATCATTGAATTTCAATGGCAGCGCGGCTCGTGGCGGATCAAAACGGGTAAACTGTGGGGCCCATAGATCCCCGGCCCGGTGTAAGGCCCGGTGTAAGCTGTGGGCCACTGTGGGCTCGGAAAGTTTTCTCCCACCACTACTTACAGGCTTAAACTGCTATATCACGCTGCGACATTTGATCGATATCTCCATGGTTAATCTGAGAGCTGAAAAGATTTAACTATAGGCCAATGAAAACTCAGACTTTAGGGGCGTTACATTGATATACGTTCACTTCGCCGCCTCCGTGACGGCCCCGAGTGTACGTCAACCTGGTATCCAAAGCAATATATAGCATCTTAGCCATAGGCATGTCATGCGTGCGATGTATCCACACTTAATGGGTTCTTTTACTCATATTGGCCAATTTAGAGACACCAATTCAAGGTCATTCAGCCAGGACTTCTATTGCTGCTATATCATATTCTAATGTAAGTCAACGTGTATTGAACCATATGTATTCCCGCCCGTATTTCATAATATGTCATTTAACATTAGGGAGGTATGTCCATACAGAACCAGCTCTTCTCTAATTTATTTCGCCTGCTGACAAACCTCGCGAAGCTCAATTGATTCTCTTGTCGGCCTGTCAAAACTTAAACTAAGAAGCAATGCTTTGTCATATCCAATATATCGCAGTTTAATCCGCTATGGCCTTTTCATTTTACAAGGCTATAAAGATCCTCAATCGTTTGCGCGTGTATGCCATTATCCCTCTCTACTGTCTCCACTGCAGAGTTTGCTGATCATGCGCGTAATAGGCCTTATCCTCCTGCTTCCCGCAGTCTTTGCGCTGAGTCCACGCATTGTCAAAATTCGAGATTCGCCGATCACTGTTCCTATCTCAAAACGAATCAGCGCAATAGGTGCAGCGAATTTTGTTGAAGTTCGTGTATCAACTATGACTGGTGTATATTTAATTCTAATACTTTGACTATCAGGCGGATCGAGCACGGGCTCGCGCGCTGGTTGATTCAGTCAGGACGAACGGTACCAAGGGTGCTCGCAGCATCATTCCAGAGAGCGGTATCAATCGCAGGGTTCCGATAACGAATATAGACACATCATATACTGCGACAATCGGAATTGGAAGTCCCCCTACGGACTATACCCTGGTTGTTGATACGTAAGTCGTTTGTGGCTATCCTTCACTATGTTTAATTCTAATGGTAATACCAACAGAGGTTCTTCCAATACATGGGTTGGAGCTGGTAAGCCATACAAATCCACGAGTAGCTCAGCCGATACAGGCAGTCGTGTTGTGAGTATATAACTATAGCTATATTCTAGACCGAGGTGCTAATTGATGCGCAGGCTGTGAGCTATGGGTCAGGATCCTTCGTACGTAACGTCACTGCTTAATTCAAAGGAGCTAACATCGAATATCTAATAAACCTAGAGCGGGAAAGAGTGTAAGCTATTCACTTTTCATTACTGTGTAGCACTGGACTTATATAATATAAATTTGAAATATACAGTCACTGACCGTGTAAGATTGGGAGCTGGGTTGGTCGTCGATAAGCAAAGCATCGGTGTTGCCACCTCAAGTACAGGATTTACAGGTAAAATGCATCGTTTAAAATCTCATTATGGTTTTTAATGATTTTGGCAGACGTGGATGGAATTCTTGGGATTGGTATGCCTTTATACTCTATCGTTGTACTTTTCCTTGTTTGAACAACCATAGGTCCGACTGACCTAACTGAGAGGACCCTCAGTTCAGGGGACTCGATCCCGACTGTTACAGATGTCAGTCTACATTCTTATTGTATCTATAAAATAATTAACCTTTGTCCCCGCAGAATCTCTTTAGTCAAGGTCTGCATCGGTGTATGGAATAAGCTTCGAGTGACTGAAATCGAAAATTAGGAACCATCCTCAGCAACTTGGTTGCTATCTCCTTTGAGCCGACAAATTTTCAACCTGTTACGAACGGAGAGCTTACATTTGGCGGAGTTGATCCGTCTAAGTTTATTCCCGAGATTACATATGTCTCAGTTACCAACACGGAGCCAGCGAAAAACTTCTGGGGAATCGATCAAAGCATTCGGTTGGTGCAATGATTTTCCGAAAAAAATTTATACTTTCATCTAACCATATCGTTCAGCTACGGGGACGATACCAACATCCTTAAACTAACGGCCGGCATTGTCGGTGCGTTTTTATTGTTTTGAGATTGTATTCCGACTGAGATACCTCTCTTAGATACTGGGACTACGCTCCTTCTCCTCGCCACCAATGCTTTCCGAGCCTATCAACAAGCCACCGGAGCAATTATGGACGAGACGACTGGGCTTCTTAAAATCGATAACTTTGAAAGTCTAAAAAGTCTTTTCTTCAAGATTGGTGGGGTACGTAGCTGAAATTTGAGAGACAGAATGACTGATGGAGCGGTATCTGGCAGACTACCTTCGAATTTACTGCCGATGCACAAACTTGGCCTCGTGGTCTCAACTCAGCCATTGGCGGCGACCAGGACAGTGTCTACTTGATTGTCAATGATCTCGGAACTCCCAGTGGACAAGGGTTAGACTTCGTTAATGGACAGGTGTTTCTGTGAGTAAGACATTGTCACCTTAAGTGTATTCTGGATTTATCCCGATCAGCGAGCGGTTCTACTCGGTCTTCGATTACACAAACAAGCAAGTGGGTATAGCCTTGACCCCTTATACCTTCGTCCCCACGAACCAGGTCCCTGGAAATCCATTCGAATTCTCAGACGTATAGTCATCGTAGTAGGGTCAGACGGTTACGACGGCTGTCAGCTTTCGGTGTTTCGTGCTTGCAATTCCAATGTATTCAAGGTATCCGAAATCATAAATTCAAATATTATCCATTTTGACAAAGCATTGTACGGGACTGCCTAAATAGTGCGCTCTGAAAGGAAACCAGGGATTCCTTTCCATCTGAGACGCCTGCTTTACCGAAACGGGTAGGTTGTGGGCGACTGTGAGCCCTCCGCACACGCCATGTCCAGCGCCATCATCCATTCTGCAGAAGCTCGTCAAAAAAGTTCTCATACTCTCACTCAAAGCTTATTTTTCATATATTGATTCCCATTTAGCTTAGTCTACCGCCGCATCGCTGATGCCAAGCTGATGCTGACATACGGCTGCCTCCTACGATGTGTGTTTACCAGGCCTTCCTGTAGCTATTCTCAGACGTCTATTGTGGCTTGGCCTAGTATAACTTGTTAACAAGCGGCGGTATCTCTGTGAGTTCCATTTTTTCCCGTGTACCAATGCTTACAATCGATCAATCCTACACAAATAGCAGATACACAGCACGATTGGAAGGTTCCGCAAACCCAAATGTGGATATTTTAGTTCTTAAGTATATCTAAATTGAGTTTTTTTTCGTTCGCACGCTTACTCAACGCACTTTAAATGCAGTATCTCCATCAGACTCTAGTACCTTCAATTTTCGATAATTGTGTTCCTTGGCCCTTCTAGTTTGACCCTCCTGGACCATCACAACGCCGTTTATATCCCCTATCTTGGAGCGTGAGATCCAATTCTCATATATCTATGCTGAAGAGCATCCATTGAACTCGATAATGAGTCGTACGTAGGCATCGTTATCTTCTCTGCTGGGGATACCTTATGTGTCACATAATGGCACGACTGGTACCTGTCCGGAATCTTGTTTAATCATTCTACCAGTCATTCCATTTGTTTCTATTCGTTGATCTGCCAGCTCATGGTAACTTGTGCCTAGGAACTGGTTGTATTTGTCTGGTGCAATATCCACTACTCCTTGATTGTTGGTAGCGCCGGGTGGGAACGGGCAGTCCAGGATTTTACTTTTGCACTTTGACGTGATGGATCAACCTAGAGTGTCGATCGGAAGGTCTACATTCCCTAACTACGATGTTCAGACTATAATAGTAGAGTCTCGAGTATTCAGATGTCCGGATGCCCCTCAACAACCGTGGCTTTATCAGCAGGATGGTGGTTCTTACCGGTGTCGGTATTTTATGTTATCGCGTAGTTACCAGCTTTAGATTTCGTCACTGCATCACATAGCTCGTATTTGGACAGGATTACATTGCTGCGTTTATAGACGATGGAGAGTCCTGGCTCATCTACGGAGAATACAGGCACTACGTCTGGCAGAAGATATCCCTAAATTATCAAGAATATTTCCTAAACCTAACGCTGCCACATGCTTCTTCAGGCGTGATTTACTCAACAGAAAAGAATCTGTGTATGAATGCAATGTCAGCTTCGCTCAAAGTACTCCAGTATTAGGATCTCTCGAGGCTCTCCCTCATAACCCAGTCCTTGGCCATGCACGTGCTTGCTCTCGTCCTCTTACTTCCGGCAGTCCTTGCCGCCGTTCCCCCTATTGTCAGAATCACAGATTCTCTCATTACACTTCCCATCGCCAAACGTATTCGCAATGTTGGCGTAACAAATTTCGTCGAGGTTCGCGTCGACTATCCATTTTACGATTGATGCTGATTTTTTCCCCCTCCCTCTAGGCAGATCGTGCTCGTGCGCGCTCATTAATTCAAATATCCAGAGGCAAGGCCACCAAAGCTGGCGATGATATCCTAAACAACAATGCTGACTCCGCGATTGGAAATGTCCCGGCAACGAATACACTCTTTAGTTATATTGCCTCAGTTGGCGTTGGAAATCCACCCACTACATATACCTAATCGTCGATACGCAAGTCGTACGGGCATATCCTTCCTTGGACGTTTCTAATGATTCAACAGAGGTTCTTCCAATACATGGGTTGGGCCTGCTACGGCATATGTCAAGACCGCTACTTCGATCCAAACCAGAGATACTGTCGTGAGTATCGATATAGTGTCAGTATTTCACACACACTAAGTTCACATTAATAATCACAGTCCTTGACTCACGGGTCTGGCTCCTTCGTAAGGAATTTGTACAGCATGAAATAAACTGACACTTAATGTAAATATATGTAGAGCGGGACAGAGTGTACATGATTTTATTCTATTTAAGAGATGGGCCCTCAATTAATTTTTTCTTCTTTAAAGTCCTTGAGTTTGTAACCCTGTCATCTAATTTCGCCATTAATAACCAAAATATAGAGGTTGCCATAAGCAGTTCAGGCTTCACAGGTTTGCCAGATGCCTGGAATACAACTGTGTCGAGATTTATAACTCACCAAAAGTGTTGACATAATTCTTGGCCTCGGTAAGTCCGCGCCTCATGTTTGAAACCATTCTATCTCAGCTTCGATAGGTCCAACTGATCTGACTTCGGGAATATTGAACTGACACCACGACCCTTATCTCAACTATTACAGATGTACGTATACTTCTTGCTGGCTAATTAAATAAACAACATAAACTGTCTCGTCAGAATCTCTTCAATCAAAGTCGGGTCTATTTCTATATCATAAGTTTCAAGACAAGCTAAAATCATTAGACAGGAGCCATCCCGACCCCGTTGCTTTCCGTCTCTTTTGAGCCAACCAATCCTCAAGCGATCATGAGAGCTTACATTTGGCGGAACTGATTCTTCGACGTTTATTGGTAACATCCCATATGTTCCAATAACGAGTAGTTCTCATTCAAATATTTTTGGGGAAATTGAACAAAACATTACGTAGGTGCTCTAATCTTTCACGCAAGTTATTGTTTGATCTCACTAAATCATTCAGCTATGGTAGTACCCCAACTCTGTTGACTACCGCGGGCATCGTCAGTTCGGTCATAATTTGACATTATGGATTGTTCTTCGCGTCATTTCTGCGATACTGGCACTACCCTTCTCCTACTTTCGCCCCTTGCTTATGAGAGCTTTACAATTCGTACTGGCGGAGTGCAGGATACGAAAACAGGCTTCCTAAAAGTGACCACTTCCAAATTCGTGAATTTGAAGAGGCTTTTTTTCGGCATCGGCGAAGTAAGTCATTGGAAACCTTAAGGAAGTGTAAACTAATGAAGTGCCTGAAAGACAACATTTGAATTTACTGCAAATGCACAAGCATGGCCTCGTGACCTGAATTCATTCATCGGTGGCGATCCTAACAGTGTATATCTCGTTGCGGCCAATCTCGGAGTCCCCACCAGACTGGATGGAATCGGATTCATTAATAGACAGGCATTCCTGTAAGTAGCATATTCTCATATGCGCTTACCATCCGGCTCATTCTCTTTCCACACTTCAGGGAGAGATTCTACTCTCTGTTCGATACTGCCAACAGGCGTGTGGGTCTTGCCAATGCTAATTTTACTTTCGCCATGACGAATTAAGTGTGCTGGAATTGTTCTTATGCACGTACTCGTCGAACATATTCTGGCTCCATTTTTCCCGACCCTTGTCACCGTTTGTGTTTTCCACTGTGTATATTCTTACATCCCAATTTTTGGTCAATAAAATATTTTCCAAGAAAAGTAAAGGGGTAACGGGTTGTACTACACCCTACCCCAATGCCTCAGCCTACTAATAATTCCAAAACGTGAAGCATTTCTGAGCCATCTTCATTCCTGCGTCCTTAAATCGATGATTGACAAAGTCCACAAATGATTGAAGATAAGTATTGTGAGGAATTGTAAATTGTTACTGTTTGAGTGAGTTCTGAAAATGTGCGCTGGCCGGTGCCGGCGGGAATCTCCCCGAACTAAGCTGGATATGACCGATGCATTTGTTGCGTGTGTTTTCTAACTCGTTAACGAGAGTTTGCGCAAAAGCCACAGCGCCAGCACGTGGATTTTCGACGTTGCGCTGCTATGGCTTTTCATATGCTTGCGTTGTGGCTCCTTCCTGACTGGGAATGCATATTTTCCTTTTACGGAAGCCATGGGGGCTTCAAGTGGAGCCACTGCCTTGGCTCCACAGCCACATGAGGTGGCGCCGTAGGCTCTGCGCAAACTCTCTATTGTCATTGGTGGTTGCCTAAAATGATAGCCTGCGGGCGGCTACGGTCTCGCCAAAACTTCCATCGCACAATCAACGCCACGACTTACAGCCACCACGGCATCCAGGAGCTCCTTAAACAGTAAACTATGATTTACCTTTTCTATTCTGCGATATGTCTTCATATACATCCGCCTAAGCTTGGAAACTGTTTTCAGCAGGTACGTAACATCCCAAGATTCCTCACCCTCTGGCTTTCGTTGATAAGCTCAGGTTGTAGCTATTCCTCGACCTTCGATAATAATCGTGGTGTAGAAAACAACTACCTCATTAGCTGAATGGACCGAAGGCGTTTCTAGGTGAGTTGATCGTTGATCGTTGCAGGAGTCCCAAACTACTGTGCTTACTATATTCTTGCAGTCTACCTGTCACATATAGTTGGGAGCGACGTGCCCATTAGACAAGGACTGAGTAGCAATATGGGTACACCTTGGGAGGATATAATGTGGAGGTGGAATGTCGCTTTTGTGGCCTTCAGGTATGTTCCTTCAACCGCAGTCGAGAGTAACAGCATATCTGACGATTGTTGTTCATTCGTATCGTTTCCGTAACCTATTAGGATCAGTTGTTCACAACACCGCTTAGATTTCTTCTGTATCGCTACTAACAAACGTGGCAGGCATGCGTGGTGTTTCCTTCAACAACCTTCGCCGCCATCACCGTGGCCAATACAGCGCTGCCCACCCGCCTTTGATTATAGCAACACAGACCGATCTTGTACGGTTCGGTGTGAATCCACCACTGACCGAATTATCTCGTATCTCCATGTATGACCTAAGTGGTTATCGGCCAGCCCGCGTGATCGACTAGCACATGCCAGCGAGGCTGCGTTTCAGCACTATCTATAGCAATGTATTTGATTTTTCGTAATATCTCGACATTAATGAAGTCATATTGCCTTTCAGTACCTTAATCTTCTCCATGCCAAGATTGCAGATCGCAGAAGATTGAACTGCAGCTTGGATATAGTACCTGCTGTCCAAACCGTCGATCATTGCATCAGCAAAGCGTGCCACACGCGCTAAACTCCCCATAGTGCTAGGTAGCACGAGGTAGGATAGGTAAGTACGGAGTCACTAGGAGTTGGTATATAGACTACATAGCCCTATATACCACAGCCTATCACTCCTAGCACCGGCGCTAAAACGGATTCTATGTCAACTTTCCTGATGTGTCCAGTCAGCGAAATATTTAAGCTAACGGCTAATTTATGTTGCAAAATCTGGAAGGACGAGAGTATGTATCTGAATGCTTCCTCTATTGAAATATCCACACTGAAATTACGTCATAGTGTTGACTTGGCAGAAAAGAAATGTAAGGCACATAAGGAGCTCTGTCTAGTCACTGAGGCTACTTCTTACGTGCCATAGATATGTGCTAAGATGACGACAACTAAGCGTATACGCACCTTGTTAGGTTTTGATCGATCATCGCGAAGGGCACTTCAATGTTCTTCTGTCGAATTGATCCTCAGTATATTTGGACTACGGCCGGCCGGTTTCCTTTCACTTCGACTGGTCGATGTCGTATGAATTGCGTGATGTCCAGCACTCAGCTCTTCAGAATCGACATTGGTCCGCCAATTAAAGAAGAACGTCTCGTATGTATCCCGTGTGATCTATATACCCGTGACTTACTCATTGTAGAATGGAATATCAGGATTAGAAATACTGGATTATCACGGGCTGATCGATCGCTGTCTGGTATTTTTAATACACCAGTTTCATTCAAGTACTAGACAGTATAGGACCCTTCACATCCTCAAATGATGTATCCATTTGACACTTCTATGCAGCGTTACGGAGTCTATTTTCGCCATCACCTTCGCTGCTCAGAACATATTTGCAGATGTCATCCACATATACATGGGTACATGTGGAAATATCCGCCATGTTCGCGATATCATTCGGAAAACTGTGTAGGTAATTGAACCAACAACGCATTAGCATTTCAGTGCCCTCTGGGAGACTGTGAGATGTGTAGTCATGAGGTATCCCCGAAGCGCGATCAACCATTCAGAAGGCCAATTCAACTGGCGGAATCTAATTCTATTTGCTGTTCGTTCTAAATGCAATCACCGATATTACTGGCCACTGTCTGTACTGGTCGGGAAGCAGTTTCCTCCTTGCGTCGGCCGTCCGGTTAATTCTAGTACAGCTATCATTTGTCTCCACTTGGGACACTCCTCGAAGTCACAAGCTTTTTGTATAAATTACTCAGGTTTCCACAGGTGTAGCTCATTAACCCTCTCATCCCATTCACCCTTTCCATCATGCGCGTTTTCGCTTTAGTCCTCATCGTCCCGGCCGTCTTTGCCTTGAACACACCAGTTGTCAGAGTCACTGACTCCTTGATTTCTGTTCCGATCGCCAAGCGCATCAGCGCAGGGGGTGTAAAGAATTTCGTAGAGGTTAATGTCCACGTCTAGAATGTTTAAAGTCCAATTATTAATTCAAGGATCGTTATATATTAGGCCGACCGTGCTCGTGCTCGCTCCCTTGTTGAAGTCGGCAAGAGGAAGGCCGCAGTCAGGGCCGCAAAAGCTGCCGGCCTTCCCATTCCAGCTCCCGATGTTGTCACCAATGTTCCAGTAACGAACGTTGCTACGACATACATCGCCTCGGTTGGAGTTGGAAGCCCAGCAAGCCAATTTAACCTCATCGTTGACACGTAAGCCGTCTCATTCTACATCTGCATTGTAATACATACCGAAACTGCTTTAGCGGTTCTTCTAACACCTGGGTTGGTGCCGGCAAGGCGTATACCAAGACTAGCACCTCCGTAAACACAGGGAAGAGTGTCGTAAGCATCCCATTTCCTATTATGATTTCCGACGGAATGTTCATTAAATATAGTCTGTGACCTATGGGTCTGGTTCTTTCGTGCGTAAACCATTTAGAACTCTAAAAAACCTAATGATCTAATATATGAGATTTTAGAGTGGAACGGAGTGTACGAGCTTTCATTTCCTTATATTAGTCTTAAACTAATAAGATTAATTTTGCAGTCACTGATCGTGTAACCCTATCATCTGCATTGGTAATCAACAACCAAAGTATCGGTGTTGCCTCGACGAGCTCCGGATTCGATGGTAAGTCATCCATCTAAAATAATTGCGTGTCATATTAATTTTTTACAGGTTTTGATGGCATCCTCGGCATTGGTATGGCATTGCTCTTTTTTTTTCCTTTCTTTATCCATTACTTAGCTTGAACTTCGATAGGTCCCGTGGACTTGACTGAGGGTACAGTGAGTAATGCCAACTCCATTCCCACTGTCACAGACGTGAGTATATTTCCCAGGGTTATTGAGCGCATCACTTACGGAGAAAAACGCTACCAGAATTTTTTCGCTCAAGGTCAGCACTAGTATATACAACGGGGCTATGGAAACTGAATCCCAAAATTAGGAACCGTCACCTCTAACTTGGTTGCTGTCTCCTTTGAGCCTACAACCTCTGTTGAAACCACAAACGGTGAACTTACTTTCGGCGGAACTGACTCTTCGAAATTCACCGGCGCCATCACGTTCGTTCCCATCACCAGCACGAGCCCGGCAAATCAATTCTGGGGGATCAACCAAAGCGTTCGGTACGTACAAGGATATTTCTAGAGACTGTTTTGTATCTGACAGCTTCATCCAGTTACGGAACCAACACTGCCATTCTTTCCACGACCGCTGGAATTGTCGGTTAGTAGATAAATCAATAATGCGGATCGTGTCTGAAGTTTTCCTTGCAGATACCGGCACTACACTGATTCTCTTGGCAAGCAATGCCTTCTCACGTTATCTATCGGCTACCGGTGCAATTCTCGACGAAACAACCGGTCTCCCGAGACTGTCCACTGCTCAATTCGCGAAGCTCCAGAGTCTCTTCTTTACCATTGGCGGGGTAGGTGCTAAAGGCTCCAAAGGAAGCGTGTATTGATCATACATTACTGAAAAGACAACCTTTGAGCTTACCGCAAATGCGCAAGCATGGCCCCGTAACCTCAATACCGCCATTGGTGGCAACACCAACAGCGTCTATCTCATTGTCGGTAATCTTGGCACTCCCAGTGGAGAAGGTTTGGACTTCATTAACGGACAGACGTTCCTGTAAGTATCTTATCGCTCCCTGCCCTTACTTCCATTATTAATATCTCCTTAGTGAGCGATTCTACTCCGTCTTTGACACCGGTAATCAGCGTGTCGGTCTTGCCACCACTCCATTCACCACCGCCACTACCAACTAAATGTCTTGAAGAAGTTCCACTATGCATATCTTCTATGCCTGCCGTGCAGGATATGCGGAGTGTGAAGCATACCAAGGTTTATTTTTTGAGACTTTATACTTGCAATGACGATGATTTCCAATGACATATGTACCTATAAACATCAATTCAATTTTTTTGCCATGGACCTTCGAGCTTGAAAGGAATCCAGCTGTAAACAGTTTGAGTTTCTATCTACCTCATTAATTCGCGAATTTATAATTATACTGATTTCAGGTTCCTCTGAATGTGTCTTGCCATTGCATTAGATCCAAAATCATCCTAGCAACTTGCTTATTCTCCCTTACGCTGGGTGACGATTTTCTTTATCAGTTTTTAGAATCATCTTTAAAGATCTCATTATACACCTTCAATTCAACTTCCCTAGGGTTTCTGAGCGTCTTATCGTCATTCTTTAATACTTGAATACAGTGATTTCCCTTCCCTTCCCTCATATGTCGTGCAAGAGCACTTATTGACACCGAGAACTGCCTACGCCCTTCCAAATGTACTAACCGTTACTATTGTTCTTCCGCGTCACTATGCAGCAGTACTGCTAGGCATTCCGTTGCCTTCCTTTCTAAGCGATTCTACCATAAAGTCAATATGTCCCAAGATTCAAACCTTAAATGACATACGTCGATTGAAAGTATTTCGTATTTACTCTCGGAAAGGATGGTTCACCGTATCCTGTATACTCGAAGCATGATTCCGGATCTCCTACCCTCGTGTCTGATTTTTCGTTGTGTTTTTACTGAAATCCATCAATTGCGGTAAAAGCCGACCAAATTCTGATTCCCCGGGATGGCAAGATATAATTTTAACTCTTCAATAAAATAATACGGTTTTATTGACTTTATATTCACCCATTGTTCAGCGAATATGCTCCTTCTGCTTCTCTCCCTCAGCCCATCTGCTGTTGCAAGTTGTGGATGATAACGAAAGTATCCTAAGATTTCTATGAACTCTATTATTTTAGGAAACTGGGTGCTATGTAAACTACGATGGGATGGATTCTTTTTTTGCCCCCCTTTAAATATGTTCCTTCTATGTGAGTCAACATTTTAATATAAACATTTAAAATAACTCTTCATTCCAACGGCTGTTAAGTATGATCTCATTTGTACTGCGATTCTACAGTCACTTCATAGCTTTCTCATATAAAATTTAAGTTTAAGGGGTACCAAACGTCGAGCATCGAAAAACATATGACTATAAACAATGAAATATTGGCAGCTACGAGTCAACAATAAAACATCTTAACATAGAAGAGTCAGAATTTAGCGGAACCGCAGACAAATGACTTAAATCAGAGTTGAATAAATATTGCATTGCGTTGTCGAAAGCTGCGCATTTATACAATTACATTATGGTAGAGGGCTCCTTTCTCCTTCCTTGGTGGCTATGTCGCTTTCGGTTCCACATTGCGTAGTTCATTCATTCACTGACAAGTTGGTCCCCCCGATGACTCAATAAACCTTCTTGCGGAGCCGTGATGCATTCAAGAGCCACTTTCAAAGTCATAGCAATCTCCACTGCTAATAAAGAGATGACTCATGGAGCACTATAAAAATAAGCTTTGAAGTGAGCAATAGGCTGGAGATGATATACTAAACACCAATGCTGACTCCGCAGTTGGAAATGTCCCGGCAACAAACACACTCTTTAGTTATATTGCTCCAGTTGACGTTGGAAATCCACCCACTACATACAACTTAATCGTCGATACCCAAGTCGTATGCGCCTATCCCTCCTTGGACGTTTCTAATGATTCAACAGAGGTTCTTCCAATACATGGGTTGAGGCTGCTACGGCATATGTCAAGACCCCCACTTCGATCCAAACCGGAGATACTGTCGTGAGTATCAATATAGTGTCAGTATTTCTCACACATCAAATTTACATTAAATAATCACAGTTCGTGACTTATGGGTCTGTCTCCTTCGTAAGGAATTTTGTGTACAGCAGGAAATTAACTGACACTTAATATAAATATTGTAGAGTGGGACAGAGTGTACGTGATTTTATTCTATTTAAGATATGGACCCTGGATTAATTTCCTCTTCTTTAAAGTCCTTGGTTTTGTAACACTGTCATCTAATTTCGCCATTTATAACCAAAGTATCGGGGTTGCCATAAGCAGTTAAGGCTTCACAGGTTTGTCAGATGCCTGAAATACAACTGTCGAGATTTATTAACTCACCAAAGGTGTTGGCGGAATCCTTGGCCTCGGTAAGTCTGCGCCTCATGTTTGAAACCATTCTATCTTAGCTTCGATAGGTCCAACTGATCTGACTTCGGGAAAATTGAATCCTGACACCACGACTCTTATCTCAACTATTATAGATGTACGTATACTTCTTAGTGGCTGATGAAATAAATAACATAAACTGTCTCGTCAGAATCTCTTCAATCAAAGTCGGGCCTATTTCTATATCATAAGTTTCAAGACAAGCTAAATCATTAGACAGGAACCATCTCGACCTCGTTGCTTTACGTCTCTTTTGAGCCAACCAATCCTCAAGCGTTCATGAGAGCTTACATTTGGCGGAACTTATTCTTCGAAGTTTATTGGTAACATCCCATATGTTCCAATAACAAGTAATTCTCCTTACAAATATGTTTTGGGGAATTGAACAAAACATTACGTAGGTACTCTAATCTTTCACGCAAGTTATTGTTTGATCTCACTAAATCACTCAGCTATGGTGGTACCCCAATTCTGTTGACTACCGCGGGCATCGTCAGTTCGTTTCTAATTTGACATTATGGATTGTTCTTCGCGTCATTTCTGAAGATACTGGCACTACCCTTCTCCTACTTCAGCCCCTTGCTTATGAGAGCTATGCAATTCGTACTGGCGCGGTGCAGGATACGAAAACAGGCTTCCTAAAAGTGACCACTTCCAAATTTGCAAATTTGAAGAGCCTTTTTTCGGCATCGGCGGAGTAAGTCATTGGAAATTTTAAGGAAGGGTAAATTAATGAAGTGCCTGAAAGACAACATTTGAATTTACTGCAAATACACAAGCATGGCCTCGTGACCTGAATTCATTCATCGGTAGCGATCCTAATAGTGTATATCTCGTTGTGGGCAATCTCGGACTCCCCACCTGACTGGATGGACTCGGATTCATTAACGGACAGGCGTTTCTGTAAGTAGGACAATTTCATATGCGCTTACTATCCGGCTCAATCTCTTTCCACACTTCAGGGAGAGATTTTACTCTGTTCTATACTGCCAACAGGCGTGCGGGTCTTGCCAATACTAATTTTACTTACGCCACGACGAATTAAGTGAGCTGGAATTGTTCTTATGCACGTACTCATCGAACATATTCTGGCTCCATTTTTCCCGACCTTTGTCACCGTTTGTGTTTTCCACTGTGTATATTCTTAGATCCCAATTTTTGGCCAATATTTTTTTTCCAAGAAAAGTAAAGGGGTTATACTACGCCCTACCCCAATGCCTCAGCCTATTAACAATTCCAAAATGTGAAGCATTTCTGAGCTATACCCATTCCTGCGTCCTTAAATCGATGATTGACAAAGTCCACAAAATATTGAAGATATTGCGAGGAATTGTAAATTGTTACTGTTTGAGTGAGTTCTGAAAATGTGCGCTGGCCGGTGCCGGCGGGAATCTCCCCGAATTAAGCTGGACACGACCGACGTATTTGTTGCGTGTGTTTTCTAACTCGTTAATCAGAGAGTTTGCGCAAAGCCACAGCGCCAGCACGTGGATTTTCGACGTTGCGCTGCTATGGCTTTTCATATGGTTGCGTTGTGGCTCCTTCCTGACTGGGAATGCATATTTTCCTTTTACGGAAGCCATGGGGCTTCAAGTGGAGCCACTGCCTTGGCTCCACAGCCACATGAGGTGGCGCTGTGGCTTCTGCGCAAACTCTCTATTGTCATTGGTGGTTGCCCAAAATGATAGCCTGTGGGCGGCTGTGGTCTCGATGAAACTTCCATCACACAATCAACGCCACCACTTACAGCCACCACGGCGTCCAGGAGCTCCTTAAACAGTAAACTATGATTTACCTTTTCTTTTCTGCGATGTCTTCATATACATCCGCTTAAGCTCGGAAACTGTCTTCAACAGGTACGTAACAACCCACGATTCCTCACCCACCGGCTTTCGTTGATAAGCTCAGGTTGTACTATCGTCCAACAGGAAGTGGCGCATGCGTCACTTCCTGTCCAAGGACCAACGGGTGCTATTGGTGACATGATCTCTTTTGGAAGATTACATAATAAATCAATAAAAAATTCACCCATCCTTACTTTGACAATTATTTGAAGTGTTGGTTTTATAAGGGGGTGCACAGCTTCCTGTTTGGTGCGCCACTTTCAGTCTGGCAATAGTAGCTATTTCTCAACCTTCAATAATAATTGTGATCTAGAAAACAACTACCTCATTAGCTGGATGGACCAAAGGCGTTTCCAGGTGAGTTGATCATTGCATGAGTCCCAGGCTACTGTACTTACTATACTCTTGCAATCGGCCTATCACATGTCATTGGGAGTGACGTGCCCATTTAGACAAGGACTGAGTAGTAATATGGATACACCTTGGGAGGATATAATGCGAGGGTAGAATATCGCGGCTATTGTGGCCTTCAGGTATGTTCCTTCAACCGCAGTCGAAAGTAACGGTATATCTAACGATGATTGTTGTTCATTCGTATCGTTTCTGTAACCTATTAGGATCAGTTGTTCACAACACCGCTTAGATTTCTTCTGTATCGCTGCTAGCAAACGTGGCAGGCATGCGTGGTGTGCCCTTCAACAACGTTCGCCGCCATCACCGTGGCCAATACAGCGCTGCCCACTCGCCTTTGATTATAGCAACACAGACCGATCCTGTACGGTTCGGTGTGAATCCACCACTGACCGAATTATCTCGTATTTTCTCGTATGGCCTAAGTGGTTATCGGCCAGCCCGCGTGATCGACTAGCACATGCCAGCGAGGCTGCGTTTCAGCACCATCTATAACAATGTATTTAACTTTCGTAATATCTCGACATTAATGGACTCATATTGCCTTTCAGTGCTGTAATCTTCTCCGTGCCAAGATCGCAGATTGCAGAAGATTGAACCGCAGCGTGGATATAGTACCTGCTGTCCAAACCGTCGACCATTGTTCAGTCAGCGAAATATTTAAGTTAACGACTAATTTATATTGCCAGATCTGGAAGGATGAGAGTATGTATCAGAATGCTTCGTCTACTGCAATATCCACACTAAAATTACGCCATAGTGTTGACTTATTAGAAAACGAATGCAAGGCACATAAGGAGCTGTGCCAGGCTACTTCTTACTTACCATAGATATGTGCTAAGATGGCAACAACAAATCGTATACGCACCTTTTTAGGTTCTGATCGATCATCGCGAAGAGCACTTTCTATATTCTTCTGTCGAGTTGATCCTCAGTATATTTGGACTATGGCCGGCCGGTTTCCTTTCACTTCGACTGGTTGATGTCGTATGAATTGCGTAATGTCCAGCGCTCAGCTCTTCAGAATTGACATTGGTCCCCCAATTAAAGGTGAACGTCTTGTATGTATCCCGTGTGATTTATATACCCGTTACTTACTCACTCACTGTAGAATGGAATATCAGGATCGGAAATGCTGGATTATCACGAGCTGATCACGAGCTGTCTAGTATTTTCAATACATTAGTTTCATTCAAGTGCCAGACAGTATAGGACCCTTCACAGCCTCAAATGGTGGATCCATTTGACACTTCTATGCAGCGTTACGGAGTCTATTTTCGCCATCACCTTCGCTGCCCAGAACATATTTGCAGATGTCATCCACATACACATGGGCACATGTGGAAATATCCACCATGTTCGCGATATCAATTGGAAAACTGTATAGGTAATTGAACAACAACGCATTGGCATTTCAGTGCCCACTGGGAGACTGTGAGATGTGTAGTCATGTGGTATCCCGAAGCGTGATCCACCATTCAGAAGGCTAATTCAACTGGTGGAATCTAATTCTATTGTATACACAAACAGCTCCGCTCAACACTTGCCCGCATGGTTGCTGTTCGTTCTAAATGCAATCATCGATATTATTGGCCACTCTCTGTACTACTCGGGAAGCAGTTCCTTTGTCGCAAAAATTGAAACTGGGAAATCAGGCCCGAGCAGGCCTGACCAGGTCGTCAGATCAAGGTCGAGTCAGTCAGCCTGAAGATATTTAAAGCTTCCGCCCGGCTGATCAGGTTGACCAGGCTCGCCAGGCATCACCAGGCCTCATCAGGATATAGAGTCAATATTACGAAAATTTTACATTTTCTTACTTCATTACTTACTTTCATTTATTCTTTTCTTACTTGTATTGAATCTCACATGTAGTTGACTTGTACTTTACATACATTAGTTGTAATGAAGCTTGTGAATAATTAGATTTACTTTACATTGTCGATACTAGAGGATTAGAGTTCAATAGACACTAGTGACACCTTAACCTCAAAGAAAGTGGTTGGGATGGGGAATCGAACCCACGCCAAATCGACATTAGCCAACCAAAAGTCACATGCGCAACTGTATCATAAAATCCTTACGTGGGTTGCCCTTTAGTTTCCATGTGACACCTATTCGGCGCTTGCAGAGACCATAGAAACATCACCTCGATGACATCGGTGGAGAAATTGGAGAATAAACAGATACTAGTCTATTTTATGAAAATTATCTTTACAAATGAAAGCTGATTAATTATTGAAATATTGATAAATGTTTTCTGTAAATGGCAATACTTATTGGCCGAATTTGCAATAATATTAATATATTATTAGCGACTTTTTTTCGGCTCTTGCCAGTTGGGCAGGGCAGTCGGTCAATCGTTACCACTCGGCATCTCGGCTGACGCGATTTGCGAGATTCGACCAGCGCACCGGCCACAGCTATATTATTAGATACTATCTCTCCATTTCCTTCAAATCCTCCAAAAACAGCACCCACAGGGACCAATCAAAGCCAGACTGTCGCAACATGACATAGGGCAAGGGTGTAGGTATCCTTCAAGTTGCATTAAGTGTCTCTTCACCTGCTTTGTCTGAAGTGAGCTGCATTGTCTATTAACACTACTACTAGTTCTATATTACCTATAGAGCTGGATTAGGTAGTGATTTATGTATATGTTCGTGAGGCTGAGTATCAGTGTAGGAAAAGAATCTCTGGATTTGCAATCTCTCGGTTCATTTCACACCCTTTATATCCAGTTGAATCATTTTTTGATTAATTAGAATGTTTCCAAGAGAGCAATGCTTGAGTTATGATATCTGGTGTGGAGGCCTAGGAACGCTGTTTTCACTTTGGAGAATCCCAAATATTTATTATATTTTCTACAGCCTGGCTTTACTTACAATATACCTAGCGGCTATGCTGTATAGTTGCACCTCATTCTAAACAATCTAATTTAGTTTAATTTTCATTTCTATCTGTGGGATGACTATCCCATCAGGAAGAGACCTTGAAACATTATGTTTTCAGCGCAATAACCGGGATAAATATAGCTGGCGCCGGATTTGAGGATATTTGATATGATCTCGGCAATCGGAATGGTAACGATCGGCTGTTGACTGGACCAGGCCTGGCCAAGTCAGTCTTCCACCTGGCAAGCGCCTGGCCAGGCCTGGTGAAGTTGGCATCCCACCTGGTGAGAGCCTGGCCAGGCCTGGTGAAGTTGGTATCCCACCTGATGAGAGCTTGACATTGCCTGGAGAGGTCATCAGACCTGACCAGGTGATTTCGATTTTTGCGACATTCCTTTGGTCGGTCTTCCGGTTACTTCTAGTACTGCTATCATTTAACTCCACTTGGAACACTCATCGAAGCCAGAAGCATTTTGTATAAATCCTTTTCAAGATTCACTCAGATTTCCACAGGTGTAGCTCCTCCTTCACCCTCTCATCTCATCCATCCTTTCTAACATGCGCGTTTTCGCTTTGGTCCTCATTGTCCCGGCCGTCTTTGCCTTGAACACACCAGTTGTCAGAGTCACTGACTCCTTGATTTCTGTTCCGATCGCCAAGCGCATCAGCGCAGGTGGTGTAAAGAATTTCGTAGAGGTTAGTGTCCACGTCTACAATTTTTAAAGTTCAATTATTAATTCAAGGATCTTTATATATTAGGCCGACCGTGCTCGTGCTCGCTCCCTTGTTGAAGTCGGCAAGAGGAAGGCCGCAGTCAGGGCCGCAAAAGCTACCGGCCTTCCCATTGCTGCTCCCGATGTTGTCACCAGTGTTCCAGTAACGAACGTTGCTACGACATACATCGCCTCGGTTGGAGTTGGAAGCCCAGCAAGCCAATTTAACCTCATCGTTGACACGTAAGTTGTCTCATTCTACATCTGCATTGTAATACATATGGAAAATGCTTTAGCGGTTCTTCTAACACCTGGGTTGGTGCCGGCACTGCGTATGTCAAGACTAGCACCTCCGTACAGACTAACAATAATGTCGTAAGCATCCCATTTCCTATTATGATTTCCGACGGAATGTTCATTAAATATAGTCTGTAACCTATGGGTCTGGTTCATTCGTGCGTAAACAATTTAGAACTCTAGAAAACCCAATGATCTAATATATGAGATTTTTAGAGTGGAACGGAGTGTACGAGCTTTCATTTTCTTATATTAGTCTTAACTAATAAGATTGATTTTGCAGTCACTGATCGTGTAACCCTATCATCTGCATTGGTGATCAACAACCAAAGCATCGGTGTTGCCTCAAGGAGTACCGGATTCACAGGTAATTCTTCTAACTAAAATAAATGTGAGTCATATTAACTTCTGGCAGGCGTTGATGGCATCCTCGGCATTGGTATGGCATTGCTCTTTTATTTCTTTTCTTTGTCCAATACTTAGCTTGAACTTCGATAGGTCCCGTGGACTTGACTGAGGATACATTGAGTCCTGCCACCAACACCCTCATTCCCACTGTCACAGACGTGAGTATATTTCCCAGACTTATTGATAGCATCACTTACGGAAAAAAACGCTACCAGAATCTTTTCGCTCATGGTCAGCACTAGTATACACAACAAGGCTATGGAAACTGAATCCCAAAATTAGGAACCATCACCTCTAACTTGGTTGCTGTCTCCTTTAGTCCCACCAACTCTCTTGAAAACACAAACGGTGAACTTACATTCGGCGGAACTGACTCTTCGAAATTCACCGGCGCCATCACGTTTACTCCCATCACCAGCACGAGCCCGGCAAATGAATTCTGGGGAATCAACCAAAGCGTTCGGTACGTACAAGGATATTTTTAAAGACTGTTTTGTATCTGACAGCTTCATCCAGGTACGGAACCAGCACCAACATTCTTTCCACGACCGCTGGGATTGTCGGTTAGTAGATATATCAATAATACGGATCGTGTCTGAAGTTTTCCTTGCAGATACCGGCACCACCCTGATTCTCTTGGCAAGCGATGCCTTCTCACGTTATCAAAGGGCTAGCGGTGCAGTTCCCGACAACGCAACCGGTCTCCTGAGACTGACCACTGCTCAATTCACGAAGCTCCAGAGTCTCTTCTTCACCATTGGCGGGGTAGGTGCTAAAGGCTCCAATTAAAGCGTGTGCTGATGATACATTGTCCAACAGACAACCTTTGAGCTTACCGCAAATGCGCAAGCATGGCCCCGTAACCTCAATACCGACATTGGCGGCACTGCCAACAACGTTTATCTCATTGTCGGCAGTATCGGAACTCCTAGTGGAGGAGGTTTGGACTTCATTAACGGACAGACGTTCCTGTAAGTATCTTATCGTTCCTTGCCCTTACTTCCATTATTAATATTTCCTTAGTGAGCGATTCTACTCCGTCTTTGACACCGCTAACAAGCGTGTCGGTCTTGCCACCACTCCATTCACCACCGCCACTACCAACTAAATGCTTTGAAGAAGTTCCACTATGCATATCTTCTATGCCTGCCGTGCAGGATATGCTTAGTGTGAACCAGACCAAGATTTATTCTTTGAGACTTTATACTTACAATGACGATGATTTCCAATGATATATGTACCTATAAACATCAATTCAATCTTTTTTGCCATGGACCTTCGAGCTTGAAAGGAATCCAGCTGTAAACAGTTTGAGTTTCTGTCTACCCCATTAATTCGCGAATTTATAATTATATATTGATTTCAGGTTCCTCTGAATATTTCTTGCACTTGCATTAGATCCAAGATCATCCTAGCAACTTGCTTATTCTCCCTTACGCTGGGTGACGATTTTCTTTATCAGTTTTTAAAATCATCTTTAAAGATCTCATTATACACCTTCAATTCAACTTCCCTAGGGTTTCTGAACGTTTTATCGTCATTCTTTGATACTTGAATACAGCGATTTCCCTTCCCTTCCCTCATATGTCGTGCAAGAGCACCTATTGACACCGAGAACTGCGTCCGCCTTTCCAGATGTACTGACCGTTACTATTGATATTCCGTGTCACTGTGCGGCAGTACTGCTAGGCATTCCGTTGCCTTCCTTTCCAAGTAATTCTACCATAGTGTCAATATATGTCCCAAGATTCAAATCTTAAATAACATATGTCGATTGAAAGTATTTCGTATTTACTCTCGGAAAGGATGGTTCACCGTATCCTGTATTACTCGAAGCGTGATTTCGGATCTCCTACTCTCCTCGTGTCTAATTTTTCGTGGCGTTTTTCACTGAACTCCGCCGATTGCGGTAAAAGCCCACCAAATTCTAATTCCCCGGAATGGCAAGTATAATTTCAACTCTTCAATAATACGGTGTTATTGACTTTATATTCACCCCATTGTTCAGCGAATTTACTCATTCTCTCCCTCAGTCTATCCGCCGCTGCAGGTTGTGGATGATCTTTGGAGCTAAGCATAAGTGCTAGCGAAGAATGTTGAGAAGGTATGGAAGAAAACCAATTATGGAACGCTGTTCTCAATCAGTCCAACATGCGCACAATCGTATTTCTCAGTAAATCTACTGTAACTTCAATTTCTCCTCACATTATTATTCTGAATTCTAATCCGTAAATTCTGCACTTTACTGCAAGCCAAGAATTAGAAACACTTATCATTTCCCTGTAATAAACCACTGCTTCGATCCCTGGAGACGCTTCGTGATACCACCATTTATTTATTGTAATTGGACGGAAAACGGCTGCATTCATGGTCATACTTAACGTGGATTCAGCACTCGGCGTTATGTCTTGTGGACCATTATGAAGCCATGGAGCCAACATCTCCGAGTCTGCCTGTCTCCGCTTTCGCAGTATGATCTCGCCTTCCGCTTCCCACTCCTTTTATCTCTTTTTTTTTCATTATCAATTTACTTCTTTATTGCTTCAAGTTCGATTCCAATAGGACCCACCAATCACGTTCTTTGGCGTGCCGAACCCAGGTCCCCGGATGGGCTTGATAACATCAGTGATCACGCCTCGTACTGTGTCCTGTAATAAAATCCAGGTAGGACATTCCAAAGAGGCTCGAAATGCACCTTATAACCTGGAAGCCCCTCAACAACCGTGGCTTTATCAGCAGGATGGTGGTTCTTACCGGGGTGTCGGTATTTTATGTTATCGCGCAGTCACCAGCTTCAGATTTCGTCACTGCATCACATAGCTCGTATTTGGACAGGAATGCATTGCTGCGCTTATAGACGATGGAGAGTCCTAGTTCATCTACGGAGAATACGGGCACTACGTCTAGCAGAAGATATCCCTAAATTATCAAGAATATCTCCTAAACCTAACGCTGCCACATGCTTCTTTAGGCGTGATTTACTCATCAGAAAACAAATCTGTGTATAAACGCATTGCCAGATTCGCTCAAAGTACTCCAGTATTAGGATCTCTTGAGGCTCTCCCTCATAACATAGTCCTTGTCGCCGTTCCCCCTATTAGACAGTTTGTGCAAGAGCCAGGGCGCTCCTTATTGGAATATGGAGAGCGGCGCAGCAAGGTACGAGCACTGCACAAGCTCCGGTGCCTTATATGCAGAACTATCAGCTGCTCAGCACAGGTGCCTTTTGTTTTTGTTCTGGATTTGTATGGTTCCGTTCTATTCATTTTTGTGCCTAAATTCGATGTATTTAATTCGTAGCTAGTTGAATGAGAAACCCTGCGCGTTTGCAAGGGTCCACTGCTATCCCGGGTGAGGCTCGAATCCCACCTCATCTCAACACTCCTATGTGGCTAATTTTTTATGTGTTGCCGTGGCTCCATAGCATAACTGTGGCTCCACTGTGGCTCTAAATGCGGTGATAAGTCTAGGCGGAGCCACAGGAGAGCCATAGCTGCACATCGAAAATTAGCCACACAGAAGTTACGTGGCTTTTGCACAAACTGTCTATTGTCCGAATCACCGATTTTCCCGTTACACTTCCCATCGCCAAACGTATTCGCAATGTTGGCGTAATGAATTTTGTCGAGGTTCGCATCGACTATTCATTTAAGATTGATGCTATTTTTTTTCCCTCCCTCCAGGCAGATCGTGCTCGTACGTGCTCATTGATTCAAATGTCTAAAGCCAAGGCCACCAAAGACAGCGATGATATCCTAAACACCAATGCTGACTCCACAGCTGGAAATGTCCCGGCAACGAGCACACTCTTTCGTTATATTGCCTCAGTTGGCGTTGGAGATCCACCCACCACATATAACCTAATCGTCGATACCCAAGTCGTATGGGCCTATCCCTCATTGGACGTTTCTAATAATTCAACAGAGGTTCTTCCAATACATGGGTTGGGGCTGCTATGGCATGTGTCAAGACCCCTATTTGATCCAAACCGGAGATACTGTTGTGAGTATCAATATAGTGTCAGTACTCTAATCGATATCTCTTACTCCCAAAAGATCCATCAAAAGTCGACCCAGAAAGCATTGCCATTGAAGCCGGTCAGGGACGAGCTGTCGGCTTGCTTCCAAGGTTTACGTGTTTTACCCGCTTAGCCCGTAAAATTTCTTAGTCATATTGACTTACTCAACGTATTCTCAATTCTGTATCATATTTAGGCTCTATCACCTCCGATTTTCGATTATTGTGTTTCTTGGCCCTTGCTGGTTTGTCCCTTCTGGACGGGCCAGCACAACCCCGTTTATATCCCGTGGCTTGTAGTGTGAGATTCAATTCTCATACATCTAGCCTCCATTGAACTCGATGATGACTGTTACGGCAGGAATTGTTATCTTCTCTGTTCTCAGGATACCTTATGAGCCACATAATTGGAGTTTTCGAGACGACTAGTACATGCCCAGAGTCTCGTTTAATCAGTCTAAGACCAGTCAGAAGCTTCCAACGGTTTAAATTTAACAGTCAAGCATTTCAATTCGATCTGGTTCGTGCTAACTTGTGCCTAGAAGCTGGTTAGTTTCTTCTGCTACAATATTTATTCTTCTCTGATTGTTGGTAGCGCCGGGTGGGAATAGGCACTCCAGGGTTTAACTTTTCCACTTTTGACGCGATGGCTAAACTTAGACTCTCAATCGAAAGGTCTACACTGTCTAACCATGAGGTTTAGACTACAAGCCTATGGTCTCGTGTATTCAGAAGTCCAAATTCCGTGGCTTTGCACTCGCAGGAGGGTGGTTCTTACCGGTGTGTTCGTATTTATTTTATCACACAGTCACTAACTTCAGGTTTTGTCACTTTGCAAGGGATAGCCTGTATTTGGACAAGATTGAATTGCTGCGTTTAAACACGATAGGGATCCCTGGCTCATCTACCGAGAATACGGGCACTACATCTGTTAGCAGACATCCCCGAATCATTATGGATCTTTCCTAAACCTCACGCTCCCATGTGCTTATTCAGGGGTCATTTTTCTAAAAAAAAAAATCATCTGTGTATAAATGCCTTGCCAGCTTCGCTCAAAGTACTCCAGTATCAGGATCTCTCGAGGCTCTCCCTCATAACCCAGTCCTTGACCATGCAGGTACTTGCTCTCGTCCTCTTACTTCCGGCAGTCCTTGCCGCCGTTCCCCCTATTGTCAGAATCACAGATTCTCCCATTACACTTCCCATCGCCAAACGTATTCGCGCTGTTGGCGTAACAAATTTCGTCGAGGTTCGCGTCGACTATTCATTTAAGATTGAGGTTGATTTTTTTCCCCTCCCTCTAGGCAGATCGTGCTCGTGCGCGCTCATTGATTCAAATGTCCAAAGCCAAGGCCACCAAAGCCGGCGATGATATCCTAAACACCAATGCTGACTCCGCGGTTGGAAATGACCCGGCAACGAACACGCTCGTTAGTTATGTTGCCTCAGTTGGCGTTGGAAATCCACCCACTACGTATAACCTAATCGTAGATACGCAAGTCATGAATATATTCCTCCTTGAACGTTTCTAATGATTTAACAGAGGTTCTTCCAATACATGGGTTGGGGCTGATACGGCATATGTCAAGACCCCCACTTCGATCCAAACCGGAGATACTGTCGTGAGTTTCGATATAGTGTCAGTATTTCTCACACACTAAGTTTTTATTAATGATCTCAGTCCGTGACTTATGGGTCGGGCTCCTTCGTAAGTAATTATATACAATATCAAAGAAACTGACACAGAATATAAATATCTGTAGAGTGGGACAGAGTGTATGTGATCTCATTCTATTTAAGATATGCGGTTTCAATTAATTTTCTTCCTCTTTAAAGTCCTTGATCTTGTAACCCTGTCAAATGGTTTCGCTATTTCTAACCAAAGTATCGGGGTTGCCACAAGCAGTTCAGGCTTCACAGGTTTGCCAGATGCCTGAAATACAACTGTGTCGAGATTTACTAACTCACCAAAGGTGTTGACGGAATTCTTGGCCTCGGTACGTCTGCGCCTCGTGTTTGATAACATTCTATCTCAGCTTCGATAGGTCCAACTGATCTGACTTTGGGAACATTGAGTCCTGACACCACGACCTCTGTCTCAACTGTTACAGATGTACGTATAGTTCATGCTGATTGATTAAATAAATAATATGAACTTTCTCGTCAGAATCTCTCCAATCAAAGTCGGGCCTATCCCTATATCATACGTTTCAAGACAAGCTAAAATCATTAGATAGGAATCATCTCGACCCCGTTGCTTGCCGTCTCCTTTGAGCCTACCAATTCTCAAGCGATCACGAATGGAGAGCTTACATTTGGTGGAATTGATTCTTCGAAGTTTATTGGTAACATCACATATGTTCCAATAACGAGTAGTTCTCCTTCAAATACGTTTTGGGGAATTGAACAAAACATTACGTAAGTACTCTAACCTTTCACCAAGTTATTGTCCGATCTAAACCATTCAGGTACGGTGGTATCCCAATCATGTTTACCACCGCTGGCATCGTTGGTACGTTCAGAATTTGACATTACCGATTGTGCTTCACGTCGTGTCTGCAGATACTGGCACTACGCTCCTTCTACTTCCCCCCCTTTCATTTGCAGCCTATGTACTTAATACTGGCGCGACGCCAGATAGCACAACAGGCTTTCTAAAAATGACCACTTCCGAATTCGCGAATCTGAAGAGTCTTTTCTTCTCCATCGGCGAAGTAAGTCATTGAAAATTTTAAGGAAGTGTCAACTAATGAAGTCTCGTATGAAAGACAACATTCGAATTTACTGCAAATGCACAAGCATGGCCACGTAACCTGAATTCATTCATCGGTGGCGATCCTAATAGTGTATATCTCGTTGTGGCCAATATCGGACTCCCCAACAGGCTGAATGGAATCGGATTCATTAATGGACAGGTGTTTCTGTAAGTAGCACATTTTCATATGCGCTTACTATCTGGCTCAATCTCTTTCCGTACTTCAGGGAGAGATTCTACTCTGTGTTCGATACTGCCAACAAGCGTGTGGGTCTTGCCAATACTAACTTTACTTTCGCCACGACGAATTAAGTGAGCTGGAATTATCCTTATGCACGTACTCGTCGAGCATATTCTGGTTCCATTTTTCCCGACCTTTGTCACCGTTTGTGTTTTCCACTGTGTATATTCTTACATCCCAATTTTTGGCCAATAAAATCTTCTCCAAGAAAAGTAAAGGGGTTGTACTAAACCTTACCCCAATGCCTCAGCCTACTAACAATTCCAAAACGTGAAGCATTTCTGAGCCATACTCATTCCTGCGTCCTTAAATCGATGATCGACAAAGTCCACAAAAGACCGAAGATATTGCGAAGAATTGTAAATTGCTACTGTTTGAGTGAGTTCTGAAAATATACACTGACCAATGCCAGCGAAAATCTCCCTGAATTAAGTTAGATATGACCGATGTATTTCTTGCATGTGTTTTCTAACTCGTTGATTGTCATTGGTAGTTGCCCAAAATGGTAGCCTGTGGGCGAGTGTGGTCTCGACGAAACTTCCACTGATCAGTAAAACCACGCAGGAATTGTCACGAATGATCATGACATTGTCCGACATTACCTTGGCAATAATTGGAAGAATAGCCGTAACCCACTACCCTGAGATTACAACGGCCGGACAGCGGATGGCCATGTCATTGTCATTGGGCACCATGGTGGAGAACAGGTTATATAGAAATGAATATTATGGGAATGATAATGCATTAAAGAACCATAACGTCACTTCTAAAACTCCCTGCGGCGCGGGCATTGGAACACTACCGGTTTCAGTATTTGAGACTATTCCCGTCGCTGTCACCCAATTGGTAGTGACCACTTCCTTTGGCGTCGATGTCAGTGTCATTCCAAAGGTTTTTAACTCCGGCGGATGTACAAACCTAATAAAAGCTATCAATACAGGCATGTTTTCGAATAATAAAGAGACTCACCGTGCTTTATAATAGAGCGATTGAAGGATCCTGGATGTTTCGACGGGGGTCCACTGGGATCTGAGATAAAAGTCTTCACAACTCATCCATGATAAACCAGAGCAGAACAGCAGATAGAAGCACAAAAGTAGCAGAAACCTCAATGCCTCAAAGCAGAGTAACAGGGAGAGCGGGTGTGAGAAGAGTGCGTATGGCAGGAACAAATCATTGGAAACGGCAGTGAGGTTCAGATGGCGAGAAACACTTGATGTCTGAAGGGAGAGAGAGGGAAAGAAAGTGCCGAAGTATCTTGAAGTGTCGAAGAATTGAAGCTTAAGTTCAAAAAAGCAGCGACAGGCAGCGGCAGAGGACATGGAAGTGGAGTCAAGGTTGAAGTCAAACGACGGAAGCTTCAAGTCGACGATGACACGTGACATGTTCAGCGTGTCTTCGTGACGTGAACGTGACAGGATCTGCTGGATAAGGGAAGTCAGGGAAGACGCTGGCCGGTTTCAAAAAGAACGCAAATTGGACACAGAATTGTGAACTGTACACAATTCCAAAAAAATTGCAATGCCTTTGCATCTGAGAGTAATCTGCAACTGTAATAAAATCTCAACCTCTCATTTCATCTGGGCGAAATAACACCTGGTGGTGCGGGCATGCGCAAAACAGCTAATACGACTTTATAAAAGGATGGAGGTCTAACAAGGCAATGCGATATTAATGTATTACAATCGCGGCAGAATACATACATCATAGTGATTGCTAGATTGCCATGAGATGACCATGTATTGCCAAAATAAATACCCCAATCATTGGCCTCGGCGAGCCAAGAGGAGACATGGTGGTGTTAGATCGCCCATGCGTGGCGATGACGCATCAGCATTGCGAAGCGCTGGCAATAGTAGTAATTCGTGACAATGTCACGTCATCTCTACGCGGTTTTGCTGATTGGCACCACACAACCAACGCCACGGCTTACAACCACCACGGCATCCAGGAGCTCCTTGAACAGTAAACTATGATTTACCTTTTCTATTCTGCGCTATGTCTTCTTACACACCCGCCTAAGCTCGGAAACTGTCTTCAGCAGGTACGTAACAACCCACGATTCCTCACCCTCCGGTTTCCGTTGATAGGCTCAGGTTGTAGCTATTCCTCGACCTTCGATAATAACCGTGATCTAGAAAACAACTACCTCATTAACCGGACGGACCGAAGGCGTTTCCAGGTGAGTTGATCGCTGCAGGAGTCCCAGGCTACTGTGCTTACTATACTCTCGCAGTCGGCTTATCACATGTAGTTGGGAGCGACGTGCCTCATTTAGACAAGGACTGAGTAGTGGTATGGGTACATCTTGGGAGGATATATATGTGTGGGTGGAATGTCGCTTTTGTGGCCTTCAGGTATGTTCCTTCAGCCGCAGTCGAGAGTAACGGCATATCTAACGACAACTGTTGTTCATTCATATCGTTTCCGTAACCTATCGGGATCAGTTGTTCACGACACCGCTTATATTTCTACTGTATCGCTGCTGGCAAACATGGCAGGCATGCGTGGTGTCCTTCAACAACGTTCGCCGCCATCACTGTGGCCAATACAGCGCTGCCCCGCCTTTGATTACAGTAATACATACCGATCCTGTACGGTTCGGTGTGAATCCACCACTGAGTGGATTATCTCGTGTTTCCTCCTATGGCTTAAGTGGTTATCGGCCAGCCCGCGTGACCGACTAGCACATGCCAGCGAGGCAGCGTTTCAGCACTATCTATAGCAATGTATTTCACTTTTCGTAATATCTCGACATCAATGGACTCATATTGCCTTTCAGTGCTGTAATCTTCTCCGTGCCAAGATCGCAGATCGCAGAAGATTGAACCGCAGCTTGGATATAGTACCTGCTGTCCAGACCGTCGATTATTATTCAGTCAGCGAAATATTTAAGTTAACGGCTAATTTATGTTGCCAAATCTGGAAGGATGAGAGTATGTATCTGAATGCTTCCTCTATTGAAACATCTACACTAAAATTACGCCATAGTGTTGACTTGTTAGAAAAGAAATGTAAGGCACAAGGAGCTCTGTCTAGTCACTGAGGCTACTTCTTACGTGCCATAGATATGTGCTAAGATGACGACAACTAAACGTATACGCACCTTGTTAGGTTCCGATCGGTCATCGCGAGTGGCACTTCGATGTTCTTCTGTCGAGTGGATCCTCAGTATAGTATATGTAGACTACGGCCGACTGGTTTCCTTTCACTTCGATTGGTCGATATCGTATGAATTGCGTAATGTCCAGCACTCAGCTCTTCAGAATCGACATTGGTCCGCCAAGTAAAGGAGAACGTCTCGTATGTATACCGTGTAATCTATATACCCGTTACTTACGCACTCACTGTAGAATGGAATATGAGGATCAGACATACTGGATTATCACGGGCTGATTGATCGCTGCCTAGTATTTTTAATACATCAGTTTTATTCAAGTATCAGATAGCGTAGAACTCTTCACAGCCTCAAATGGTGGATCCATTTGACACCTCCATGCAGCGTCACGGAATCTATTTTCGCCATCACCTTCGCTGGCCAGAACTTGTCTACAGTTGAGCCTGTTGCCACATGACTAACTCATTTCTTGTTTCCTAAAAATAACAATTCAGAATTTTGGTTTATTTTGATTGGTGGTCTTCGGGGTCGGAATAGAATGTGAGAACAGGCATACCCTGGTGCACAAGACGTTCACCCTGATCTTGGTGGAGATGGTTCAGAGGATTCACAGCAGTCTAAATTTGTTATCAGACTATTCTTTTACCTCCAGTTGGCTAAGATCCGTTCTATCTTCTCTATCTACAAGCCTTAGTATAGGGTACGTTAACAGACCATGAACATTATACCCTGCTAAAGCCTTTCAGATGTCATCCACATATACATGGGTACATGTGGAAATATCAGCCGTGTTCGCGATATCAATCTGAATACTTTATAGGTAATTGAACCAACAACACATTGGCATTTCAGTGCAGTCCCCTGGGAAACTGTGAGATGTGTCGTCATAAGGTATCTCCGAAGGCATTTAGAAGGCTAATTCAACTGGCGGAATCTGGTTCTAGTCCACACACAAACAGCTCTGCTCAATCCTCATCCGCATATCTGCCGTTCGTTCTAAATGCAATCATCAGTACTACTGGCCACTGTCTTTACTGGTCAAGAAGCAGTTCCTTCCTTTCATCAGCCTTCTGGTTACTTCTAGTACAGCTATTATTTGTCTCCGCATGTGACACTCATCGAAGCCAGAAGCATTTTGTATAAATCCTTTTCAGGATTCGCTCAGGTTTCCACAGGTGTAGCTCCTCCTTCCCCCTCTCATCCCATCCATCCTTTCCAACATGCGCGTTTTCGCTTTGGTCCTCATCATTCCGGCAGTCTTTGCCTTGACCACACCAGTTGTCAGAGTCACTGACTCCTTGATTTCTGTTCCGTTCGCCAAGCGCATCAGCGCAGGTGGTATAAAGAGTTTCGTAGAGGTTAGTGTGTCTACAATGTTTAAAGTCCGATTATTAATTCAAGGATCGTTATATATTAGGCCGACCGTGCTCGTGCTCGCTCCCTCGTTAAAATCGGCAAGAGGAAGGCTGCAGTCAGAGCCGCAAAAGCTGCTGGCCTGCCCGTTCCAGATGCCGGTGCTG
The DNA here is from genome assembly GCA_000827215.1 of Sphaerobolus stellatus SS14. NCBI lineage: Eukaryota > Fungi > Basidiomycota > Agaricomycetes > Geastrales > Sphaerobolaceae > Sphaerobolus > Sphaerobolus stellatus. The sequence goes on along the minus strand of KN837147.1, from coordinate 262,968 downwards.
CCAGCAGTGTTCCAGTAACGAACGAGCTTGTGTCATACATCGCTTCGGTTGGAGTTGGAAGCCCAGCAACCCAGTTTGACCTTATCGTTGACACGTAAGTTGTCTCATTCTACATCTGCATTGTAATACATATGGAATCTGCTTCAGCGGTTCTTCTAACACCTGGGTTGGTGCCACCACGAAGTTTACCAAGACTAGTACCACCGTACAGACCGCGAATCGTGTCGTAAGCATCCCATTTGCTATTATGGTTTCCGACGGAATGCTTACTAAATATAGTCTGTGACCTATGGGTCTGGTTCCTTCGTGCGTAAACCATTAGAACTCTAAAAAATCTAATAATCTAATATATGAGATTTTCAGAGTGGAACTGAGTGTACGACCATTCATTCCCTTATATTATCCTTAACTAATAAGATTGATTTTCCAGTCACTGATCGTGTAACCCTATCATCTGCACTGGTGATCAACAACCAAAGCATCGGTGTTGCCTCAAGGAGTACCGGATTCACAGGTAATTCTTCTAACTAAAATAAATGCGAGTCATATTAACTTTTGGCAGGCGTTGATGGCATCATCGGCATTGGTACTGCGTTCCTCATTTTTCTTTATCCAATACTTAGCTTGAACTTCGATAGGTCCCGTGGACTTGACTTTGGATACGTTGAGCCCTGCCACCAACACTGAAATTCCCACTGTCACAGACGTGAGTATATTTCCCAGACTTATTGATCGCATCACTTACGGAAAAAAACGCTACCAGAATCTTTTCAGTCAAGGTCAGCACTAGTATATACAACAGGGCTATGGAAATTGAATCCCAAAATTAGGAACCATCCCCTCTCACTTGGTTGCTGTCTCGTTTGAGCCTACCAACTCTGAAACGATCACAAACGGTGAACTTACATTCGGCGGAACTGACTCTTCGAAATTCACCGGCTCCATCACGTTTACTCCCATCACCGGCACGAGCCCGGCAAGTGAATTCTGGGGAATCAACCAAAGCGTTCGGTACGTACAAGGATCTTTCTAGAGACTGTTTTGTATCTGACAGCTTCATCCAGTTACGGAACCAGCACCAATATTCTTTCGTCGACCGCTGGAATTGTCGGTTAGTAGATATATCAATAATACAGATCGTGTCTGAAGTTTTCCTTGCAGACACCGGCACCACCCTGATTCTCTTGGCAAGCAATGCCATCACAGCCTATCAAAAGGCTAACGGTGCAGTTCTCGACAACACAACCGGTCTCCTGAGACTGACCACTGCTCAATTCGCGAATCTCCAGAGTCTCTTCTTCACCATTGGCGGGGTAGGTGCTAAAGGCTCCAACGGAAGCGTGTACTGACCATACATTACTGAACAGACAACCTTTGAACTTACTGCAAATGCGCAAGCATGGCCCCGTAATCTCAATGCCGACATTGGCGGCACTGCCAACAACGTTTATCTCATTGTCGGCAGTATCGGAACTCCCAGTGGAGAAGGTTTGGACTTCATTAACGGACAGACGTTCCTGTAAGTATCTTATCGTTCCCTGCCCTTACTTCCATTATTAATATCTCCTTAGTGAACGATTCTACTCCGTCTTTGACACCGCTAACAAGCGTGTCGGTCTTGCCACCACTCCATTCACCACCGCCACTACCAACTGAATGTCTTGAAGAAGTTCCACTATGCATATCTTCTATGCCTGCCGTGCACGATATGCCGAGTGTGAACCATACCAAGGTTTATTTTTTGAGACTTTATACTTGTAATGATGATGATTTCCAATGACATATGTATCTATAAACATCAATTCAATCTTTTTGCCATGGACCTTCGAGCTTGAAAGGAATCCAGCTGTAAACAGCTTGAGTTTCTATCTACCCCATTAATTCGCGAATTTATAATTATATATTGATTTCAGGTTCCTCTGAATATTTCTTGCACTCGCATTAGATCCAAGCTCATCCTAGCAACTTGCCTATTCTTCCTTACGCTGGGTGACAATTTTCTTTATCAGTTTTTAAAATCATCGTTAAAGATCTCATTATACACCTTCAATTCAACTTCCCTAGGGTTTGTGAACGTCTTATTGTCATTCTTTAATACTTGAATACAGTGATTTCCCTTCCCTTCCCTCATATGTCGTGAAAGAGCACCTATTGACACCGAGAACCGTCGTGTCCGCCTTTCCAAATGTACTGACCGTTACTATTGATATTCCGTGTCACTGTGTGACAGTACTGCTAGGTATTCCGTTGCCTTCCTTTCCAAGTGATGCTACCATAGCGTCAATATATGTCCCGAGATTCAAATCGTAAATAATATGTCGATTGAAAGCATTTCGTATTCACTCTCGGAAAGGATGGTTCACCGTATCCTGTATTGCTCGAAGCATGATTCCGGATCTCCTACCCTCCTCGTGTCTGATTTTTCGTGGCGTTTTCACTGAACTCCGCCGATTGCGGTAAAAGCCCACCAAATTCTGATTCCCCGGGATGGCAAGTATAATTTTAACTCTTCAATAATACAGTTTTATTGACTTTATATTCACCCCATTGTTCAGCGAATATACTCCTTCTCTCCCTCAGCCTATCCGCCGCTGCAGGTTGTGGATGATCTTTGGAATTAAGCATAAGTGCTAGCGAAGAAATTTGAGAAGGTATGGAAGAAAACCAATTATGGAACGCTGTTCTCAATCAGTCCAACATGCGCACAATCGTATTTCTCAGTAAATTTACTGTAACTTCAATTTCTCCTCACATTATTATTCTGAATTCTAATCCGTAAATTCTGCACTTTACTGCGAGCCAAGAATTAGAAGGTTCGCGTCCCAACTATTCAAGGTTTAAGATTGATGCTGAAGCTTTTTCGTCTAGGCAGATCGTGCTCGTGCGCGTTCATTGATTCAAATGTCCAATGCCGACTCCCTGGTTGGAAATGACCTGGCAACGAACACACTCTTTAGTTACATTGCCTCCGTTGGCGTTGGAAACCCACCTACCACATAAAACCTAATAGTCGATACGCAAGTCGTATGGGTCTATTCCTGCTTAAATATTTCTACTAACTCAACAAAGGTTCTTCCAATACATGGGTTGGAGCTACGTCGGCATATGTCAAGACCCCCACTTCAATCCAAACCGGCGATACTGTCGTAAATATCGATATGCCAGTATTTCTCACACACTAAGTTCTCATTAATAATTACAGTCCGTGACTTATGGGTCTAGCTCTTTCGTAAGAAATTCTGTGTACAACATGAGATATACTGACACATAATATAAATATATGTAGAGTGGGACAGAGTGTACGTGATTTTATTATATTTAAGATATCGGCCCTCGATTAGTTTCTTCTTCTTTAAAGTCCTTGATTTTGTAACCCTGTCATCTAATTTCGTCATTAATAACCAAAGTATTGGGGCTGCCACAAGCAGTTCAGGCTTCACAGGTTTGTCAGATGCCTGAAATACAACTGTGTCGAGATTTACTAACTCACCAAAGGCGTTGACGGAATCCTTGGCCTCATTGAAAATGCTCTATCTCGGTTTCAATAAGTCCAAATGATTGTCCGATCTAAACCATTCAGTTACGGTGGTATCCCAATCCTGTTTACCACCGCTGGCATCGTCGGTTCGTTCAGAGTTTGACATTATCGATTGTGCTTCACGCCGTGTCTGCAGATACTTACTGGCACTACGCTCCTTCTTCTTTTCCCCTCTTTCTTTTGCACCCCATCAACTTAATACTGGCGCGAAGCCAGATAACACAACAGGCTTGCTAAAAATGACCACTTCCGAATTCGCGAATCTGAACAGCCTTTTCTTCGGCGGAGTAAGTCATTGGAAATTTTAAGGGAGTGTAAACTAATGAAGTGCCTGAAAGACAACATTCGAATTTACTGCAAATGCACAGGTATGGCCACGTAACCTAAATTCATTAATTGGTGGTGATCCTAACAGTGTGTATCTCGTTGTCGCCAATCTCGGATTCCCTACCAGCCTGAGTGGAATCGGATTCATTAATGGACTAGCGTTTCTGTAAGTATCCCATTATCATGTGCGCTTACTATCCGGCTCAATCTCTTCCCCCACTTCAGGGAGAGATTCTACTCTTTGTTCGATACTGCCAACATGCGTGTGGGTCCAATACTAACTTTACTTTCGCTACGACGAATTACAGCCGTTTTCATTTAGTGTTGCCGCTAGTCTGGGCCAGTTCGGTTTAAACCGCGAACCGGACCAATAATAGACTGACCGAACCGAACCATTTAATAATTGGTCCTGTCAGTTTGGTTTTATTTATAAACCGATCCCAACCCGGCTAGCCCATTGGAACCAGCCCCGACTATAGATAGCAGGAGCGTGACAGCACCGAGTCGAATCTAAAGCCCGAGCAAGCAGCTTGGTCAGCAGCGTCCACAGACACCCAGCCGCCACTTCTCCCGCCGCCGCTAGCTGCTTCTGCTTCTGCAGCACCAACTAATTCCGCTTATTTCATTGTCAAAATTTAATAGAAAAAAACGCATTTTTGTCAGCCGCCTTAGACACTTTGTCCCGCCCCCCGACACAGTACATAGCAGCATATATTGAAGCAGCGGGTGCACATAAGTAAGAAAGTATCGGCCTTGCAATCATAGGACGGGAGGATGTCACGTTGATTTGATGACAGGAAACTTTTTGATAAAGAAGTTCATTAATATTCACACATGGTTCCTTTCCAGAAGCCCCGCCCTGAACGCACCAGCATGTGCCCATTGACTGAGTTCAGTGACCCGATCAAAAACGCGAAGCTGAAAAAGTATCATAGCCCCATGTCCAAATTGGCTTCAACAATCTAGCAAGTGTGTGGATCCCATTGACTTTTTCCCCTGAGTTAGTGCGAAGTTACTCAAAGGACTTCAACGTCAAAAGTTGAAGTCAACAAAATTAAAAATGATGGGATGCCTTAATTGAGACGGAAGCTGTCTCAA
>KN837147.1:217802-233538 GCA_000827215.1 Sphaerobolus stellatus SS14 | reverse complement strand
CAAACACATTATCCTTCCTATGACCTCCCAATGATCTCCTACTAGCCCAATCTTCCGAGTCCTAGTCGAGGGTCAATCAAAGCAAATTAGCCAAAGAATATCGTCGGTAGATCAGACAGATAGACAGCAGCAATAGTGGTCAAAGATGAGCCAAGATACAATACAAAACACCAGAGGCAAGAGATGGCGATACGGGAGTATAAGTACACGTCTGACCCTGCAGGAAGGACGCCTCAGACAGCTTGAAGGGAGATGTTTGAAGGCTCAAGTCCAAGAGTTCCAGGAGATAAGAGACGATGCTGCAGTGGTAAGCATACTGGAATGAATTTGGTGAAGATCGAACATTCGCTGTGTAGTTCGATATAGGGAGGGTGTTGTGGTAGTTCCACCAAGAGACGAAGACGGTGAGAACCACACGTGACTTGTTGAAAGTGGCACGTTGCAGTCTTCCTAAAAATATAAAGTGAAAGAAGACCCTACCAATTCTTAGCGAGTCCTAGCAGCTCTATCCCAGGTAGCGCTATCTAGCAAGTCGACATGCTAGGAAGCCATTTAGCCACCCGTGTCAACTTTCCTGATGTATTGCCAAAGTTCGGACACTAGACCTTCCATGGTGGTTTGATTCTCAGGTGCGTTTAGGACATTCCGTGTGATATCATTGGCTTACTCCGATTTACTATACGCAGTTAAATGATTTCCACATGAGACGACATGCCTTCAGTGCACTCGTTGATATTCTCTGGCTTGGTCATCCAATTGACCCACCACATGATCCATGTGCCCGACAATTTCTTGTCATGTGGAAGGAGCCCAGCGAATTAAGTGAAGAAGCAAAGGACTTTGCGAAGAAGGACAATGAGGTTGTATGCCGATGGACTTTAAAGTGTGCGGGTATCTGCGGCTATGATATTCCAGTAGCACATGGACCTGTGTAAGCCTGCCGGCTCACTACACTTATATTCAGGTCCCGCTTCGATGACATAACCGTAGACGCGCTAGTAGCTTTTTCATATATCGTTTAACCCTACCGTCATCATCATGTAACTCTCGCATCGTTCTCGAGGAATACACTGTGGTCCTGTCAATACCTTGGATCGACACTCAGTGAGGCTGTATTAGACAGCAGCCTTCCAACCTGTCACTCAAAAATCTAGCACACCTATCACTACCGAGGTTTCTCTCAATCAAGATGAAAGTGTAGATCCCTCAACAACTGAGGAAAGAAGTGATATTCCGCAGGATGGGGCTTACTGCAATGAAAGTGTACAGATTGTGGTATGATCTCACTATTTTCTTTAGAGTTACTATCCAAAGCTAATGTCGAGTATTTGTAGTTGGAAATATATGTCAGTGATTTCAATGTGGTCCACATATATCAACAAGGGTATCACCCCGATGCTTCAAGAACCGATAAACTTCTTCCTTCGAAACGTCTTCGAAACGAAGTTATGTCACGAATGAGGCTTCAAGCTGCGACCGTTTCTGCAATAATGAAAGGTTCATTGATTGTGGTCGCTTGAATACCTCCAATTAATTAATATTATTCTTTCTAGATGTTGTCCTCAATCACACGTACCCATTACAAATGGATCGTCCACTCAATACCACGGTCCTATGGCCACAGCAGTATCCTGTCTGGCGCCGATTTACGAAGCTACAACTGGAGAATATGATGAAGGGAGTCCGTAAACGAGGTAGGCTGCATGATGATCCCTTCATAGCTATTGGCATATTGGCCAGACGCAATCCTAACAAGATTTACTTGTGAGCTATGTCTATTCCTGTACTACAATTCTGCTAACTCTGCATACCAGCTACACCTCCCATGATCGTTCTAAACCGGACTTGATGTCCAAATTTACTTGTGCCATTCTCTGGTGCAAGCAAAGAAGATTATGTGGCCGCAGATATTCTTCAGCCTGAAGCTTCGAAAGCCCAGGTTAGCCTTCTTTTTCATGAATCTACTATACATTAACTATCAACCAATAGAATATGCCGTTTGGTGTCGCTCTGCTTAATTTGCGACTGGAAGATCATGTACGACGAGTCTTCTTCCTAAATTTATCTGGCTTTCACTGGACCATCTGGGAATACGACATTTCGGCTCCCAAAGGTGTCAAATGCACTGCCTATAACACCTTAGATTCAGCTGAGTATCTCAGAGGCGTTGACCAAACTGCGCATCTGCGCATCTGCAATAGCTTTAGGGCTCGTATGCGTCCGAAATCTGTCACAGTATGTTTCTGCAATAATATCAGTTAAGTTATTAAAATCCGCTGTAGCAAATCCCTTGTCACCCAGACGACGATTTCACTGTGGTTTTAACAGCGCTCCAGAAAGATTCTAGCTCTTGCGGATTTTGGACCATGATAACAGCATTCGCAAGTTTAATGCTAGTTCCCGTCCCTTCTGCTGAACTTCAAGGTATCGGTATATTGGGAGTTAAAAGGTTGCTAGCGAAGATATGGATAGATTTTCTCTCTGGGGAAGGAGGGCTCAGTAGTGAGGTTCTTTCATCTGTTTACCAAACCCTGTATCCATTGGGTTTATGGGATAGTGTTCTGACTGAACCAATTTTAAGCATGTTCTTATATATTTAATGAACTATCTTTCTAAGAATTGAGTTATAGGCGGCACCACGCCCTGATACTATTCCTCAACTCAAGCCGAAAGATCTATCCTTGAATGTATGTCTAAAATTTTCGGATTATACTAGGTTTTAATCTCTGCACAAGGTTCCCTCCTATCAAGATGCCTCCAATCGTATTTCTCAGATTACAGAGACCAACATCTTCTTTGGAAAGTTTCAAATTGAAGCACCACAGTTGCAAGAATTCATAAATCCGACAGGATGTCTCAGCAGTTCAGTTATCAGTGGCTATTTACACTTCTATACACAAGACATCATGGTGTTGCAAGATCTTCCAGGTGTTCTACCATTTTATATTATGGACATTTCTCGAACAGGGGTGATGGCAAGCCAGAGCACCACTGGTATCTTCAAACCTAAATTGAAGATGAAAACAAGTCGTCTGTGGGCCAAGGTAAGTATCGTAATTTGAGATCAAGTCATTAAACAACTTAAGGATATCCCTGTTTTACAGCGGAATATATTCGCCTGTAATCTCGTTCTGCTACCATGGCACATAGAACGTCTCAAGCATTGGATTCTGATAGTCATCCACATTAATGAGAAACAAATTTCCGTGTCTGATAGCCTTACACATTCTATTCAACGGCATCATCAGAATATATGCAAGGTGAACATTAGATATCTACTTGATGATTAAAAATGATATTGATGCTTTTCAGCGTGTTTTGAAGTTCCTAGAATATGAGTATAAAGCTCGAGAGTTAGGAGAGCTACCACTAGACTGGGGAAAGAAATTAAATATGTATCTGGCAGACAAGGTTTGTCCTGCATTCTATTTATTAATGATGCTGTTTTAACTTTTTAAATGCAGAAAATCTTCGGCCCTTTGCAGCAAGATCAGCATTCCTGTGGTCTGCATATCATTTGGGTAGCTCAGAGTCTGATATCTGACAATAATCCCTTTGACATTGACGAATTAACGCATGATATTTTACAAGAGCTGCGGGAGAGAATTACTTGTCGGCTCATTCGAGAATGGACTACTCCTAAGGGGTTGCTGTCACCTGCCGCTAATTCTGCTTCAGTACTCACAGGATCTGTTGCTACAGCACCATTGCGAACTCTCAGTATCCCGACACTGCCTGGTTTTAGTCCCATAGTCTCCGAACTTCCAAAACTGGTACCTCCTGGTCGTTCCCTTTCCATCACACATACAGACACCCAGAAGATAAAAACAAGCTGCCAAATAGAACAGTCACCAGTATTCTACACTCCGGTGGTTGGCTCCTGGGCTCTCTAGAATATTTCTGCACAGAATGTCTATTATCCTGCCCAGATTATTGAAGTTTCCGAATCAGAATGCATTGTCGAAATACCTGGGGGGATTGTGCTTCCTAATGGACAGCAAAAATTGCATCCAGAGCGACATATTCTCTCCTGGTTGAAGGCCCGCTCTATTTTTGATAATCCAGTTGAGGACATTCCTGCAAAGCAGGTGAGTTTATTTCCTTTATATTAAGCATGTCCCTCATTCTCTTATTTCCGTAGATTGTGGGGGTTCTCTGGCCAGCCATTAATGATGATTGCAAGCTCCAACAAGCGTTGATGGACAACGATGACAAACTTGATGAAGTCAGCTGCCTAACGGAGGAGCAACGGTTGCTTCTCACCCATTTGCGACGAAAATTGCCACTGGTGTGGTTTACTATCCTTGGACTCCAGCCCTCACTTGCCCCTTTACGAAATGAATGGAGAGAGTATATAGATGGAGTACGTCCTGGTCTCGGATATTTCAAAGCATCCAGCAACTTCACGGAGAGGCACATGGCCCTACTGAATGCGCAAGATAAAATAATCATTCATATGATTGGGGGCCTCGAACTTGGATGGAAAATGAGCACGAATGGCCATGAAAGTGATTTAGCACACAGCTTGGGATGTGCAATATTATCATACCATGCACTTGCCTTTTATTTGAATATCACTCCAAACGAAGCATATAACGCAGTATGGACGAAGCGTTTATCTCGACCTCAAGGCCGACAGGAGATCATTTGGAATCTCATCTACAGCGCAAGCAACAGCATTATCCAACTCGAAAGGTTTATCCGATCTCACCGCATTCCAAGTCCACAAGTGGACTTTCCAGATTTAGTCTATATTCATCCAATGCCGCCTCCACCGCTACCGCCTCCACCGCCCCCATGCATCTTCTTGGTTGCAGCTCCACCTTCAGAAGCACCGGCTCAATTATCGTCAAGTTTTCCCGCGCTTCCTGAGGCAGGATTGGTGCTGCAGAGACACTCAAATGTTGAACAGCATTCAGTAAGTGATATACTCTTTTTGTTTATTTAATTATCTTGATTTCTTATCGAGTTTTTGCAGCACTATTCTGTGAGCCTAGAAGGTACACAACAGTTCGAAATGACACAAGAAGTATATCTTTTTTTCCAGCATTATATCCTGTTGTGCTGAAGTTCCTAAAGGAATCTACTGCTCAATCTCCAGACTTGACTCCCTCAACTGGGTCTCTAGCGCGCTCTCCCCCTCTAGGAATCGATTCCGAGACTCTTTTTAATCCAGATAAAAATCACATGCAAGCTCCTTCTGATTTCAGTGGTAGAAAGCGCAACAGGACTTATTCAAAGGATGGAAGCCCTCTCTCATATCGGTTGCGTTCTCGGAAATTCCAGGGCTGATCAATCTAGCGTACATACAGATGGAGCACTTCACGAGCTATCATCACCGAGATATACCTATTATATTTATTCCTAGTGGTAACCCATGACTTACGAGCTTGACTATTCATCCGAGTCGTTGATGACTTGATCTATTCAGTCACCATGTATTGTTCAGTCTTTCTCAGATTCTTAAAGTAATATTGTTTTTTGTGCTTATAATCTACTCAGAAGTACTATGTAGTAGTTAGCTTAGAGTTCAGTGTCACTTTGTTCTAGAAAGGTTAACCGATAAGATGTCTTCCACCCTGGCACCAGAGAGAACATAATTGTATATAGTCCATTTCCGCCGGTTACGTGTCTCACCAACATTTTTCCCGTATTCAATACCATCACAGCTTTCATTTAATTCCTGGTTGATCATAATCGCAGCTGTAGAAGGTGAGAAATGGAAGGATGAGATGAACATACCATGTGGCGGGACGAGCACCCAGTCGGGCGGATCAGAATACCATATGGAGGTATGGAAGTCCGTTTTGCATTTAAAAATAAGGCAGAGTCCGAGTGGGATTATAGCATGTATAATACGACTGTTTCCATAGCACGAGCCTTCATTGTCAATATGGTTGAGTGTCGATCGTTGCAAAATGCTCCACAACGCAGTAATAACATGAAATGCAATTCGAAAATGTTCCGGCCAGAGGACATGGTTCTTACAAGATACATCATTCCTATCATTCGGCTACACACCTGGTAATGACCGGAATATCGCTATCGATCCATGTCGTGCTGCAATGGGATACATCATACCTGGGATAAAAATAACAGCGGATGAAATAACAACAAGACTTTAAACCATGAGACCGTGACGTATGGGTGTTGATCATGACAGCAGGACAGGTGGCTTATACGTGTTTCGAAGCGTAATGAAGGTCGAAACAGATGGTAGACAAATTCGCTGGTCATGAATAATCCTATCATGATGTGTTAGGAACATATTAGCTTTGCATATGAACCCTCGTCCTCAAATACACAAATTCGTAGGCTGCATGAATGCACCCAGAGGGGCTCGCTCAGAGACGTTTAAGAAGACACTATTTCTCGCTCTGGCGACTCAGATATTCTCGAGGTGGGATAGGGCATCAAATCAACCATGATTTGAGGAGTGCTTATGGTGATCCATCCACTCGATAACTCATCCATCCAGACGCATTATAAGGAAGCAGTCTATGGAGTGCTCAGCAGGAAGTGATGTAATTAAGAAATACCTGCCCATTGAGGCTGCGCTGATTCAGGGAAAAGGGCAGACTTGTCGAGAACAAATGCTCGCTATATTATATTGTAAGTTTGGTCGGATCCATGGCTTTCTGAACTCGGGAAGAAGTCAAATAGAAAGATTCTGAGCCTCTTTAATCGTTGCTTGATAGCCTGGTGCCCGTTCGACGCAGGAATGGGCGCTCAGATTTCCTCTCACCAATAAAGTCATTATATCCTTTACTTAACCACACAGGGGACATTAGTCGTGTGGATAGAGATATTTTAATTTCTTGCTCAGGAATATATTCATCCATGAAAAACAACATTCGTCACAGATCATATCGATCTGTGTGAACTGTAAGTTATAATATTATAATAACATCTGGACGGCCAATGCAAGGTGGAAAGAGTGCATGTAATAAAGAGAATAATTGGAAATCAAGTGGATCATAGGTCGGTGGAAACAGTCCTGTTGGATTCGCTGGTCAGTTTATATTTGGACAAAGGTTCCAAGTTAGGAGCTTGTTGCGAAGCAGGTGAGACTCTAACTTTCCACCGAGGAGGATCCTAGCGTTCCCTTTTATCTATGTCCCCACTCATCGCATACTAATCAAAACTAGTCTATTGGATAACAGATATTCGGATCTATATTCGATGTAGTATTGGTACTGAGCGGCATAGATGAGCGTCTGGAATTTCAGCAACCAAGAAAAAGCAAATATCATGATGAGCGAGGCATGATGCTCAGTCTCATGAGGATGAGATTTAGCTGGATATAATATCCCACAGAACAAGGCTTGAAGAGTAAGAAATCTGAAGAAACTTGAAGCAATGATACAGGGGCTTGAGAATCCTGGTATATCTAACACATCACCTCAGCAGAGACTCTACCAAAGCACCAGTGTCGGAGAATATTCACAGGCCATCTCAAAGGTGAAAATATCCTCGAAGGTGTTCCTCAGATTACGGTGTGTATCTTTACGAAGAAATATGTCACCGATGCGTGGACTGTGGGTCAACGTTTCGGTGGCTATGAAATATAATTCAGGAGGTATTTGATTGGAAGAAAAACGAGGAGGTATTGGCTGAGAATCAGAGCTCTATGAATGCGTAATGATCACTTGGTCGCAATAAGCAACAGAAACTACAAGTGGAATAATTGCGAAAATTAAATTTACAGCGAATGAACATATGCGAAAGATCCACCTGTGCACTACAGTGTCTCCCGATCCGTTATCCTGCATATGAGCCAAAATAATCAATGGCTAATGCGGCATCGTTTTATTGCCTGAGCGTGGAAAACACCATCAGTTGAGTATTTTACCATGGGATATTGATATCGAATAAAATACGCAACTAAATATGTCTTCGACGCACAGTCTGAGCGCTACAGGGTTCCAACGTCGAAGACGATCCGAGCAGCAGCGATGACTAACATTCCTGAAGTTGGGTGAAAACGAAGAGAAGAGCAATGGCTTAGTGTACCAGGGTTAGCATAGCAGAGTATTCGCAAATCGACAGGGAGCAACAGATGATGATGATCGTGGCCCCATGGTTGGTGGACACTGGTATGGGTGCGAAGGGACTCACTCGACCGCGTCATCAACCGACGACGTCGCTGCCGTAGTATCGTCTCCGGGTGTGGGTCGCTCCTCCAGATGTGACGGTGACCATACGCAGAGTCTAGACACAGAGGACAATACGACAACGGCAGCGAGATGCATCGTCCCACATGAATACATAATCAGGAGGTTATATGTACCCCACCAAATTGACTTCATTGAAGAATGAATCGGGAGATACAGTGGAAGAGACTTGATAAGGTGGAACATGTGTAGTTCGTTTCTCCAAAATAGAAGAAACTAGCAGCCAGAAGCGCTTGGGAGTTAATCGTGACCAATGCGAGCACACACGCCTTGTGTCTCGATTTTTTCCTTCTTGTTGGAATGAGGCTCGAAACAGGTTAGACTAAGTCACCAGCCATGAATAATTCCGTGCGTTGTAAGTCTGTATTCCACAGCAATGAATTCCCGCACTGTAGAGAACGTAGACTCCAAACAGTTAATCCATTTGCTATGAAAGTCTCTGTATCACTTATATCTCACTATGGGATGGAGCACAATGTAGGATGGAACGGAAACGACATTATTACACTCCATCAAAGCAGGAGACGTATATAATCCAGAGGTAGCATTATCGGTTGTACGCAGAACACTCTATGAAAAGCAGAGAGTAAGCATCGGGAATATAAGGAAGGAATACCGGTTCACAGAATCGATTGATGTCTGAAAGAATGCAGCGAAAAATAACAGAAATACGGAAGACGAATTTTGCATTTTGCATAGAGTAAACCTGGGTTCATTGTAGCAGAGAACTCAAGAAAGTTGAGCAATCAAAACCTAACTCGGAGTCTTCCCACTTCCCTTGGCCACGTCCGATTAAGGGCCCGACTCTGCATCCCGAGAAAAAATGTAGAATCTATATAACAGTATCTCAATATCAGCGCTGTGTCTGAAAACTGTTATAGCAACTGACGAGTGGATTAGCTTGCTGTGAAGTATATTCATCACTATCATCATTGGCACCGGGTAACGCAATCAAGGACGCGCGAAAAAAAACTACATTTTACAGCACCAATGTAGAGGAAAAGATTGGAAGTGATAAAATGAGAGATTGGCAATCAAGGTTCAAAGTAATCGTTGCTCGGTGGAGTTCAACTGTAGCTATATATGCTCCTCTATTGTCCTATGTTTTAAAATTGCTTAGGTAAAACTATGAGAAGCAATTTTGACTGTTGTTTCCCACCGAGGAACTCAGCATCATGAAATGGTAATAAAATTCTTCCCCTCCCCCTTGGATAGGCAAGAGATAATCTGATATGGATTCGATGTAACACGAAATTACATTGACATACATATTGAATATTGAGCCCTATGACCAACTGAAACAAAGAAGAAATCCTAGGCGGAAGGATAAGTGTAGTCGCCCTGTGGATTGGGCTGCATGGAACAAATTTCGGCTGATAAAATGAAAGGAAAGCGCTGATGCATACCCTCGAATACTCAAATACCATAGATGAGTATTTATTAGGCCAACATATCCGCGGAGTGTGTATTGGTTTGACTCTATCAAAGCGCGAACGGAGAATATCCACACGCAAAGACGGCGTTGGAATTATTCCTCTGCATCCCTTGGAGTCAGGTGTGTACTCAAAGCCTGGAGTGTGGGTCCAACTCCCCGTGCGTATAGGATAGTGACTAGGAGAAAGTGAGGTATTGGCAAGTAAAACGAGGAACTACAGACGGATGTTTAGAGCGTTCAGAATAATCAACGACAACTGAACACAGTATACAGCTTCAGAGAAATAAATGATGTGCTCGCCGAATGATTAAAGTCTGAGTTTAACGCCATTGTACATTGCTAAAATCAGCTAACTCCTGATGCCCCACAGCCTCAGTGCATCCGGTCTTCTGGTTCGGGAGATAAGCCAACATAGTCCATATATGATCACAGAAAAAGAGAAAGAGCGATACTGAGGCATCAGGGAAAGGTGGTATGCAATCGTGAGTTTTATGTTAAAGTAACGCCTGCCACCCGTAGACAGTCAGTTCGGTATTGTAGCATAAGACATCGAAGTCAAAACCGAGTTGAAATATGCAGCAAATAGATATAATCTGAGCGATCTAATGTTTCAACATCGAAGTTCATTCGAGCAGCTACGACCACCGATGACATCGTGACAAACGTCCTTTGAGTGCGAACGCAAAAAGAGACAGAAGTGGTTCATTCTGTTCGTCCATTATGTTTAGGATAGCGAGATTTAGTTTTTTGAAGTCGAAATGGAGCAGGAGGGGCAACAAGAGATCGCGGAAAGACAGATGTATGGTGCCATGGGTGCTTCGAGACCCACAGCGCCAACCTCAAGCGGTTCCGCCCGGCCCGGACGTCGTCCATCATCCCGAATACAACGTTTCTCATTCAGCTTATCACAGCGATCCTATGGCTATAAATGTATCTCTAGAAATACCGGAAAAGGCTCCATCATTAATTTTACCAAAACAACGAACGTAAAATAATGCATACGGCGGAGGAGATTGAATAAGGAAGAATGAGGAAATTTATTCAGCAGGTGGAGGAAACTTTCAGCCAGAAATGTGGCAGAATCCCAGCAGGAATACGGCACATACAATCAATCCTCATTATTCAAACATCCATTGTCAATATATTCGGTCGTATTTTTTTGGTAATAAAGGACATGACCTCACAAAGAAATTCGTTTGAAAATGTTGTCCCCCAATATCTATGGTAATACCATTGCAGTATCTTGGCTTATGAGCTCGGAGTTACTTCCATGCACTTATGAACTGGATAATGACCGGAATTCCTATATCCATGATGTTGCAATGGGACGTATGTGTCGTATCCAGGCGCAGGATTTTGGAACAATTAGAGATAATCGATAAACCGCAAACCAGGAGTTAATATTGACTAGGTCACAAAGGAACCTTGGTGTGTTTTGAGGACACTGTTCGTATGAAGTTCAAAACAGGTTAGCCCATTCGCTAGTCATGTATAATTCCTTGTGTCAGATATCCATTAGTATTCCACAGCAATGGCACTGAAAAAATAAATAGAGCGCAGAATGAAGCTAGAAAGATCACTACTAGTTACAAGGGAAACAGTTTAAGTAGAGAGGGAAATGATCCTCGGTAATATTAAAAATATCCGTCCACAGAACTTACTGATATCTGAAATATTAATGCAGGAAAATTAACACAAGTACGGAAGATGTATGTCGCATTGATTAAACACGATTTAAATACAGTGAAAGTTCCATCTAGAACAAAAGACTCGGAATCCTCCCTCTTCCTCAATACACGAAGCCTGGACCGCGTGGGACTGAGGTATCGACTCTGTATCTCGGGAAGAAAGAATACAGAGTGAACGTAATAGCAACAGAATAATGCGTCTCAAATCACTGCGACAAGAGGAGAATTGAGTAGCTTTCCGTGAGAGATATTCATCACCTACACCACCGGTAGCGGTTTTTTTCAGGCAGTATGGAAGAAAATTGATTTATCTGCACCAAGGTTGAGGGAAAGGATTGAAACTCGTGGTTCAAGAGAACGAGTTGCTTGGTATAATACTATGTCGAGCGTATATGCTCCGCTATTGTCCTATATTCTAAATTGCTTGTAGAAATTTATGCGAAGCGAATTTGACTCAGGCATTCCACCGAGGAGCTCAGTATCTTTAGATTATCTCTCATTTTTGGATAACAGGATATGCTCTAGATTCGATATAAGATGAAATTACACAGATGGATACGTTATGATCGACTGAAACAAAGAAGAAAGCCTAGGGGCTGGGGTGAATATAATCGTCTTATAGATTCAGTTCCAAAAAATAATCTTTGGCTAATCACTTAAGGAGAATATCGATACATAGGCACGAATTCCATATACGACGACCACTATCTCCAAGTCAAAATGTCAACGAAAAATGTATCAGTTTCCGTTCGACTCATGCCAAAACACTATAGGAGGATATCCACACCAAGAATTCTGTATCATTTCCTGTTCAAAGACGGCAGTAGAATTATTCCTATGCTAAAGCTGCTGCGTGGGTCAAACTCCCCGTGCGTATGGGATAGTGAACGAGAAAAAATAAGATATTGGAAGTAACTGATGAGGAACTATAGATGCATGCATAAATGCTTATAGTGTTATTAATGCCTGTTAAATTGGCATAGGCAATAAGAATTGTACGCGATATAAATTGAGACAGAGATGTGCTCACGGCTCCGGCCGAAAGTTTTAAATCCGAATTTAAAACCAATGAGCTTTACCAAAGCCCAAATATTACACCTGTGCGACCCTCACCTTCTATCTCCTTATTCTGAATATTGGCCAAGATAGTTCATATCTGGCTTATCGAGCAAGAGAAAGAGCGAGAATGAAGCAGCAGGGTAATGTGGAATGGAATGGATCATTGGTTTTTTTGTCTGAGCGTAGAAAACGTCGGTTTGTACCATGAGAAATTGATAAGGAGCTGAACGGGTGAATAAAGGGATGTTCCAAAAGCACACTGATTTGAGCGATGCAGCGTTCCAACTTCGAAGCCCATCCGAGCTGCTGGGATGACAAAGGTCCTTCAAGTTCGAAAAGAAAAGGAAAAAGAAAAGTAGTTAATTAAATTTAGGAAGATGAACTCAAAGAAATAGTAAAACATGAGCAGATCGGAAGGGAATAGGAGGAGCACATCGTGTAGATAAGAGATAAGGGGAAGACAAGTGTGTGGTGCTATGGGTACTTTGGGACCCACAGCGCCAAACTCAATCGGGCTCCGCACGGCCCGGCCGTTCTCCATCATCCCGAATACAACGTCTCCTTCAGGCTCCCTTACAGCAAGCCTACAGCTATAATCTCATCCCAAAAACTCGTATGTGAAATACTGATTGATTTTCCTAACGACTGATTGACGACGTGAATACGCTACCACTTCTAATCGTCTATCGCCTCTATCTTTGAGCTCCCCTGTCCCCTAAATAGACATTATAGTATTGTAGTCCCTTTATTATATACCATACGCTCAGTTCAAAATATTTTTGTATCAACTCATTACTTCCAAATCGATATATTGATATGAAGGGTGCAAATTTCGACGTGCAGTTGAAGTTATCCAACTTGTATTTCAATCCTCTTCCCCTGATTCGCTCAAAGGCATAATCTACCAAAAACAATTAGCAAACCATAAAGATTAATTCAAATGATAAGCTACGCACCATTTGATTTTATGCACGTCCAAGCCGCAACGCATCCCGTGCCACCGTTCCATCCAATTCCACCACATTGATCGTAGTGAGCGACAGTTCCCGGAGTAGCAGTTGGGGAAGGGGTAGTCGTGGTGGTGCGCGAAGGAGTGGTGGGAGTGGAAGTGGTGATAGGGGTAGTGGTGGGAGTGAAAGTGGTGATAGGGGTAGTGGTCGTAGTGGGCTTGACGGTCGTGGTCGTGGTGGTAGATATAGTAGTGATAGTGGAAGGCGAAGGCGTGGTAGTTGTGGTAGTGGAAGGTGTGGCAATGGTGGTCAGGATAGTGGTAGTAGTGGACGGCGTAACAGTGGTTGCGATTGTGGTTCGAGTAGTCGTGGGCGCAATAGTCGTGGGCGAAACGGTAGTAGGCGTAATAGTAGTGGGTGCAACGGTAGTAGTAGGTAATTGTGCAGCCAAATATTTCGAATAATTAGCATCATGTGCATTTGCGACATCCTGTCCCCAGACACCATCTGAAACGGCTATGCTTAATATCATCGAAAACATAGGATAGACCAAAATAAACCCACTGTCGATATGTGCCTTGAAACCGCTAGCAGGGTCCGCCGCTAAATTCGATGTACTATTTCAGAGTCTTAAATAAATAAAAAACTATTCATATGATTATTTACAGTTACATCACTGAGTGCCTAAGCCCATCGATTAGATGCGGATAAATTCAAAGATCTACCAGTTACAGTCCATTAGATCAGCCACCGTGCCTCCCAAAGTAGACATAACGACATACCTCCCCACGTGGTGCAATCCTCGCATCTAAAGACCCATTTCTAATGTGTAGAATTAACATGACTTGACGCAAGGGTTGTCAATGTCGGACCGGCATAAGCAGGAGGCAATGCATATGCTCTAATGTATAAAATACGATTTAAAGTCAGTAGATTTCGTAACAGTTAAGCATCAGCAAAGTGTGCCACGCGCGCTAAACTCCCCATGGTGCTAGGTAGCACTAGGTAGGATAGGTAAGTACGGAGTCACTAAGAGTCGGTATATAGACTACATAGCTCTACATACCACCGCCTATCACTCCTAGCACGGGCGCTAAAACGGATTCTGTGTCAACTTTCCTGATGAGTGATATCCATACGTAGCAAGACGAGTATTAGCCACGATCGAATTCCCATTAGGCCAGGAGACGAGGAGTAGAGCTATAACAATCACATTATTGAAAGAGGAACGAATCATTAAAGGTAGCCTACAATTTTTGCATTGCTCCACCAAGGGACAGCCCCACCCATTTATACACAATGGGTGAAATAACTTCACCAATAAACTCGCCAGTGCTCGTTCCCAACTATAAATCACAAAATTAGCGACGGCTCTCCGCGACGAAAGCCTTAACATACCGGTGGAAAGACAGCCGCAAAGGTCACTCCATGCACTGTTTCCGTGTAACCTTGGAATTTGATCCCATTCTCGGAATCCGTGAACGGGCCACTAGTCTGCGAGGTGGCTATAATTATAATACTATTTAATAAAGAGAAGCTTTGAGTAAAACTGAGTATGAAGACATACCGAGACTAATAAAATGTAGAAATCCTAAAATGCTTGATTTGACTACCATGGTTAAGCCTTTACTCTTGTCTTACAACGACTCAGAGACGAAGGTTATTTATGCAATTTAACAATACGCTTCGTATAGCTTTGTTAGGGTTTGCCCCCTTTCGATTACTCCAGTCGTCTTCCTCAGGGCTCAGGCGGAGAAAGCTCGAAACGTGGTTTTAACGAAGGGAGAATGTCGGTTGGATCCTCATGAAGTGCGTTCGCCTGATGTGTAATCCTTCTTTAGCTGTTTTACGCCTGGTCGAGTTGATATAGGCAACGCGTCCAGTACCATGAGTAGAAGTTCGACGTTTGATGCCAAAGATGGTATCTTCTGCTTCTCGACACGTGTTGACCGAAGGGACATTGTTCCCCTGCGGGGATAATGCTGGACAATTGACCAGATTCATTATGTATCTGGAGTAGTGGTTAACGAGTATTGTAATTCGTTAGCGACTTTAAAGTTCTGAATACGATGCAGACTTCTCCGCAAAAATCCCTCTTGGTCTCCGATTTGAATACACATCGCCTAGGTGTACCTTTTAGAGGCGTATCTTTATGTGGTCAGTGCCGGTGTGGTGCTCGCCCAGAATTGACCTTGGTCCGAATGGAAAACTACATGTAGCTGCAAAACTTGAAGATCGGATCAGAAAATGTCCGTGTGTTCCTTGATATAGCGCATTGACAAAATTATTTCTTACTCTAAGTGCGAGACATGGCATAGCGTGACTACCATGCATTCGGGGGAGATCTGCGCCACAATGGGGTAATAAATAACCCTAGTGTCCATTGACGAGGAATAACCAGAGATAGTACTCACAATGTACAATGAGGAA
>KN837147.1:146126-178875 GCA_000827215.1 Sphaerobolus stellatus SS14 | reverse complement strand
ATGAGTTCTCAAGACCACTTGGCGGTGGAGCAGGCCTCGGTGGGGGTGGTGATGATATCTGAGTGGAAGAGGAAAATCTTCTCTCGGTTTCGAGCTTTGATACCAGACCGTCACATTCAGATGCGCGAGAGGTGACGAAAGACTTGACACTTCGTCGTAAATTGCCAGTCAAGTCCGTCAAATCGCGATAGAACTGAAGGCCTTTGCTGTAATCAAAGGGCATCAGTGCAAGATTCAGGAGAGAATACACGTGTGACATACCCAACGCCTGATTTCACTTCGGTCCATCCTTCCCTCTCCCTAGCAAACCTCTTTACTAGTTGCGTCTTCCGCTTTTCCTTTTCCTCCCACTTGCGAGCACCAGCACCCTTGCCAACCAAGTCCTTCAATGCTTTCCAGAACGAAGCTATCTCTTGAATAGCAATTTGCTGATATTGAATGGTGGACGCGATGCGCGCTTGGAAGGGCTTGAACTTCTCCAATTCGGTGGAAAAAAGAGATGGTTCAACGGAGGAATTACGTCGGTTGAGGAGAAGTAAATGAGAAACATCGTCAGATTGAACCTGAAGCCTGAAGAAACCTTTGAGCGAATAACATGACTACATTGAATAGTAGACATACCTTTTCTTTCAGATCCTTTAATGTCTCTTTCCGCTCTCTGCCAATCTTGTTCAACCTTCCCATCCTCTCTTCGATCTCCGCGACATAGCCACAAATCTTCTCTCGCTCCTGCCAATCCGTCTCGCCCGTATCTTCCATATCTAAAAGAGACTTTTTCCGTCCTGTTCCCTGAGCTTCTTCCAAGAACACAGCTTCCAACCTGTCACCATCAAGCAAGATGGCAACATCCTCCCTAACGCCCTCCCACATGCCCCTAGCCTGCCTATCCGAATTACTAGCAGCTCCTAATGCAGCGAGATGTGCTTTCAGATCTTGCCTGAAGCCTTTAGTCAATCCCGAGCTCGGTACTTGTGTCCATTGTTCATATTTGAGTCGGTTGGCTTCGCAGTCGCGCGACTCGATCTCCAAATCTCGCCCAATGATCTCCAACTCATTCTGGACGTTCTCCTTCAGCCGGTCAAGAGATCGCAGCATTTCTTCGACATTATCATCCTTCTCTCCCTCCCGAATCTCAGTCTGCCAGCCACGGACTTCCCGTGGTACGATATCGCTACTAGTGACAATGCCTTCGACCATGGCACGATACCTGCCGAGACCCTCTTTGACACCTAATGAATCCAATGCAGCACGATACTCGTTATCTGCGATGTCTGCCTTCTCAACTTCGGCTCGAACAATCTTAGCCTTCTCTTCCGAGTAGACACTGGCAGCCTCGTGAACGCTGAGCGGAATGAGCTTGACGAATAGATCCGGGCCAATGGTCTTCTGCACATCTGGCGTACCGTATACTTCTTGTATTGGAATGGGCGTAGCCACCGCTGCCTTGTCAATTTGAGGTAATGTGGCTTCAGCCGGTAGGACGGCGTTATAGATAAGGTCATTATCACGTTGCGCTTCATTGCGTTTTTCTGTGCATAACGCGAGGTGTGCCTTCGTTAGCTCCATGAGAGCGGTTCCTGCATCCGAAGGGAGTGTAGGTATAGTAGTAACGACAAAATAAGGGGTGAAGGAACTTGAGGTTAGTGAATGTGCTTCCTTGACAGCTTTCTCTGCGACCTGGAGTCACACCAGCGCGTCGCCATGTTTATTAGCCGCTGTATCGGTAATGGCACGATAATACTGCGAAAGTGAAGTAAGGTACTTGGCTTTGATCTGACGAATAGATTTAGCCATGGATGATATTCAGTTACTTGAGAACTTACGCTGAGTAATGTCACCCAATTGTGATCGAAAATCTTCTTTCCTTGGAACTCCTTGACAGAATCATAGAGCGCTGTGTATAAGGCAGCTGTCTGGGCCGCCACTTTGGCAATCAATGCAGACGCCTTCTGCTCATCCCGGCATTTCTCGTAGAAGACTTCATGGGCCTGCGCTATCATAATATCCACTAGTAATTTCACGGCATCCTTACTAAGATCTGTAGAAGGCGCGTGAAGAAAGTTCTTGTTGATGTGTGTCAGGATGCCAGCTGCGGTACGGAAATAGTAGAATGCTCGTTTGAGACCCTCGGGGTGAGACCAATTTTGCTGAGAGGCTATGGCAGAATGGGTGGCAGCAATTTGGGGTGCTGGATTTGCACGTCCCCTACCTTAAGAGATAAGGAGAAGACAAGTGTGTGGTGCTATGGGTGGTTTCGAACCCACAGCGCCAAACTCAGCCGGGCTCCGCTCGGCCCGGCCGTTCTCCATCCCGAATACAACGTCTCATTCAGGCTCCTTACAGCAAGCCTGCAGCTATAATCTCATCCCCAAAACTCGTATGTGCAATACTGATCGATTTTCCCAACGACTGATTTACGACGTGAATACGCTACCACTTCTAATCGTTTATCGCCTCTATCTTCGAGCTCCCCTGTCCCCTGGGCAGAGATTATAGTATAGTAGTCCCTTTTATTATATACCATACGTTCAGTTCAAAACATGTTTGTATCAACTCATTATTTCCAAATCGATACATTGATATGAAGGGTGCAAATTTCGACGTGCAGTCGAAGTTATCCAACTTGTCTTTCAGTCCTCTTCTCCTGAACCACTCAAAGACATTGAGAATAATAATCTACCAAAAACGATTGAATATTAATTCAAATGATAAGCTACGCACCATTTGATTTATGCACGTCCAAGACGCAACGCATCCCATGCCACCGTTCCATCCAATTCCACCACATTGATCGTAGTGAGCGACAGTTCCCGGAGTAGCAGTTGGGGAAGGGGTAGTCGTGGTGGTGTGCGAAGTAGTGGTGGGAGTGGAAGTGGTGATAGGGGTAATGGTCGTAGTGGGCTTGACGGTCGTGGTCGTGGTGGTAGATATAGTGGTGATAGTGGAAGGCGAAGGCGTGGTAGTCGTAGTAGTGGAAGGTATGGCAGTGGTGGTCAGGATAGTGGTAGTAGTGGACGGTGTAACAGTGGTTGAGATTGTGGTTGGAGTAGTCGTGGGCGCAATATTAGAGGCTAGATAATAATAAGACTCTTTCCTTGGACGTAGTAGACGACTATATTACCTAGATAATAATAATAAGACTATATGAAGGTAAGTATACAACGATATGTGAATTAGCAATTGATGACACACCTCTTTCCTTAGACGTAGTAGACGACTAAGGAAAGAGGAAAAATGTTCGGCAGTCCATATGCCGATCGGTTGTGGGTCCATGTGGATCTCAACCCCCTCAATGAGTACTGTGCGTCATAGTAACTCATTGCCCACGAAGACCCAACAGCTCTCTAAATGTCCTATGCTTGGGACCAGCCAATGCCTTTGTGAGTACATCTGCCACCATTTCTGCCGTAGAAAGGTATTGAAAGACAACTTCTCCAGAATCGACCTTCTCCCTGACGAAATGGTGTTTAACATCGACATGTTTCGTCCGTGAATGGTAGAAAGAATCTTTCGCCAGAGCAATAGCACCCATATTATCACAATAGATTTTGGTTGGCCCATCCTGAGGATATCCCATGAATAATAGTAAGTTTCTTAACCAGATTGCTTCCTTGACTGCATAGTCTGACGCCACATATTCAGCTTCAGTCGAAGATGTGGTGACCATAGGATGTTTCTTCGACCTCCAAGAGATGGATCCACTACCCAGTGTGAAGGAGTAGCCCCTGATGGAGCATTGGTCATCCACGTCAGATGCCCAGTCTGAGTCGGTGAATCCGGTGAGTCTAATGCCTTGTTTACCTCCTAGAACGAGTTTATAATCTCTCGTCGAACGCAGGTATCTGATAACGCGTAGTGCCGCTGTCCAGTGCGCTTGGCCAGGATTTGGCAGAACTTGCTGAGATTTTGGACAGCATATGCGACATCTGGTCGGGTGCTTGTTGCAGCGTACATTAGGGAGCCAACTGTTTCACGGTAGGGGATGTGTGCCATATTCTCCTTCTGTTTTGTTGACGTAGGTGACAGTCTTTCCGATAGGATAACATTGGGATCAAGTGGAGTTGCGATCTTATGTGCGTCTTCCAGATCAAATCGCCGGACAACCTCATCGATGTATGCTGTCTGGGATATGGATATGGTGCATACCTTCCTATAGCAATTCCTAACATCCATTTTATTGACCCATTATTGATGAGTTCGAAGTGCTTATTCAGGTCATGATGCATTCTTCGCATTTCCTCGGGACTGCTCGCAGCCACAGCCATGTCATCAACATGTATGGAGACCATCACACAGCCCGTATCCGTTGTCCTTGTATATAGGCTGTGTTCAACAGAGACACGTTCGAATCCTTCAATTTCCATACTCTCATGCAGCTTCTTGATCCAGCGACGTCCGGCCTGTTTGAGGACATATAAAGACTTATTGAGCTTGCACATCCAGTTCTCCTTGTCAGTCTCTTTCATCCCTTCTAGCTGTTCCATATAAATATCCTCTTCGAGATCGCCATGTAGGAAGGCAGTTTTAACATCCATTTGATGTATTTCCCAGTCTTCAGATGCTCCGATGTGGAGTAGGGCATGGAGGGTTCCATCCTAGCAACATTTGCGAAGGTATCTGCGAAATTGACGCCTGGTACTTGTGTGTAGCCTCGTGCTACTACCCACACCTTGAAACGAACAACAACACCATTCTCATTCCATTTCTGAACAAAACAAGGTTTAGATTTGATAATCTTATGACCTTTCGGGACTTTTGAGCTAGGGATTAAAGTCCATACACCATGCTTTTGTAGAGATCTAGGTAAGCATCTCTCCATTTGCCTGCATCGGGTGTAGTGAGGGCCTCTTTCCATGTATGCAGATCATCATTTGCACTCAATATGCAGATCTCTTCTTCATCAGGTGATAGAGAGACCCAGACTTCTTCAACAAAAGCAGATGCTTGTGCCCCTTTCTTTGCATCTCGCAATATGTGGAGTCTCTCTGCAGTTTCTTTTGCTTCGTGCACAGCTCTTTCTGTAAGGGCAACCCTATCCTCAGATGGACATCACACCTGATCTGATAGAGGAAATCCAAAGTATATAAGCAACCCATAACCTAAATACAAAAGGACACACACCTGATAGAGGAAATCCAAAGATAAAAGTCTAAGGAAACCCCCATCAGGTGGCCACATCTCCATATGCCAGCAGATTCAAACTCAGCTCAACTCTCCCAGGCTCTCTGACCAATAACACCTACAATGCCCATGAGACAACTATCTACCAAATAATGTCAAATGAGAAAATATAGGAAAATAGAGAAAAATAGGAAACATAGGAAAGTGAAAGAAGATAATGAGAAGCTCTGGTGATATAATTGAATAAAGGGAATATAGTGTCCTCAAATATAAAGGGGGGAGATAATAAAATAGAAATAAAATAAAGGAGAGACTAGAAGCAAAGGAATGTCAGGATAGAAACATAACTGAACATCACCAGGATGAATAGGAAAATCAATCAAAGGAATAGGAATCCAATAGAAGTAGATCTTCCAAGAAAAATAAAGAAGATGACTGAGGAGGAGTGCCAGGAAGGAATGAACGGAGGGTAGGAATATATCTATGTCTGGATATGATCCAAGATAGCATCCATCATCAAGGCAGGCTGCCATACTAGATCCAAGAACTGGGATCCCATAGGATGAATGCCAAGAAATGAGATGAGGGGGAGATAATATGTGAAAATGAAAATATAATCAGGGGAAACAGAGAAACAGAGGTTGTCCCCTGACACTTTCTGTCTGTGAGACATACTCAATGCCTCTCATTGCAGCACCTGCAGCAGAAGGTTGGGCTACTCTGTTTGATTTTTGTAATGCATCAGGGTTACCATTTACTTCCTCTTCTATTTGTTGGTCTGGAAGAGGATCTTTGTTGTTTTTGGCAATGTGTGGAATTTGCAATTGTGGGAACTCAATTTCAGATTCTATTTCTGTCTTGATTTTGTCCGCTTCTTCTGTATGTGATGGAATTCGGCTTGGGCTTGGTGCAGCTTGCTGAATGGAGTCCTGAGACTTGATGAATGAAACATCTTGCTATACATGGATACGGCCTGTCTTGGAATCATAACATCTATAGGCTTTCGAATTTTGTAGTAGCCAACCAATATGCATTGAGTGGAACACTGATAGATTTTCTGTTTCCTTGTGTGCTTCAGAACAAATGCTTGCAAGCTGATTTCACACATGTGAGTCAGATCAGGCTTTCGTCCATGCCAGGCCTCATATGGTGTCTTCCCTTGCAGTGCAATGGTGGGTGTTCTATTTTTCACATAGGTAAACATTAAGGCACATTCACCCCATAGCTTGGGAGGTAGTCCTGCACTCAGTCACATAGCCCAACTGCGGTCCATGATTGTTCAGTGGGAGCATTCTGCCAAGCCATTCTGAGCTGAGGAATATGGAGCAGTGAGATCATGTTGTGTGCCGTCTTTGCAGAGATAGGCTTCAAACTCCTTTGATGTGAATTCTCCTCCATTGTCAGTGCAGATCCATTTCACCTTTACACTAGTCTCAGCTTCTACTAGTGTCTTCCATTCCTGGAAGGACTTTACAGCTGTACTTTTCTTCTTAAGAAGATAGACCCATGTTTTACGAGAGTAGTCATCTACAATATTGAGTAGATATTTTGTACCCCCTGACGTTCAAACCACCTCAGGACCCATCAAATCAGCATGAACCTTTTCCAGCACCCTTGTAGCCCTCTCTCCACACCATTCTTTCGGAATTGGTGTTTTAGTCTGTTTTCCCAAGATGCAAAATTGGCAAACAGGAGTAGGAGAAGAAAGGTCAATAGGCATACCGGTAGCCATGTTTTCAGAAGTCATTTTCTTAATAGCTGTGTATCCAACATGTCCGAGTCGTCGGTGCCAGGTCTCAAGAGTCGGTGTTGCACATGCAGCTAAGGCTGATTCATTAATCATCGGAGTTGAGTTTCTGAGAAGGGTGTATAGCCCCTTTGACTTCCTCTTGCCTTGAGCGATGATCTTTCCACCCTTGGTTCTAATGTCACAATATTCAGCATCAAATCTTGTCTCGTATCCATTGTCACCTAGCCTTCCAATGGAAATGAGGTGTAGGGTGGCATTAGGAACATAAAGTATGTCCCTGAGTTTGAGTCTTCGACCTTTTCTGCAGTGTAGATTGACCGTCCCTTTTGCAATTGCAGGGATGGCAGTGCCACCAACACCTCTTATGGCTCATGGTTCAATGGGACGCAGCTCCATAAAGTCATCCTTGTAGGGTGTACAATGGCTTGTAGCTCCGGAATCAAGGTTGAGGCAACCATCATTGAGGATCAGCACAAAGTCTTCGCTACTTTTGGAGCTTGAGTCGAGTCATATGAAGGCTCTATCAGTGAGCATGAGAGGTCACTATCATATAAACATAGATCATTGATGTCAGTTGGATCTACAGTGACAGCAATAGCCACGGATTCTGATCTACTTGCATTGGATTCAGTAATATTTGCCTTCACTGCTTTACCCTTTTTCTTCTCTTATCACGACATTTTGGCCCTTTTCCTTCAGCTCCACCTCCTGGTGCCCAACATTCCTCGGCAGTATGGCACGTCCTCTTGCAGTTTGTGCAGACCTTTTTCTCAAACCTCTTGCAGCTGGTTTTGGCAGCCAATACGGCTTCTTCCTCGATGCACTTGACTTTTCTGGCTTCAGTCTCGATGTGTTTCACAATATCTTTCACGGTAAGCTTAATATTGGATGTTGTGATGAAGCTGAGGAAATCCTTTCGTAACCAGTCATATTCATCGTCAATAAGAGCATTCAACAGAAGAATCATGAGCCAATCATCTTGGGAGGGTCCTTTGCCATTTTCGAAGACAGCAGATAATGAATCGCGGATCTCCATAATGGTTGTGCCGACTGGGACTTCAGGAGAGAAGCGATTTTTGATTGCCATTTGCATATTCTCGAGTTGAGTAATCAACCCTTTCGGTTGTGTCTTCTCCTTGAGTGTCGCCCAGGCATCCTTCGCATTGGTTATTGATTCGAGCTTTCTTTGGAGGGGCTCATTAACATAGAGCAGGTATATGGTACCTATAAGCTTAAACTCCTTGTCTGCATCTTCATCCATTCATCATGTTATTTCTTTGTAATAAATTAATCAAGGATATGACTTCACAAATCCATGCATTGTTTGAAAATGTCGGTCTTAAGATAATACCATTGCGGGTTTTCTGGGACTTCGAATTACCATTCAGTTTGTTCTCGGTCGATAGACTTGACCAATAATAAAGCGAGTGTATCCATAATGCTGCAATGGGATACATCATACCTTGGTTCAGGATTTTAGAACACCTGGAGATAAAGCGCTTGGGAGTTAATCATGACCAGGGTGCATCAGGAAAGTTGACACAATATCTGTTTAGCGCCTGTGCTAGGAGTGATAGGCAGTGGTATGTAGGGCTATGTAATCTCTATACCGACTCCTAGCTTCAATTAGCGAATCCGCCATTGCCTATTCCTACCTAGTGCTACCTAGCACTATGCCGAGTTTAGCGCGCGTTGCATGTTTTACTGATGTGAGCATACATGCCGATGTCTCGGTTTTTTCCTCCTTGTTGGAATGAGGCTCGAAACAGGCTAGACTAAGTCAATAGTCATGACTAATTCCGTGCGTTGTAAGTCTGTATTCCACAGTAATCAATTCCCGCACTGTAGAGAAAGTAGACTGCATACAGTTAATCCATTTGATATGAAAGTCTCTGTATCATTTATATCTCACTGTGCGATGGAGCACAATGCAGGATGGAACGGAAACGACATTATTGCACTCCATGAAAGCAGGAAACGTATATAATCCAGAGATAACATTATCGGTTGTACGCAGAACACTCTATGAAGAGTAGAGAGTAACCATCGGGAATATAAGAAGTACTGGTTCACAAAATCTGCTGATGTCTGAAAGAATGCAGCGAAAAATAACAGAAATACGTAAGATGAATGTTGCATAGATTAAACCTGGGTTCATTGTAGCAAAGAAGTCAAGCGAATAGAGCAATCAAAACCTAACTTGAACTCTTCCCACTTCCCTGGGCCACGTCCGATTAAGGGCCCGACTCTGCATCCCGAGAAAAAAAACGTAAAATCTATATCGCAGTACCTCAATATCAGCGCCGTGCCCGGAAAGTGCTATAGCAACTGGCGAGTGGATTAGCTTGCTGTGAAGGATATTCATCACTACCATCATTGGCACCGGGTAACGCAATCGAGGACGCGCGAAAAAAACTACATTTGCAGCACCAATGTAGAGGAAAAGATTGGAAGTGATAAAATGAGAGATTGGCAACCAAGGTTCAAAGTAATCGTTGCGGGCAGGAGAGCAACAAGAGATCGCGGAAAGACAGATGTATGGTGCCATGGGTGCTTCGGGACCCACAGCGTCAACCTCAAGCGGTTCCGCCCGACCCAGACGTTGTCCATCATCCCGAATACAACGTTTCTCATTCAGCTTATCACAGCGATCCTGTGGCTATAAATGTATCTCTAGAAATACCGGAAAATGGTTCATCATTAATTTTTACCAAAACAACGAAAGAAAAATATTGCATACGGTTGAGGAGATTGAATAAGGAAGAAAGACTACGACGAAAATTATTCAGCAGGTGGAGAAAACTTTCAGCCAGAAATGTGGCAGAATTCCGGCAGGAATATGGTACATATAATCAATCCTCATTGTTCAAACATCCATTGTCAATATATTCAGTCGTATTTTTTTGGTAATAAAAGACATGACCTCACAAAGAAATTCGTTTGAAAATGTTGTCCCCCAATATCTATGGTAATACCATTGCAGTATCTTGGCTTATCAACTCGGAGTTACTTCTATGCACCTATGAACTGGATAATGACCGGAATTCCTATATCCATGATGCTGCAATGGGACGTGCGCATTGTATCAGGGCACAGGATTTTGGAACAACTAAATATAATCGATAAACCGCAAACCAGGAGTTAATATTGACTAGGTCACAAAGGAACCTAGGTGTGTTTTGAGAACACTGTTCGTACGAAGTTCAAAACAGGTTAGCCCATTCGCTAGTCATGTATAACTCCTTGTGTCAGATATCCATTAATATTCCACAGCAATGGCACTGAAAAAACAAATAGAGCGCAGACTGAAGCTAGAAAGATCACTACTGGTTACAAGGGAAACAGTTTAAGTAGAGGGGAAATGATCCTCAGTAATATAAAAAATATCCGTCCACAGAACTCACTGATATCTGAAAGATTAGTGCAGGGAAATTAAGACAAGTACGGAAGATGGATATTGCATTGATTAAACCCGAGTTAAATGCAGCGGAAGCTCCATCTATAGAACAAAAGACTCGGAATCTTCCCTCTCCCTCAATACATGAAGCCTGGACCGCGTCGGACTGAGGTATCGAGTTTGTATCTCGGGAAGAAAGAATACAGAGTGAACGTAATAGCAACAGAAATAATGTGTCTCAAATCACTGCGATAGGAGGAGAGTTGAGTAGCTTCCTGTGAGAGATATTCACTACCTACACCACCGGTAGCAGTTTTTTTCAGGCAGTATGGAAGAAAATCAATTTATCTATTCCAAGGTTGAGGGAAAGGGTTGAAACTCGTGGTTCAAGAGAACGAGTTGCTCGGTAAAATACTATGTCAAGCGTTAGTTTGCTCCGCTATTGTCCTATGTTTTAAATTACTTATAGAAATTTATGCGAAGCAAATTTGACTCAGGCATTCCACCGAGGAGCTCAGTATCTTTAGATTATCTCTCACTTTTGGATAATAGATAATATGCTCTAGATACGATATAAGATGAAATTACGCAGATAGATACGTTATGATCGACTGAAACAAAGAAGAAAGCCTAGGGGCTGGGATGAATATAATCGCTTTATAGATTCAGCTTCGAAAAATAATCTTTGGCTAATCACATAGGGAGAACATCGATACATAGGCGCAGATTCCATATACGACGACTACTATCTCCAAGTCAAAATGCCAACGGAAAATGTATCAGTTTCCGTTCGACTGATGCCAAAACACTATAGGAGGATATCCACACGCGGAATTGCGTATCATTTCCTGTTCTAAGACGGCAGTAGAATTATTCCTATGCTAAAGCTGCTGCGTGAGTCAAACTCTCCGTGCGTATGGGATAGTGAACGAGAAAAAATAAGATATTGGAAGTAACTGATGAGGAATTATAGATGCATGCATAAATTCTTATAGTGTTATAAATGCCTGTTAAATTGGCATAGGCAGTAAGAATTGTACGCGATATAAATTTTGAGACAGAGGTGTGCTTACGGCTCCGACCGAAAGTTTTGAATCCGAATTTAAAACCAATGAGCTTTACCAAAGCCCAAATATTACACCTGTGCGACCCTCACCTTCTATCCCCTTATTCTGACTATTGGCCAAGATAGCTCATATCTGGCTTATCGAACAAGAGAAAGAGCGAGAACGAAGCAGCAGGGTAATGTGGAATGGAATGGATCATTGGTTTTTTTTGCCTGAGCGTAGAAAACGTCAGTCAGTTTGTACCATGAGAAATTGATAAGGAGCTGAACGGATAAATAAAGGGATGTTCCAAAAGCACACTGATCTGAGCGATGCAGCGTTCCAACTTCGAAGCCCATCCGAGGTGCTGGGATGACAAAGGTCCTTCAAGTTCGAAAAGAAAAGGAAAGAGAAAAGTAGTAATTAATTCTAAGAAGATGAACTCAAAGAAATAGTAAAACATGAGCAGATCGGAAGGGAATAGGGGGAGCACATCGTGTAGATAAGAGATAAGGGGAAGACAAGTGTGTGGTGCTATGGGTGTTTTGGGACCCACAGCGCCAAACTCAACCGGGTTCCGCACGGCCCGGCCGTTCTCCATCATCCCGAATACAACGTCTCATTCAGGCTCCTTACAGCAAGCCTACAGCTCTAATCTCATCCCAAAAACTCGTACGTGTAATACTGATCGATTTTCCTAACGACTGATTGACGTGAATACGCTACCACTTCTAATCGTCTATCGCCTCTATCTTTGAGCTCCCCTGTCCCCTGGGCAGAGATTATAGTATAGTAGTCCCTTTTATTATATACCATACGCTCAGTTCAAAACGCGTTTGGATCACTCATTACTCCAAATCGATACATTGATATGAAGGGTGCAAATTTCGACGTGCAGTTGAAGTTATCCAACTTGTATTTCAATCCTCTTCCCCTGATTCGCTCAAAGACATTGAGAATAATTATCTACCAAAAACAATTAACAAACAATAAAGATTAATTCAAATGATAAGCTACGCACCATTTGATTTTATGCACGTCCAAGGCGCAACGCATCCCGTGCCACCGTTCCATCCAATTCCACCACATTGACCGTAGTGAGCGACAGTTCCCGGCGTAGCAGTTGGGAAAGGGGTAGTCGTGGTGATGCGCGAAGGAGTGATGGGAGTGGAAGTGGTGATAGGGGTAGTGGTCGAAGTGGGCTTGACGGTCGTGGTCGTGGTGGTAGATATAGTGGTGATAGTGGAAGGCGAAGGCGTGGTAGTCGTGGTAGTGGAAGGTGTGGCAGTGGTGGTCAGGATAGTGGTGGTAGTGGATGGCATAACAGTGGTTGAGATTGTGGTTGGAGTAGTCGTGGGCGCAATAGTCGTCGTGGGCGAAATGGTAGTAGGCGTAACGGTAGTGGATGCAACGGTAGTAGTAGGTAATTGTGCAGCCAAATATTTCGAATAATTAGCATCATGTGCATTTGAGAGTTCCTGTCCCCACACACCATCTGAAACGGCTATCTTAATATCATCGAAAACATAGGATAAACCAAATCAAACCCACTGTCGACATGTGCCTTGAAATCGCTAGCAGGGTCCGCCGCTAAATTCGATGTACTGTGTCAGTGTCTCAAATAAAAACAAAACTATTCATACGATTATTCACAGCTACATCACTGAGTGCCCAAGCCCATCGATTGGATGCGGATAAATTCAAAGATCTACTAGCTACAGTACATTAGATCAGCCACCATGCCTCCTAAAGTAGACATAACGACATACCTCCCAACGTGGTGCAATTCTCGCACCTAAAGACCCATTTCCAATGTGTAGAATTAACATGACTTGACGCAAGGGTTGTCAATGTCGGGCCGGCATAAACAGGAGGCAATGCATATGCTTTAATGTATAAAGTATGATTTAAAGTTAGTAGATTTTGTAATAGTTAAGTGATATCTATACGTAGCAAGACGAGTATTAGCCACGATCGAATTCCCATTAGGCCCGGAGACGAGGAATAGAGCTATAACAATCACATTATTGAAAGAGGAACGAATCATTAAAGGTAGCTTACAATTTTGCATTGCTCCACCAAGGGACATCCCCACCCATTTATACACAATGGGCGAAATAACTTCATCAATACACTCGCCAGTGCTCGTTCACAACTATAAATCGTAAAATTAGCGACGGCTCTCCGTGACGAAAGCCTTAACATACCGGTGGAAAGACAGCCGCAAAGGTCACTCCATGCACTGCTTCCATGTAACCTTGGAATTTGATCCCATTCTCGGAATCCGTGAACGGGCCACTAGTCTGCGCGGTGGCTATAATTATAATACTATTTAATAAAGAGAAGCTTTGAGTAAAACTAAGTATGAAGACATACCGAAACTAATAAAAGCTAGAAATCCTAAAATGCTTGATTTGACTGCCATGGTTAAGCCCTTACTCTTGTCTTACAACGACTCAGAGACAAACGTTATTTATGCAATTTAACAATACGTTTCGTATAGCTTTGCTAGGGTTTGCCCCCGTTCGATTACCTAGTCGTCTTCCTCAGGGCTCAGGTGGAGAAAGCTCGAAACGTGGCTTTAACGAAGGGAGAATGTCGGTTGGATCTTCATGAAGTGCGTTCGCCTGATGTGTAATCCTTCTTTAGCTGTTTTACGCCTGGTCGAGTTGATATAGGCAACGCGTCCAGTACCATGAGTAGGAAATTGACGTTTGATGCCAAAGAAGGTATCTTCTGCTTCTCGACACGTGTTGATCGAAGGGACATTGTTCCCCTGCGGAGATAATGCTGGTCAATTGACCAGATTCATTATGTATCTGGAGTAGTGGTTAACGAGCATTGTAATTCGTTAGCGACTTTAAAGTTCTGAATACGATGCAGACCTATAAGCAAAAATCCCTCTTGGTCTCCAAATTGAATACACATCGCCTAGGAGTACCTTTTAGAGGCGTATCTTTATGTGGTCAGCGCCGGTGTGGTGCTCGCCGAGAATTGACCTTGGTCCGAATGGAAAACTACATGTAGCGGCGGAACTTGAAGATAGGATCAGAAAATGTCCGTGTGTTCCTTGATATAGCGCATTAACAAAATTATTTCTTACTCTAAGTGCGAGACATGGCATAGCGTGACTATCATGCATTCGGGGGAGATCTGCGCCACAATGGGGTCATAAATAACCCTAGTGTCCATTGACGAGGAACAACCGGAGATAGTACTCACAATGCACAATGAGGAAATCATGCAAAGGTCTCCATACCGGCCTCAAAGAACCGAATAATTTACGTAGTGATCGCAACCAACTTCAGTTGTAAATGTCCCAATCATGTTGTTACCCCTTACCACACGGTTCACCGAGCATTGCCGATAATGTTCTTCTTTGCGAGTCACACGGCTACACATCTAGAGTTCGAATATCTCCAAAGGCACCTACAATATAACCCAAGTTTCCTGGTACAATCGCGGCGTTCTTGTCATCGGGAATTCTGTACTCAGAAATGTGACACAAATGGAGGAGAAATAATTGTGTGATAATTCTTTACATTTAACCCATAGTGCGATGTTCAGCGCTTAAATATACACTGAATTGAAAACTAATGGAGAGGAGGAGGAAACGGGGAAACGGAACGCCGGGTTGGAATCGTCGAAGACCGTATTGGTCCGGGATATCAAAACGCCGCGATATTTATGGACAGACTTAGGTAAGTCGCCAACTTGTCAGAATAGTTCAAGGCTGTTACCTCCTACCGCAGTGCTGCACGGCCACCGACTTCATAACAAAGCACTCATTAAGTTCTATGAGATAGCTCCATTTGTCTGGATCTCGAATTAAAGTAGAGCTGTCAACTCTCGGACCAGCTCGGACCTCTGAAGCTCCTTACACTAGTGGCCTGGTGAGTCGGGATACGCAGGAGATCTTGCCAAGACCCCAATGCAGACGGTATTAAGTGCATACTGAAATGTATGATCGTTTACAACACTTTTATTGGGAGACTGATCTCGGGTCTAGGCTCGCAAAGAGGCAAACAGACAAAATGTCATAGAAGGAGCACTGCATCCGTGATCTGGCAGATACAGGTGCGCCGGCTATCATTGTTTGGTGTCACAAATTGCTAACTTCAAGACAGGATTATATATACCGTTATTCTCTAAGAGTGCGTATTTTAACATACTTATCAAATGTTCTCCTGAATGTCGACATAACTACTAGTAGGACCCAAAGACGCACACTTTTCTGTCGCACAAAAGAACCAAATAACAAGTGCCGATGTCACACAACCTCCTAGCGACGCTGAACTGCTGTTCATGATCTAAACTTTCGATGGACCTGATATGCAGAGTTAGGAGGTCACTTTCAGCGAGTTTTCAGTCAATTCGCACATGCTGATCAAATGCAACCCTGAGGTCCAGCAAGCTCAGCAAATCAGCAATATCGCATAATGGAAGCGCATTTAATACACTAGCCTTGGCAAAAAGATACTCGGTCATAGCCATTCGATCTCATTGGTAGTCTGGGAGTTTGCCCTCGCTGAGTCTATTTATCGAACCATTATCCGTGGATTCGATTGTCGCGAAGCTACTCCTCGTTTCTGAATGAAGATTTAGGATGAGCACAGCAATACATAGAATCATATAAAAGGTGGAGTAAAATGCTCTTCATCCATATCGTCTTCAGCGTTCTCATTCCCTCTCTACTTCTCTAGCCCTACTTTACTATTCTACTAGTACCAGAAATGGCTAAATTCTCTGCTCTCATCCTCATCGCTGTTATCCGTTTGGCAGTGGCCCTTCCTTCCTATGAATCTCTCGTTGGGTTCAACGAGAGGGAAATCAACGAGTACATCGCTAGACACGGTGTTGCTGAAATCCCCAACCCACCTCTTCCATTGGCCGATGGTAGTATCAAGTTGGTTAACAACCCATCTCACCCTTTCATCGCCGCTGGCCCTACCGATATTCGTGGCCCTTGCCCTGCGTTGAATACCCTCGCTTCTCATGGCGTGAGTAAATCATTATATGCTCACTGAACCATAATATTCACATTATATTAGTATCTTCCCAGAAGTGGCGTTGCTAGGCCCGATCAGATTGTTACCGCAGTCATGGAAGGTAAGTTTATTCACCGTTCTTTGAGGAATTTAATCTAACGTTTGAGTCATAGGCTTAAACTTGGGAAATGATTTCGCTAAATTCTTAGCCTACCAAGCCTTCTTGATGAACGGAAACCCACTCACCAACTTGATGAGTATCGGAATGAAGACTCCTGGAACCGGTCCCGATCCACCAAAGCCCGCATTGGTCGGTGGTCTCAGTCAGCACGGAACTTTCGAAGGTATTCTTTCGCTTTATTTGTTCCATCGAGTTGCATCCAACATACTACGCATAGGTGACACCAGCATGACGCGTGTTGACGCTTTCTTCGGTGACCAAGCCGTATTCAACGAGGATCTATTCCAAAAGGTACGGCAAACACCCTTTTTTTATTTATCTAAAGCATGCTCACCCTTTTCTTCACAGTTTATCGCTACCTCAGCCAAGTTCGGTTTCAACGGCACCTATGACATCAATGCCGCTGCCGAGCTCCGCAACGACCGTCTGCAAGACTCCATCAAGACGAACCCCCAACTTGTCTTCACCTCTCCCCGTATCATCTCCGCCTACTCCGAGGCCGTTTTCCCCACCATCTTCTTCGTCGATGGCCGTCTCAACAACCGCCAACTCACCATTGATGCTGCTCGTCATTTCTTCGACTTCCAGATGATGCCTGCCGACTTCCACCGTCAGCCAGCACCAGTCAACTTCACGATGGTTGATCCCCTCACTTAGGCGATTTTCGACAAGCACCCGTTCAGTCCCGGAGTCAACCACGGCAAGAACAACTTCGTCTTGCAGCCCCAGACTCCTCCTCTCGCCGACTTCTGCGGCATCTACGAGGATATCGTTCTCCGTGTCATTCCTGGACAATACCCCAGGCCCCAGGGTGTTCTCAGGAAGGCTCTTAACAAGAACTTGGGTTTCCTTTTCGGAGCTGTTCACGCCGAGCACAACTGCACTCAGGTCTTCCCCTTTGGCAGGGATTGAGCAATGAGAGCATAGGTTTACGTTTATGATCTAATGCCCTTTGTATATTTTCTACTTAGTCGTAGACCTCACTTATTTATTTATTTAGTATATCTTATAATTCATACTTACAATGCACCTCTTGTACTTCAGGAAATATAATTTATTACCTCTTCTGTGACTCAAAAAGACCTTTCTTTGCTAAGTCTATGAAGACGTACAGGAAGAGGGTTGATTGGATCTTTAATTTCCATTACATCTTATATCCCCACCATTGCATTGGTTTACTACCTCACCACTCCTACACTGCACTGCGAAGTGCTCCTAACCAGTTGGTAGTCGGTCTACACAGGAATTCCTCCTATATATCAGCAGCTATCTGTGAGTCTAGAACAACAAGGCAAACGGAGCGATAGGCCACATTAGAGAGTTTTCGCAGAAGCCACAGCGCCGCCTCGCGGCGTTGCGCTGTTTTGCAGTCATTGGCTATATGGCTGTGGGGCCAGGAGATGGCTCTAGTTTAAGCCCCACCGCGGCCTCCACAAAGGGAAAACGCCCGTTCCCAGTTAGGAAGGACCCACAGCGCAACCATACGGGAAGCAACGGCAGCGTCGAAGGGACATTGTTCCCCTGCGGGGATAATGCTGGACAATTGACCAGATTCATTATGTATCTGGAGTAGTGGTTAACGAGTATTGTAATTTGTTAGCGACTTTAAAGTTCTGATACGATGCAGACCTCTCCGCAAAAATCCCTTCTGGTCTCCACTTTGAATACACATCGCCTATGTGTAGCTTTTAGAGGCGTATCTTTATGTGGTCAGCGCCGGTGTGGTGCTCGCCGAGAATTGACCTTGGCTTAAATGGAAAACTACATGTAGCGGCAGAACTTGAAGATAGGATCAGAAAATGTCCGTGCGTTCCTTGATATAGCGCATTGACAAATTATTTCTTACTCTAAGAGCGAGACATGGCATAGCGTGACTACCATGCATTCGGGGGAGATCTGCGCCACAACGGGGTAATAAATAAGCCTACTGTCCATTGACGAGGAACAACCAGAGATAGTACTCACAATGCACAATGAGGAAATCATGCCCTTCTTTCCTCGTAAGAAGTACATCAAGAGGCCCATCTGAATCGCTCGTGCTGGACTTCTTTTCCTTGGCATTAATCGCACCATACACATGATGGCTATAATTCATCAATATGGAATTTTAGCCGGCCCGGTTTGAAGGCAGATATAGTGGAGCATCGTATTAGGGTACAGCTTAGTTGAACCCATCGTAAGAAAGTATGATAGTTGATGTACAGTTGTATCTCGGGGATACCGGCCGCTCGGATTTACACTGAAACTTGTTTATCCTAGCACTGTTTCTCAATATCAAGGATTCATCGCAGTGGAAAAGTATATGGTCAGAAACGTACATGACGATTGAATTATTTAAAACCAAAAGGCCACATGGCAAGTTGGCAACCCGTTACTCCTGACGGTACCAGGAAGTGGTCGGAACAGGCGTGGACGGATATTTGATGATTAAAGACCGCGTTTAATTGCACTGCTACATGAGAGGAATCGATTTGGATGCAAATAGGAGGCAAGGTGTCCGATGATAGCTGATGACTCATCATAGTCGAAAGACCGGGCACGATGTGATACTTACCTAGGAGGTTTTAAGTTGGAGGAATATGTACCATAAAATTCTTTATTCAATATAAGCGGATGATCGTGGGTATTAGAGAGCGTAGTGAGAGCGGCCGGTATGGGATGTCGCTGGGAAGATGCCTGTTTTTGCTTCCGCGATGGCTCTGTGGACGCCTCTGAACCCATGATACCAAATAAAGATGCTTCCGCCCGGATCAATGCTTCAGTAGACCCATGCCGGCTCTTCCTCTTCCTCCTCTCCCTCCTCCACTTCAAGTCAACTGATTGTTACCTCTCCATCGCCTCACATAAATTCGAATATCCGAGTCTATCGCAGTTACTCTCGGGGACGAATCTCTGAGGGAACCAAGGCTGTCGTTCCTGAACAGCCAGCTTCCTTGGCTCAGTTGGTAGAGCGTTGGTCTCATATGTGCTATGAAGGTATACTATACCTGCGATCCAAAGGTCGCCAGTTCGAGCCTGGCAGGGAGCAAGCTTTTGTTTCCTTCATGAACAGAAGGGGCCGTACGTTAAGCTTTTAGTACCTTCCATTATCCTGATTCATCTGGTCAGATTTGTACAAGGTTACGCACCACCTTATTTTATCATCCTTGATTTTTCTCTCGGATTGCTTGACACATACAAAATTATCCTCAAAGCACCCCGTTTCCCTCAGTTGATGTGTTGGGCCGTCTAATGTCAACATAATTTCCGCCTAAACATTTTGCGCTGCCCGAACATCCTCGTTACGCAGGTGGGATATTTCTATAAATACTCGATATAATATTGGAAGGTTATATGAAACGGAGTAGATTTCGTTGAGGTTCCACTCGCGTTACAGCATAGGAAGTTTCACGAGGCTGTGTGCCGGCTAGGCTCCCCAGATTCCTTTAGCAATATTTTCTACCATTCTGTAAAATTCAGAGCTCCTCATCGAATTGACGTCTAATATTATCTTACTTTCGATATTAACAAAACATGAAGGTTAATTGACAGACTCGAGCCCAGTGATCTGGAGGACCTCAATCTGAAACATTCCAGATAACTCACCTATTCAACACCACTCTCCAAACACAGCTTTCCTTATTGAACGTGGGATGCTTGAGGGCAATTCAGCCTACCAGCTGATACCAGACGAGTAATGTTATCTCCGATGAACTTGTTATTGACACAGGTTCACGGCAGTCCGGATATAAATATCAGCAGGACAAAACGGCGGATCCTTCAGCTGCTGCTTTTTATAGCTTTATTTACTTTCTTTACCTGCATTTGAGCCAGATTACTTTATCGTTGATTTTTTTCTTTTCAAAGTTTTGATTCTTCAGTCAACTTTACAAACGTATCTGAATCTTTTGCAGGTGGGAGCAGAACGGCTGGGAGGAATGCTTCGATACCTGAATTCGGCTGATCCCTGTCAACTCAAGCTGTGTCAGGCTGTGTCTCAATATGTGCCAAGCTATTGCCATCAGAATACATCGGCACTGGCCGCCCTGATTTGCCCAATGCGGAGTTTGAACGCCGTGGTAGTATTTGCTCTGCTCGTTCACCAAGTACACATCACAACGATCCTCCTACGCAGCAACCTGCAATGTCTAAAGGTATTTTATTGGATCAGTTATCCATATGTACAATCTGACGCGTGGTTACATGCAGCTTATCCTCAAAAGCAAGGTCGAAGCAACGCCGCCCACCGAACGTCTACGAGCAATGTGACTTCTTCGTTGGTCAATTTCAGAGGTTCATGAGCTAACTTTTCCTCCGTCTGTTAGACACCCGCTGCACCTACACCTATATCTGCACTGCGCGACCCTACACAGGTGGACAGGGCGGGAACGTCACAATCGCGCCGGGCAGTTCATTTCAGCGGTCACGACGATGTCTATTCGCCGGATGAAACAGTTACTCGCCGACAAACTTCGAAGAAAACCAGTGCAAATTCTGAAAGAGAGCGCCCTCCACCACAACAGCAACCTACGCCGCGTTCTTCCATCTCGCGGAGCCATCGCATTACCGTTTGTCATACGTCTCACGCAAATATATGTATCTAACCACTTGAATTTCAGCAAGATGAGCGTCCTAGACGAGACACCTTTCGGTCCCGTCGCTCAGATAGCACCCAAATAACCACACCCGTACCTACGGCTATTCAAGAGAGACACAGAGACAGGGAAGATAGCGATAGAGAGCGTCATAGCAGATATATCTCTCAACATGGCACAGTTCCTGCGGTCAATTTACAATCTAGCTCGGACTATATAAACGATGTAAATCACAGGCAAGTACCAATTCAACACTAAATGTTTATACTCGAGCTTATTTCCTTTCAGAGAAAGACAACCTTCAGCCCGTTCTCACCATCCTACAGTATATTATACAATCGACGGCACCCCTGTCATCATTGACGATTCTCGTCATTCTCGCCATTATTTGCGAGAAGAGCCAGAATTTGATAGATACGGTTCAGGTTCAAACTACGGTTATATCCCGGCATCGTCACAGCCAATTTATCTTCGAGAACTTCGTCGATCACCATCTCCTATCCCCGGTTCGGCCTCTCCCGTCCCGGATGATTATCCATCCAGACGCTCCATACCAAATCGTACGACAAGGAGGGGGGCTCCCTATTTCCATCCTGGCATACGAGTCGTCGAGCCTTCTATTCAAGGCATCCATGAAACGGATATCAGGCAGGATACTGAAAGTTTCGAGCCTGTAATAATTCGTCCAGCAAGCTTTGACACCGACATGGCGTCAGAAGCGTCAGAAAGCAGCGAAATGTCCCGAGGAAGTGTCGATTCTGAACCATCAGAGGAAGTTATACCTAGGGGTCGTCCTGGTACTCCTTCTGAGGACGGCTTCACTTCATTTCGTCCTCGTGGCCTATCATCTCCAACAAGAATGCCGATGGGTAGGATGGAAATATCAGATAACATCTCATTTGGCTCACCATCACCATCACCATCTCCTCCCCGACTACCTACTCCAGTCCAGCCAATCTTCGTTATTCCACGTCCACGTCCTCGTTCACGTTCGCGTTCGCGTTCTCGTGAAATGGATAAAGTATCTATTCCTTCTCATGACACCTTCACTGCTGTTCGCCCTAGGATGAGGACCCAAATGTCAGATCTTCCTCGCCGAATATCTACTCCAGTCCAGCCAATTCAAGTTATTCGAAGTCCACGTTCGCGTTCTCGTGAAATGGATAGAGTACCTATTAGGCATACAAGTGGACAAACCTCTTCACCAATCATCGTCCAGTCCCCGAATATCTGGGGTTCCCGTGCCCATTCCCATTCCCGTTCTCGTTCTCGTTCTCGTTCTCGTTCGCCCGAACGATACAAAGGATATCCTTCTAGCGTGATATATTCAGGTTCACCCTCCCCTTCACCACAACGTCACACAGTCATTGTTCATGCGCCAAGTGCACGTGGCCGTTCTCCAATAGTAATAGGAAAACGTGTCCATCATGATTCGCGTTCGCGATCCTCTTCACGACCTCGCACAATGATTTACAGTGACTATCCTGCACAACGCCAAGTCCTTATTCAATCACACCCGTACAGCTCTCGAGGACGTTCACGGTCTCTTTCTCGTTCTCGACATTCTCAGATACAAATAGCGCCTGCCAGTGATTATTCTGCTGAAGACCTGTTGGTTCAACCCCCCAACACTTATCGTTCATCCTCGCCATATTATTATGTCGCAGAGACTGGTCACGCCCATTCTCGAAGCCCACGCCATTCACCTCCTTCACAACGTATAAAAATACAAGGGCACTCCCGTTCGCATTCACGAGGCCGAGAATACTCACCCATAACAATACCAGCTCATCGTCCCCGTTCACGTTCACGCGGACGGACATACTCACCACAACCCACAATAATACAGCCGCTTTCGCGTTTACGATCATACTCCCCTCAACGACCTATTATAGTACAAGATAGCCCGCGTTCGCGTTCGCGTTCACGCTCACGTCCAATAATAGTAGCAGGTGGTCAACGTTCCCGTTCACGTCCACGGTCATATTTACCACAGAGACGTCGTCGGCATGCCAGTTCGAGTTCGAGTTCACGCGGACGCTCACCAATAATAGCAGCAGGTGGTCAACGTTCCCGTTCCCGGTCATATTCACCACAGCGACCTAGTATAATAGTACAAGGTCGTCGGCGCTCGCGTTCGAGAGGAAGATCACACAGACAACAATCCATAACAATTTTACCACCACCTCCCCGTTCGCGATCCCATTCCCCACTTCCGAGGATTTTTATCCCTCGGGTTGACAGTCCACGTTCTGATAGATCCTACACACATCGTAGCAGACCGAGCTTTCGTCCTCGCAGCATATCGACCTATCACAACATAGCAAGCTCTCGTCATCGCAGCAGATTGAGCTCAAATTCCACCGTCGTTGCTCCGCCAGTACCTTCGCAGACAAGATCAGGTTATCGACGTTATTTCACTCAGCTTGCTTCATGGACAAGTTCGATACCTAAAAGGATCATTATCCAATCGCCATTCGCAATCAGTGGTGCAGCTCAAGACAGTCAAATAATAGCCCGAGGGTTAACATCCAGCTCGAGATCTAGATCGCGATCGCCTCCAGTTCCAGTCAGGCCTCCCTCCCGTGCACACTACCGGCACCGATCCAGCCGAAGGTCAAGGTCAAGGTCTCCGCCGAGGCCAATTACAATTGTTACCCCTCCGCGTTCTCGTTCGCGATCTAGATCTCCCCAACCTAGTATCATATCTATCCCGAGACAGCACCGACGGTCAAGGTCTAGACATTTTTTTTCTCGATCACCACCTCGTACTATATTCATAGATTCACCTATACGGATTCATCGTTCTCGGTCACGGTCACAACAAAGCTCTAGGCAGCAATCGATCGTAGAGAGTCGACAAACTGTTCCTCCGACAAGGGCAGCAGCTCCCGACACCTTCGTTCCTTCAATGTCACCTGCAGACATGCAATTTCCGTTAAGATCACCGACGAATACTTGGTCTGATGGACACGACAATCATCAAGATGATGCGTATCTTGCTGTGAATCCTTATTCAGCCTCCATCGCTTATAGCATTCGAGGTGCTGTACCATCTCAAATCGCACTTTCAGCCGGTTTGTCTCTCTCGAAAGAGC
Source organism: Sphaerobolus stellatus SS14 (assembly GCA_000827215.1). Taxonomy (NCBI): domain Eukaryota; kingdom Fungi; phylum Basidiomycota; class Agaricomycetes; order Geastrales; family Sphaerobolaceae; genus Sphaerobolus; species Sphaerobolus stellatus. Next base: position 154,720 of record KN837147.1, on the reverse strand, counting down.
CTCTGACAACCTACATATCTGCGTTCTTATTAGATACGATACCTAGGCAGATATACCTCCATATATTGCTTCGTATCCCCGCTCTATATTTCTCGCGTGTAGCAAGGATATTTAACGACGCAAACCTTGGTCTTCTCCAAATGAAACAATTGGCGAAAGAAGTCGAGGCAAAGACTGACCTCGGCGACGGATTACCCTATAGTATTAGTGTATACAATCTTCAAGATGATCGGTATTCTTCAATCGTGAACTTGAGAAGAAATTGGGATTCTTTCATTGACTCAGTTCTTCGTGAATGGAAGACTTGCAACGTCATATCTGTTTTGTTACTTTCGTGAGTATTTATCTCTTATTATAATTTAGTCATTGCTAAATCATCACGTGTAGAGCTATCTTGACTATACTTCAGATTGAGTCTGCTGCCGATGATCCTTTGACTCGATATTCGGCGCTAACTTCACTTATTTGTGCTCTGATGAGTCTGTTGTACGGAGGTGTATACATTATCTGCTTCAGCAGGATGAAAAGAACACATAAAGCTGCAGTCTGGGCTGAGGTACGAGCAGCAACAATTCATTATCTCTTCAATTATAATGACATATTATCTCAGGAGGCTCAAAGATCGAAAACGTCTCTATGGTGGAACGTGTGGGTTCTTCTAGCTATGCCTACTGTTTGGCTAGCATGGTGCGTTGGGACAGTATCAATAGGAGAATTTCAGTGCTTAGTTATTCTTTAGGTCCCTTATTTCCTACCTAATCTGCATCATGGCATTCGTTTGGCGTACGGGAACCGCAAATGAACCAACAAGTCCACCTCTCAGTTCCGAAAGTGCACTGGTCCCCCGCATCATTATTAGTTCCATCCTCACCGTAGGTTTAATCTATTTCGGATTCATCATCAGTACACTCCGTCGCTATGGAGATACTATGGATGAAGAATGGAAGAGTAAAATAAAAGAATGGCGAGAAACAACGATCCGAACGATGCGGAGCCGATCATTTGTTTCTCGAGTCACAGATAGGCGTTCTCGTGTGCCAACGCCGGCTGCTAGAATTGATACAGACGATCAACCACCCTCGTACCATCCTAGATCCGAGTCTCCCACCAATATTATAACTGGAGCTAATTTCTCAGATGGTCACGAGCGTTATGCACGAGACGCATCACCGCGAAGAGAGACATTCCGCATTTCCCATCATCACCATTCATCACAACGTTCGCAATCTTCATCACGTTCAACCCGCCGATCAAGGTCGCCAACACCACGGCCATTGCTTCAAAGTCTACTGGATACGAATATATCAAGATCACCATCCTCGACACGCCTGGCTAACATCAGTATACGGTCACGGTCTCATACACCGCCCCCAACAATTGTTGTTTTACGTCGATCTCAGAGTGATGAAGATGCATATGTCTCTGCGGATGATGTGCATTTTCGACCGATACCCACATTGACTCCTGCAGAGGTGGCCGGTAATACTCAGCCAGTCAGTCCGGAACTCGATAAACAAGAACTAGCAGAACATGTAATTAGACCACAATCAACAATCCAAGGAGAAGCATTGGAAACAAGGGATGTTGTAACACATAAGCCCATATTTGTCTTGAGGTTATTTCTAGACCCTACTAGAAGTAAAGAGACACTTTCTGCCGACTTCGGTGATATAGGAATGAACATCGATGATTGGGGATCTTTCTTAGAGGTGTGTGATGTGCTGTTGTGGAATTTTTTGATATTAATTATATATCTCAGGATATTGACAGGGCTTTTGACGGATCACATCCTCTATTCGAAGAGCGTTGGGCGCAATCCTTCATGAAATCTCGGGATCAAGCTAAACAAAAAGATCGTATATGCCTTATACTTCGAACATGGGAAACGCATTTTTCTGCACGGAACCTTCGTCCAGTTCTTTGTGAAGAATTTATTACTTCATTTTCGGCAATTCCGGACAGCTGGAGTATTTTCCTGTGCGCATCTGAAGGAGTGGTCTCGGACAATACCTTCGCTTCTCTGTCAAACCAGTCAGAAAGACCGTTGCGTAGATGGAACATTTTTCATCCTCGAGACTATGCTTATTTGGGCGAAGGAATAATCGGTTCGTTAGGTGAAAAATTAATTGATGAATCGTCTCCAAGAGCTGACGACGAAAGCGATATTGCTCCTGAAAGTGTGGGTTGAATTTAAAGAGAAACATTATTTGATGAACATGTACAAGAATACAAGGTATTACACAGCTAATTACCGTTATGATTGAAATTTTATACGCTATCTACATCTTATCAAACCTATCTGAGTATTGGGAACCTGTGGGTTATACTCCATGTTTAAGAATAAGCTCTCGGGTTGCCTGCGAACGGAGGCGGATTGAACATTTAAATTTGCCAGGATACCTACCGTATTTATTGATAACCACTTAATTGACTATGTACTAAGAGGAATCATACGTACGAAAGTAATCCAGACATAAACTCATATTCAGGAGGTACTTCTTTCCCGTACTGTTGATGGGCCCCGAAATATTAAAGGCTTGCAGCATCGATGCAACCTGAATAAACAAATATTGTTCAGCCAGACAGCGACCAGGGCAGATCCTATGTAATAATATAGATATTTTCATAACGTGCTTGTTTAATATAGTTACTTGAGCTTGCCTCTGGCCGTATCCAAATGCTCCTGTCGCAGCAGGATCTTTGGTTCCGGACATGCGAAAGTGTTCTAGAATAAATTGTCGATATCTGGACCAAAGTCAGCTTCGCTATACAGCAATGTCCTAGATGATGATAATTATAAAATAGAAAATCGAAAATATAAGACTTTAAATCGACGACCCCGTCAATGTCACCCTCCACGGGCGCCACATCGGCCAACCCTAACGCAAGTGGTACTCATGCACACCGGGGCCCAAATCTCCCAGGCGCCCGGCAATGCACATCTAATGCTGAGCCAAGAGTGTTGGGACTCAGAATCCAGCAACCGTCGACGACACCATCAGCGTCGCCCCCCACGGGCGCCACATCGGCCGACCCCAATGCTTCGACATCGACAGGCCAAGCCCATCATCCTCGGCACACGGATCAGACACCAGAAGACCCTCAGACTACGCTCCAACAGGAGAACAACGACCTACGAGCTTGCTTAGCACGTATGGAAGCACGGCAAGCATTGAGTACTCCAGCACACCCTTTCATATCGGACAAGGATTTCGAGGCATTGCGAGTACAGACTAGTAGCCTCAAGGAACATGAAGAGCAAAGAACCAGTGTCCCCGCAATGGTCCCTGGCTTCAAAGCCAACCTGTTAACCCATGGTGAGTATGGGTTTCACTTTATGAGGTGTCGGCTTGGTCGGGTCTGTCAACCACAGCAGGTGGTATTTGATCCTGCCATCGCCCCCCCCATAGTGGTGGTGCTAGCGTGTTACAACACCTGCACATCAGTTCGGCTCAGTTGCAAAGGGAGGAGCAGTTGTAGCCCTCACCTTATGCTTGGCTCTGTTTATAATATATGCATTAATTGTCGTTATTTCAGTATCTAATTCTGTGCACCTTTAGGAGTGCCGGTCAAGGTCATACGAGCGTTCAAATCCTTTTAATATGTACCATACACAGTGCTGACTGCTGCTGCTCGCCAGAGAGCCGAAAACAGTGAACATGAAATGGAGCTCAGAGTGGATGGAACCTTGGCAGTAAAGAGGTTGGATCAACAGGACGAGACTTCCATAAGAGAAGGAGCTTGGCAAGCTGCCTCGAAGCTGGCTGTTGAACTGGCATGGGAGTTTTGGCCGCAACCGGAGGCCCGAGAAAATGCACTCATGAATCATCATGACTTTGTGACCAATATCGCAGACAGCCACAGCTGGCAGGTTGCTCTTGCCTACGACATTCGTCAACGGGAAATCATGCACTGCTCACCACAACATGATATCTCTCAATTCAATGAAGCTGTCCTATCAGTGGTAGCCTCTTGCATATGCACCCAGTCTGTGTTTATGGCTAGCATTGCACACCCCCCTCCATTGCTGAAACGTCTGGCTCCCATCAACTCTCACTCCGCTTTGTCCACACACACAAGTGCCAGAGGATTGAGAAGGGTTGCTGTTTTTGGTGTGGCACCTCCGGTCACATGCCTCCGGAGTGCAAGTCCGAGAAAACGACTGCTGGCAAGCCCATCCCAGCCCTCGTTCCTGGCAGGAAAGGTGGTTACTCACTCAAATCAGCAGACGGAAAGGCCTTCTGCTTCACCTTCACGAAGCGAGGTGGTCCCTGCAGGTTCAGTGACACCTGTCATAACCTTCACAGCTGCTCCATCTGTGGAGAGAGAGGGCACAGTGCTGGCTCCTGCCGACATGGGCAGTGACCCTCGTTGAGTGGTTACCCCCTTGAAGGCAGACGTAATTGAAGAAGTATTGTGTAAATATAAGTTATTTGATGATTGGAGTCACATAGTTCAAGGGATCCGCTATGGTTTCAATGTAGGAGCCAATACACCTCCTTCTTCTACACACATTTTTCAAAAATCACAACTCATCAAAATTAAAACCGGACTTTATCTCGCAGTATATAGCAAAGGAGCAAGCAGCTGGTTGCTACTCCCGGGCATTTTCATCTCAAGAACTAGAGCAGATAATTGGTCCATTTCGGACCTCTCCCATAGGGCTAGTTCCCAAAGGGTCTTCAGGCGACAACTTTCATATGATACAGGATATGTCTTTTCTGAGAAACGACCCATCCATCCATTCAGTGAATGCTGGCATAAATTCAGACGACTTCCTGACAGAGTGGGGAACATTCAACAGTACAGCACAATTAATACTATCATTGCCACCAGGGTGTCAGGCAGCGGCATTTGACATCGCAGCAGCGTACCAGATCATACCAATCAAACCCAGCCAACAAATTGGTTCTGTGTATTTTGGCAAGGGAAATTCTACATCGACTTCACTGTAGCATTTGGGATGGCCTCCAGTGCAGGTGTGTTCGGCAGCATAGCTGATATGCTTGTGGCTATTTATCGAGCAGCCAGCTTCAAGTGAATGCTCAAATGGGTGGACAGCTTTTTCGCCATAAGACTCCCAGACAAGTCTTGGACAGAGACAGAATTTATGCAGCTCACGGCAGTCCTGGGAGTACCTTGGAGCCTGGAAAAACGGAAGCCATTTGGTCCTGTTCAGTGATACATAGGTCTCGATTGGGACCTGGACAGCAAAGTGGACAGCCTACCAACCAAGAAGCTGGCGAAGATTTTCTCATTAATCCAAGAATGGTTGGCCCCATTGGCAAAAATTTCCCATACAGAAGTTGCACATTTACATGGAAAGCTGATCCACGTTTCCTCTATATTCCCTCTAATCTGCCCTTTCCTCAAGTCCATATCAATGTTCACAGCCGAGTTCCATTCCCACCTATCACAGCAGCACCCACACAGATCCCTATTGGCCAACTTGAAATGGGTTCAACTCATCTTGCAGAACTCACCAAACCAACTCCCCCTGGCTCAACCAGGGGAGATAGATATCAGTTGGTGGGGAGATGCCAGCACATCATTTGGCATAGGCATTGTGGTAGGAGAATTTTGGGCAGTTTGGACTTGGTCACCAGGCACGAAAGTAGGTGCTGGAGAACACTTCGACATCAGTTGGGCTGAAGTGATAGCAGTAGAGCTGGGTCTACATGTAGCACAGCAAACAGGACTACTCAATCATTGGCCAGAGAAGAAGGACCACTTCCTTGTCCGATCAGACAATGCAGGAGTTGTCGCTGTGCTGAACAAAGGGAGATTGCGAAGCCAAGAGATCAACAACATACTCAGGGAGATTTACATAATCCTGGTGAAAGAGAATGTCAAGCTAGTTGCAAGACACATACTTTCGAAGCAAAACATTTCAGACCCACTTTCTCGAGGGGACATGAAAGCATTTTTGAAGAGATCACTGTCAGCTCATTCTCGAATACATCTAGAGCTGCCACCACATCTACATCATCTCTTACAGCCTTGGTAATGCCAGTTTCCTTATCACAGTGTATACTGCCACATACCAAGACAAGTACTTCTACCAATGGCTTAGAAATGAGAATTTCACCACTTTGACCTCCCTGCAAGGCCAAGGAGTGTATCTTCAGGTGGATTGGAGTAAATAAGGCCCTGGATAGCACAATATACCATCCATTCATTAAAGGCCTGAAAAATCTATCATCTCACACATCCCTCAGAGACATGACCGGCTACGGATCAGGGCTTCGTAAATTCCATATATTCTGCGATATTTTCTCCATCCCAGAACAGGACAGACTACCAGCATCTGTTAACCTCTTACATTCATTCACATTGTGGGCAGCAGCTGACCCAGATCACATTCCGACAGAAATGTCCGATGGTGTTCCATTGGAAGCAGTCTCGGTCTCAACTGTAAAGAAATATTTATCAGCAGTGAGAGCTTGGCATATCGTGCAAGGCTGGCCCATACCGTTATCCGAACAAGATCAACTCACTATAAGCTTCTCACTGCAAGGATTGGAAAACATGCAAGCCGGGTGCTGCACATGCCCACCACGCCCACCAATAGTCCCTCGAATGCTATCTGCCTTGAAACTCTCACTACACCTAGACCAGCCTTATGGGGCTTGCATCTGGGCAATGTTGACCTGTGCCTTCTGGAGCATGATGCAATCGATTGAATGCTCCTTCAAATCACAGAATGACTTTGATGGCTCTTGTCACTTAAAACAGTGTGACATTACCTTTGGTAGGGACTTAGATGGCAAGCTTTATGTGTGCTTAGATCTGCCATCAGCAAAAACCGCAAAGCCAGGAAAGAAGTAATCTATTTTCCTCACAGAATAAGGAGAGCTTTGCCCCTTATCGGCACTCCAGAATCTTTTCTCGGTGGTCCCAGCGAGAGCCTCAGACCCATTATTCAGCTGGAAAGATAACCAAGGAAGAATCAGTCCGTTAGTAAAACAATCAGCAATCAGATTCATCAACAACATCTTAACAGGCTGGGGATGGGGTACATCGTTTGGTCATTCCTTCAGAATCAGAGGTGCATCTTACTATTTAGCGCAGAAGGTGGATCCAGAGATCATTCACATTGCAGGTCGCTGGAGATCTCTAGTGTATGAGACTTATATCAGAGCCTTTGAACAAACAGCATCACACTGGCAGCATTGAGGGATTTTTGCCCAATGAAAACATGAGAAAAACAGTAGAGGTCAGCCCCATTTTCTCATTGTTTTTCAATAGAAAAAACACTACTAGAAAACAAAAATTTAGTACAGCTTTAACACACTTTTTTCAATGTTTTCTATGGGGAAAAACATTGAAGATATTCACAAAAAAAACTTGAAGGAAGTCTGATATCAACCAGGATTTTGCCACAGTTTTATGATGGTTCTCAGGCATGAAACATTGAAAGAGTTGGTAGAAAACATTGAGGGAAGCTTAAATTGTATAAAAGTTTTTGCTCTGTTAAATCAAGGTTTTTGGAGGATGAAACCTCATAAAGACAGGAGGAAAACATTAGTAAATGAATAAATTTTCAATATGATTTCTTCAAGGGTTTATCAAGATTTTCAAGAGGAAAAACATTAGAGATACACAAGGAAAATCCTGGTGTGGTTGAGTTTTGACCAAAGTTCCATATATGTTTTGTTAGTGTTTTCATACCAAAAGAAATTGGAGATATTTAACAGGAATTTTGGAAGGGTGCTAGACTTCTGACAATGTTTTAACATGGGTTTATCAAGGTTTTCCTGACATTTCCCAGACATTTTTCAGCCCTGGAAAGAAGCTAGATGTTTTGCAGTACTTCACCATACACCATACTCCATTATGGCAGAGTATGAAGTATGGAGTATGGCAGAGTATGGAGTATGGAGTATAGCAGAGTATGGAGTATGGAGTATAGTGGAGCATGGAGTATGGAGTAGAGCAGAGCATGGAGCATGGAGTACGGCAGAGTATGGAGTATGGAGTATGGAGTATGGAGTATAGCAGAGTATGGAGTATGGAGTATGGCAGAGTAAGGAGTATGGAGTACGGCAGAGTATGGAGTATGGAGTACGGCAGAGTATGGAGTATGGAGTATAGCAGAGCATGGAGTATGGAGTATAGCAGAGTATGGAGTATGGAGTATGGAGTATGGAGTATGGCAGAGTATGGAGTATGGAGTACGGCAGAGTATGGAGTATGGAGTATGGCGTATGGCAGAGTATGGAGTATGGAGTATAGCAGAGTATGGAGTATGGAGTATGGAGTATGGTAGAGTATGACCAAGTGTCAGGGGACGCCTCCAGATTTCCGCCCGGAACCTTTCCGTCCGGAACTATCCCTCGCGTCAAACACCTTCTGGAAGCGATTCTGCACGGGATTCACCCTCAACACATTCGTCGACTCCTATGGCCGGAGAGTGGGAGGTTTGGTTGGAGACAATGGTCGCCTGGTGGAGGATATATGCGCATATAGTCATAGCGCATGAGTGATGGGTTGTTTAGCACCGGTCGGCTTAGGGATTGTTCCATTGTTTCTCCGTTCGCTTCCGCTTCCTTTGTTTTCCTTCTCATTGGTTCGTTTCCCCTTTCTTATTGTTT